>CM031237.1:129226396-129637022 GCA_018340775.1 Taxus wallichiana var. yunnanensis
AAAATATTTTTAGTACCAAACTTCTTCCATACCCCTTTTAAAAGTGCAAGACATTAAAAAGAATTAGGAATTTTCTTTCCGATTTCCTCCTTAGCAAATGGGCAGAGATTGCTTTTAATTTTTGTTCCTTCCGAATGGATTTTTCTATAACCCCTTCCATGGTGGTTGTGATGTGAACATATAATTCTCCCCTATGATAGGATTTAATCCCATAATGAATTTCCATATCCTAAACTTATCGTCAATTTGATACTAAGGTACGATTGCCAGAAGTATAGTGAACATCTAACAAGAATCTCTTGCTTAAATTTCCTTGAGTTAAGTTCTAAAATTCAATCATCTTTTGATCATAATAAAGTTGTAGCATCCATCATTACCTAAAATAGTTTTTAAATTGATCTCATGTGATTCTTCATTCATCAATATTCAATTCATCCTCAGTAATTGTCCCACCATGAAGATGTCTCATGGGAAAGATGATAAGCTCCCATACGCCTTTGTTTCCTCGAGAAGTTCCTTATGGAAAATTACTTCTCAATTCACTGATTCATTTGTCAAATTCATCCTCTAATGTGGTGCCATCAAAATTAGGTGGACTTATCCTTTTTATATCGTTTGTGAGTTCAGTTGCTAACCTTGTCTTTTTATTTTCAAGCTTATTGGCTAAATTAGCATTTTCATTTTCAGCATTGTTATTATCAACTCCTTGATTCCCAATATTGACATTGTCTCCTTAAGGTGGCTAATTTTTATTACCGAGCGTCTTCTTCCTCCTCATTACCCATTACTTTTTGTTCAAGTATAGTCGGATGGTCTCTTCTGTCCAATAGGGCAGCAAGGATCTTGTTAAGTTTTTGGGTGGTAGTTGCCTCTCCACCAGGTGGTGGTTTGTTTGTAGCATCTCCCCTTATTCTAACCATTTTTTGTTATAAGAAAAGTTAAGTTTTAATCATATTTAAGGACTCAATAGGTCTTAAAGTTATAACCTTCATCTTTGATACCAAGATGTAACATTCCTACTTTTAAGACTTTAGAAACAAGAATTTTTTTACCACAATGTTCTTTGTTCTAAATCATAATTTAGAACACACATTCAAATGCCAAACTATCCCATAACAAAAAACCATATGTAGTTGTAATGACTTGTTGAAACACTGATCTCTCATTTCATGACTCAGTATAAACCAAACTCTCGTGTTATTCAGTAATGTGTATACGAAGTATACTTAGTTTATTTACCCCTGTTAGGGGTACTCAAGTGTTTTTTTAAAGTCTATCTCGAATATATGTTACTAATATTCATCTAAAATCCCACTTCTTAAACTAGGTGGCATAGGACAATGCAAAACTTAAGCCATGATACTTTGGCTAAATATTTACACATTTATATCATGTTTTCATTCCTAGATGGCATACTCATCAAACGGAATAATTCCTTCACTAGACTTGATATGTTAGCTAGATCGGTCTTTATTGATCTATGTCAATCCACATGATTCAAATTATAACCCTAGACAAGGTTAGCAACATTCCCTAGTGTGGGGGACTGCCCGTGGTGACTAAGGGTACATAGACATACTCAATCGACTTACATCGATTAGGTGTGTCTAGTTATCCTAAGTCAATAAGATTTGATCAAAACTAGATCATGTCTTATGCTATCCGTGCATATGACAGAACCATGATCCAGCTTAAGAACTTATGTTAGTCTAGTTGAAAAAACTATGAAGGGTATTGACACATGTCAATCCGCAACGTAGTAACCTCATAATGACTCATGTGAAGTTACGAAGGTAATTCATTGTATTGGTGTGTGTCAACATCCAACGAGTTTCCTCATCCTGGATGAACATACCTTATAGTGAATTTGATGTTATATTAAATTATTCATTATAATTTAATGTCAGCATCCTTAATGATTTAATCAAGTTCTTTAACCTATAAGTTTATAAGTTATAATTGCATCCGAGGTAGGTAGCAAGATAAAAATATGCTTCCCAAACATATTTATTTTCATGCTTTCTTTTATCGTTTAACTCGATACCACTTACTGAAAGGGGCATTAGGTCACTATGGATATAAAGGTGATTGAGCTAATTAATTTCAATTTAAGATTAAGGAAATCTGCATAAGGAATCACATTTGCACCTGTTCACCTTTTTTCATTGACATTTAAGCAAGTTCATAACTTAAATCTTAATGTATACCCTCAAGGGAATTTCCCTTTTCCCATGTTGTGGGCTAATTCCTATTAAGGAAAACATAATTCATATGTTCCTAATATAGTCAAATTACATATGTAGAATTATAAACAAGGTTAAAACACATACATCCATGTAAATTAATTAACACCCTTTTGTAATGATAGAGTATCATGAGATTTTTAACTTTATAAGTTACATCTCTTCTAGAGAAACTTATTCAACCAACAACTCAAGACTCCTACCCCAACCATTACATAATATTTAAGTATGTGAGCTACCTTCCTTAATTATAGTAATACTTATCATTTCAGCCCAATTCATGCCAAGAAAGTCTTACTACAAGTATTAACAGAATTCACACATCTTTTATTCATCATGGAGGAGTTATACATTTACTAAGTCCAAATATTTCATATATCATAAATTACCAAACAACATCATCAAGATATCAAAAATGTCAAAACAACATCACCTATTCATTTCCCATTAAAACTTTATTTTCATCAAGTACATCTTAGCAATGAAGCCTTTTTTATCCTAGTAAACATTCAGTCTCCTAAATAAAACAAATGTAACTTATAATAAGTCTTTCTCTTGTCATATTTTATGTAGTCCATCTACAAAGTTTCTAACATGGGTCGGGCCTCATTGAATCGAGGCATGATAAGCACTAAATCATTAAAACAATGTGATTTTAGCTAACTGTTTCATAAAAAGAACCCGATGTTATGAAAAAATCCTGAAAAAAAAATTAGAAAGACTCAACCAAAAGGAGTAAAATCCCAAATAAAAGAGAGAAAAAGAGATATACTTCAAATCAAAAGCAAGGTTAGGTCATGAAATCTAACAACTTTATCCTTCCATCCTATTTTCCTTTTATCAAAAAGAATTTAAACAATAAGTTAAGAGGAATAAACATTTCATCTGATCCTCACTATTACTTTCATATATTCCTTTTTTAAGTTTCCTCACTCAGTTAAACTGTTTAATAGAAGAAGGTAACTACCTAAAACTATCTTTTAGGCATAACTCAACAATAGAACATTTATAAACATTACTTTCCATCCAAATATTTCATTAACCCAAATTCATCCTAAAGTCTGAGATGCCATCAATCATAAATAAGATCATAAGAATAAGTAAGGATAATCCAAATCATCATAATATTTAATGTGTCCCTGATTGCAGTATCCTAATACTCAAGCTCAGAATTAGGAACCAATTCAAGTTAAAATTCAAAAACAAGCTAAATTAGACCTCATAAAAAGTAAGATTACTTTTAACAAGAAACAAGCTAACATTCAAATCCAAAAAAGATACACCATTGCTAACATTACTTAAGAGAGCAGAATGGTTAAGTTTAAAACTTAGACAAGACTCAATATTCCTTCCAAGTATTTTCAAAGTTTTTCTCTACTTCCTAAGAAAATTTTGCACTCAATCTTATCAAATGGTCAAGAAGTGACATAAACGTAACAAACCAGAGAAGGGACAACAACTTTACCAAGTTTAATATGATGTAAGAAGATTAAAGAGAGAGAGAGAGAGTGGAAGGTTGCAGTATTCATAGATATTTTTAAGAATAAGAGTGAACATTAAGTAACCAAGAAAACTACATTGACAAAGGTTAGATCACTTACGACCCAAACCAAAATCCAATTAGAGATTTACCCAAGGTTTGAATTTTATGAACACCAAAATTCAGGAGAAAGGAAAAGGAACGAAGAGAAACATCTATCCATTACCTATTATCATTCAATGGAGATGGGTTTGATAGAATCAATTCCCACCAAGATAAACAAGTAATCCATTTCCTAAAAGACTCAGAGAAGAAAGGAAAAGTAGAATAGTAGGATTAGTCTAAAACAGACTTCCAATAAACTCAAACCCTTAAATGAATAGAAGTACACATTTCAACATTACCCAAACATGAGAAAGTGTTCCCAATCACAAAAAAAGCATTTGCCTCTATCCTAAAAGACTTGGTACCAAGTTCATTGGCCCAAGGGATCTAAGAAACATGCCAAGACAATAACATCAGAACAAGGTCGACAAAAGTTATTATGAAGTCCAGTGTATCAGCAATAAATGAGCAATAGTTAACGATACTCAAGGGAGTTTCCTTACTTAGCACAAAGTGCAAAATTCATTGATTACCTAAAGACCCTAAAGAATGGAAACAAAATAACATTTCCACATACATTTCTCAAAATCAGACTTTCATACAACAATTATTCATTTTGAGAGGTTAACACAAGATTCCCTTTACAGTTCTTTAATTAACAACAGAAATAAATCATGCAAGTCCAAATAGACATACAATCATTTACCATGAAATACCCACAATAAAATTTATTCTTCTACAATAACAACAGGGTTAGAAATTCTAAAACAGGAAGAAATACACACAATAACCAAAACTACAAAATCACATACAATGATAAGATTTCAGACAAGCTTTTTTGTTTGGAGTCTTCTATCAAAAACCCAAGAAAATGTTTAAGAAAGAGTCACTGAATCTATCTTCCCAAATGAGTCATGCAAGATCCTAGGAATAGAGCAAGATATTCCAAAAGTTTCCCTACCTCGAATTTTTCGACGATGAATCAAAAAGATCGTTTAAAACCCGGATTTAAGCAAACCAAGTTACCAACAAGGTTCAAACACTTTTAACTATGATCCCCTACAGATTTCGACTTTTCTTTCAAGCCTATGCATGAAGATTAAAGCAAAATCCAGCTACCCATAAGTATGAAAACCAAAAACCTAGAACACACTTTCCACATTCCAAACAAAATCGATAATGCATTCCAATAAAAACAACACAATAACCAAGTAAAAGAATCTCATCAAAAGAACAAAACTAGATTATTCCTTAAGAGTAGAGTTGTTTTTATGAGCATTTAAGTAAAATCATAAAACTTAATGGATAGGTCCTATCATGCCTGATAGCGCTTCGCCTTCTGTTTCTTAGAAAATCTCCAAGAAGAGCTTCAATTCTTCCTTCAAAATGCCAACAACACTCAAAAATTCCTCTTTCTCTTCCTTATAGCTTCTCAGTGCCAACTTCTTCCTTCAATGCCATGCAAGGTAGGAAAGTTCATGCATAGATAACTTGCATGCAAGAATCAAACTAGAGGTTCGAAGAACAAAAACAACCACATGCAGAGCTCAAGCTCCAAAAACCAAATGAACAACAAAACCAAACCCCTCTATCTTCTTCCTAGGTGGTTTTATGAAATTTGAAAATATTAAATGCGAAGTAGGACTATCAGTCCTCCCAATTTTCCTACCACCACCACCTCTAATTTTGGTGAAGACTAAGTTTGAAATTACATGCATCCAAAACTTTGGCGTAGATGCCAACTCATTCATCTAAGTTTCCCTATGCCCTTGCCAAATTTGGTAGTTAAAAGAGATAAGGACTCATTAACTCACCATAAATTCCTAGGATTCGCTACCTCCCACTTACCCCTCCCATGTCATTCCATAGGCCCCTTTATGTTAGCCACTCACTTTAGGTTAGGTTCAACATTAATTTAGGAACCAACATAGGTCCATAGGTATAAGTCTTTAGTCTTAGGTCCATTAATCATCAAAATAACAATGAACTTAGTAACTTAGGTTAGGTTACTCTTTTTAGGATAAGGTTCCTAATTTAAGGAACATGGTGTAAATAGGTCCCAAGTTCCCTATTAAAAATTACATCATACCTAAATAGAAAAGAGGAACCAAATTGTTAACACAATTCCAATATGAAGAAGATATCCAAGGAGAGGATCGTTCATGGCCTTCACACATTTAAGGTCCAGAAGCCTTCCATCTGTCCATATTGGACACCATGACAACAAGATTTGAAAATTTAGAAGCATACCTTGGATCAATGAATTTGATCCAAGGTGATGTTATTCTGAATCTCATGAATTATGAAAACTGAAACTCAATTTCTCAATCCCAAGTAGTGAATTATTCTTCACAAAAAGAGATGGGTTGCTCCATTATAAAATTAATCAAAACATGTTAGTAATGTAACTATTTCTGCAGATAACATATTACCTACTGCAAACATGATTTCACAAGTCATAAGAGTACATCGTCTTAAGACAAAATCACATGTCAACATTTGAACCTTCTTTAACATAAGTCATCATAGATACCATTCATGCTAGAGGCATTACGGTGAGAGCACAAAGATTTGTTTGGGAAGACTTATAAATTTAATCATTCGAAAAGAGTGAGAATTTTGTCATATATAGCCCAACACATTTACGGTTAACACATATAGAAACGGTGTAAATTGACAATTTTTCCTTATGGATATTTGAAGATTAAAAGAATAATTAAGAGAACCATAAAAATAATTCTAGCAAAGGAATCAACAAAGGGTAGTTTGACATGATTAATAAATCTTGTACCAAAACCAATCCATTGCAAAATTTTAAGTATAAAGAAAAATCTAATTAAGTGATAGGATTTTTTTCAAAAGAAAGCTTAATAAGTGATGGATCTTGCTCTAAGTGTAGACAAAAAAATTTATTAGCATGCACAAATGATAAGATTATGCAATCAAACTAGTACAAAATATAACACAACTAATTATCTACCTTTGATTGAGAAATATGAAAAGGAAGGGAAGAAAATTTACCTGTACTTACCTACAAGAGAATTCTCATACTTTTCTACTTTGGATTTGGCCCTTGGATTTTAATTTCTTGGATGCATGTAATATGAGCTTCAGATCTTTGGAAAAATTCCAACCTGAACCTCCCCTTGATAAATTTCTTGATTGAGCTCACTAGATTGTTTTGATGATTTCTTAGATTGCTAGAAAATTGGGCAACATATACTTGCAAATTTTAGAGATGCTTGCCATGGAAGGTGGCACCTCTATTTATAGTTGGAAGAGTATAAATGGATGGTTGAGATTTTTCCATGGTGGATTAGATCAATGGTTGAAAATGGATGAGAGGGGAGGGTGTATAAAATTATAGATTTTCTTAGAATACACTATTGAATTTAAAATTAAATAGAATAGTATTTTTAATTTGAATATTTGAATAAAAGGAGGGAAAGATGGAGAGACTTATAGAATTAGAAGTCTCTAGATTTGGGGGCTCATTAAGTGGTGATAAGGTGAGATTAATTACATTTAGTGAGGGTGATTAGATGGAGATGCTAGGCATAACATAGGTATAGAGTAGGTGGTAGGTGGGTGAGTATTTTTAAATTAGAGGAAAATAGTTAATGAGGTTTATTTAGTATAATGAATGAAATATTAATAATTGTATTAATATTTCTAAGGGTATAGATGGGATGTGTAGAAACATGGAATGATTGGAATGTGATTTTTATGATATAATAATTAGTTAAATTTATAATTAATTATTATAAGGTCGATGGTGGGGATGGATAATTATTTAATAATTGGTGAATTATTTATTAGATGACTATGTTGACATTTTACATGTCTACATTTTTTCCCTCTTTCAAGGATTATTGCATAGCAATGATCGTTCAAAGAAGAAGTATAAGATGATAGGATAGTCATACATGATGCCCCCTCGAGTGGGTAGGTGGGGAGGAACGAGGCGGGAAGCCACTCGAAAAGAAAATAGGGTTAAGTTAGCTAGTGAAGAAATATTAGACTGAGGATATAGGATATTAGGAGATATTGAGAGGTAAGGAGGGAAGAATGGTGAAAGGAGAAAGATAGAGAAAAAGGAGAAGGTAGGGAGAGATAGAAGAGTGAAGGGAGAGGAAGAGGAAGGAGAAAGGTAAAAGAATAAGAGAGGGGGAGAGAAGAGTAGATGAAGTATAAAATTAGAAGGAATTAGAAGAAAGAGAGGGAATTTAAGAAATAGGGGATTTGATGTGTGATGAGGGGGATATTTGTGAGGACATAGAGTTTGGGATGCCCTGATCAAGGATGATGATGTCGAATTTCAAATGTGGATTATGAGGACGCCCCAATTCAAGGGTATATGACATGGGTGATTAAAAGATGTTAGATTTTGATGAAGGATGAGATGAATTTTGAGGAGGTTAATTATAGTTCCAAAGATAATAGGGAGATGTGTTGTCATATTGTGTCCATTGTATCATCATTAGCATTTTTGGTCAAGATGCACATAGGTATAATGACCATGATGCTTTAACTTCTTAGATGCCTCTATTTTGATGGCATTAGACAAATTGAGATAAAGAAGGTCCTCATATTATTGGACTAATAAAACTAGCCTCATATCATTAGCCAAGTGCTAAAAAAGGAAAAAGTGGCCTCATATCATCTGCCCAAAGAAATAAACTTATTCAAAAAATACAAATTACGGTGGTATTTTGAATTTTTAGAATTTTTTAGATGTTTGAATTTTTGATTCTTTGAATTTTTGATTTTTTTAGATTTTTTTCAATTATTTGGATTTTTAGATTTTTTATCTTTTTGGATTTTTAATTTTTTTAGACTTTGATTGATTGATTGATTTTAATTTTTATTAGGTTTATAGAGGAGGAAATTTGATGAAGGTAGGAAGAAACGGGTGGGAAAACAATGTTACAAGTGTGAGAATGGGCTCGTGGAAGGTTGGGGGTCATCGCGGTAGGTATATAAGGTTTTTGGGGACCATGGGAGGGTCATTTTCACCACGTCGAGCTTGAAAACAAGAGCTCAAAGAGGACAAAATGGCATATGATAGCACCTGCAAAGTATAGAGGCGGACCTCGTGAGGAGTATCGGTGGCAATGAGGCGGCACATCCGGTGAGTTTATAATTTCTTTCATGCATTAATTTTTACATTTTTGAGATTTTAGGTGTGTTTAGGGCTAAAATGTGTGTTTAGCGCACATACAGCCCTAAATTGGCATGTATGGTCTAAAAGTAGCGCATATAGCTAGGATGGGTGGAAGAGATGTGAAATAGTGCATTGGTGGTAGGATGGTGTAGGTTTTAGCATATTTGGTTAGCTTTAGCACATTTACGGTAAATAGTAGCACATTTAGGCCGGGAAGATTGTTATTTTATTTTAGCGCATTTATTTTTTTAGCGCATATAGGGATGGGATGGTTATGTGAAATAGTGCATATAATATGGTTCAACGTATATAGATGATAGAGTAGTGCATATGTTATAAGAAAGTAGTTGATGTCATTTTAGTGTGTATAGGACATGGATCGGCACATTTATTTTGGATTAGCACATATGTGTGGTCTAGTAGCATATTAATATTTAGGGGGAAGGGATGATGTTCTTAGAATAGATATGAAATGGGAAATGTGGAAGGATGATTTATGATAGAATAGAGATAAATTCTAATAGATTGTATGTGTGTAAATGTTATTAGTGCTGTTTAGGTGAGACATCGGTGATCAACAACATTGCGATATCTATTGGGAGTGCAGATGTAGAGGCAAAGGAGGAGGATGTGGCATTGCTGCATATGTTAGGACTATTATATGTAGCAAGGATGTCGGTGATACTGAGGTAGATCGATCTCTATTGATAGCCTTGGTAGAGCGATGGCATTCAAAGATGAGCACCTTCTAGTTACCAACATGTGAGATGACAGTGACATTAGAGGATTTATATCGGATATATCAATTTCCAGTAGAGGGAGAGGCTATAGTGTGGCGAGAGAGGTAGACTAAGTGAGATACGAGATTATTGATGAGATATAGAGGGTGCTCCTTGAGAGGGGTTAGGATAGATTTTGGGATTTATTTTAGATAGGGGTGGATGGAGTAGGTACCATTGTTATTATGTTCACCGATTAGTTGTATATTATTTCTAGATGGTGGGGAAAATGGTTCATCTTTGGTTTGGCAGAGGTAGTGCATTTTATGTGGTGGGAGGAGACAATATTTTACTAGGATTGAAGAGTGCTAAGCACGTTTATATTGATATTCAAACTTGGGTGGTGTATGGTGGTGGGGATTATTAGTGTTGGGACACTTTTACAGATATGGAGTTATGATCATATAACTATTGGGAGACCGATTGGGGTCGAGACATTAGTGTGGGGTGGGGAGCCATCGGTGTATGGGTGGCGGATGGTGGGAGACATGTGTGAGCATCTAGGAGAGTTATTGTGGCATCGATGTCGGTTTGATGAGTTACAAGATGGTGATATTACATGAATACCTTACCATCAATATGAGGTATGTGAGGGAGAGCATCAACATTTGGGGAGGGGTCATTCACGGTATTATATAGTTGGTGGTCATCCATACACAGTGGAGAGATATCGACACTGATAGGGTACTACATAGTTTTGTATAGTACAGGGCATACCCACAAGTCAAAGCATGTATTTACACGTATTGAATCAAGAGGTGGGTGTGTGGGGTGGTGTGATTCCTGAGGTGGTGGCTAGGGTGAGTTTAGATGAGGTGCAGGTGATAGCATGGGTACCATTACCAATAGTGGAGGATCTGGGAGTATCCTTGGGGTATACAAAGTGGTGGGAAAGGATTAGGATAATATGTTTTGAGCCGACGAGGATGGATGATATTTGTTCATGGTCGATGATAGGTTTATAGAGGATTGTCAGTGGATGCAGAGACAATGGTTTTGCATCAGCCATAGGCACAAGTACATGAGGAGGATGCACAAAGGGAACCACCGGTCATTATTTTGGGTGGCCCACAAGACAACAACCAATAATACAGTCCCTAGTACAGAGTGCAAAGATGCCCAAGATAGAGGTGATGGAGGTGGATGATATAAAAGTGTCACTTCATAAGGTGCTTATTACGTAGGACCATATGGTAGGTTCTACATGTGTTATCCGATCAAGGATGGGAGGGGATGGTTTAGGAGGAGGGGATTGGGTAGGAGGAGGAGATGGAGATGGAGGAGGGGATGGAGGGGATGGAGTAGACGGGGATGGAGGAGGAGTTGGAGATTGAGGAGGAGATGGAGGGGGTGGAGAGGGTGATTTATAGTTACATATAGAGATGTTGGAGAGGGACATGCAAGCACGAGGTAGTAGAAATAACTAGCCTATGGGCGCGAGATGTTTTGATGATGAGAGACTTGCATGGTTTTATTGTGATAGTAGGGCGAAGGAGAGTGATATTGCATGGTTGGAGTCGAGATAGCCCGATTAGAGCAGATCGGGACCGTACTATATAGTACAGGGACGATGTCGTGGATATCAAGATGCTTACGAGGGAGAGGTATGGGCCTTTAGATAGAGGAGTAGGAAGGAGTGGCACACGTGAGTGTATCTCAAGCTACGGTGGACAATTGCAGGGCCTAGTGCTTTAGGAGATTAGGGTAGATGGGGCCCCGGGATAATATCACTATAGTAGTACTAGGTAGTCTTAGCAGAGGATCGATATTATGAGGATATGGTGATGTAGGATCAGCGAGATTACATGTGTTATGTTGATTATATAACCGTGAAGTGGACATGTCGGGGATCAGATCGAGAGATCAAGTCGATCTTCAACTTCTAGTAGCATCTGCCAGTACACAACAACCTCCTAGCATGTAGGATATAGGTAGTTCTACATAGTGCTTTATATATGTGTATATGTATAGTAGTAATTTTTTTATGATGACCTAGCATGGTCACGATGGTGATATATGTACAGATGATTTATTTTTGATGGCTAGTTATATATGTGATGTATACATTTGATGATATTTTGGTTTGTGTTTGTAGATGTGATCTTGATGATGGATATAGTATATGATAGCGATTGGTTATGTTTAAGATATTGATGATGTATTTTGACATCATGGATTTGGGATATATTGGATTTTTGTAGATGATAGATTATGGCTATAGATTTATGCGTAGTATTATTTTAGATGGTTAAAATGTAATGTTGGTTCTTTTTATGTTGATCATATGTGTGAATATGTATTGATATTAGTTGATGATGATAATGTATTTCTTGTGACTAGATTAACAATGTGGATTTATATGATGAAATGGTGTGTTATTTAATTTATGTTGTGGGAAATAAGTTATTATGATGTATTGATTTAGTTTATCATGGATGTTGTATGTTGCATATCTGATTTTTTTATGGTTGTATATATGATGATGACATGATGTAATGATGAATGGTGATGAGATAGTATTTATTTTTGGTTATAAGTATGTACTTATTTACGATGTGGTGCATGCATGTTAGTAAGGAATATGAGTAATAGTAAATTATGTATGTGAATATATCATATGTACAGTGGATATGGGTATAAAGTGTGTTTGAATTTTGTACACGTATTTACAGTAGGATGGCAGAGAGAAAAGGAGAGTGATGTGACACGAGTGATGATAGAGAAATGGGGAGTTTGAGAGATAAATGAAAGCCTCGGGATCTTGTAAGTGTTGAATTTCTTGTGATTGTAGGAGGCTCCTAGAATTTTATTTCCTAGGGGATGAGTAATGTAACCTAATTTAGGATTGGGAGAGGTATTCTTATTCATGATAGATCCAATGCGACATATGGGGGATCAGAAGAAGTCTGGGGTATAGATAGTGGATAAGATAGTTTAGGAGGAAAATGGTGGATGGAGATATGATGGAGGAAGGGGAGATTTACCCCTAGTGTGCTTGATAGTGAATTATAGAGTGCTAGTAGACTAAGGATCGAGATTAGATGTAACCATAGCGTCGATAGCGATTTTCACTATGGTACTTTCCCAAGGCACCACGGAAGTGGTTTTCACCATTAGACGGTTTTATTTTATTTTTGGAGTGTTAGGTACTTAAATATAGAAGAGATGAAGATGCATGATATTCTATTGGTCCGAAAATCGTCGGGTGGGCAGATCTATGGACAGACGAGCCAACGGTGTGCGGTATAGCCCCTCTTTGAGTCAAAAAGCGAAACTAGTTTATTACTATTCTACCAATAGGAATCTATGCAATTCTCACAATATTCTACCTTTAGGGGTTGGGATCTCATCCCAAAGAGAGGTATTTCAAGCGTGAAAGAAGGGAAAGGAATGAGGTGGGGAGATGGGAAATATCTAGAGAGGAGAAAAGAAATGAATTCCAAAGCAAAAAGGTCGGAAGGTCTATGATTTGGGTTGGTAGTAAATGAAGCTGAACCTACTTGCATAGATGAATAAATCAATACCGATGAATAAATGACAACAAAGTAGAAGTAGATTCAATAGAACAAACATACAGATCTAACATAAGAAAAGGTATGATGTAAAACAAGGTATTCAAAGACAAAGTCTAAATATTGTATTAATATTTGTTCCTTTTACAAAAAAGTTCAAAGTCTTTTCTTCTTACTTCTATTTTTCATCGAAAAGTATCACACACGAATACAACAAGTATTCAAGTATTTATAGAAGAAGAGAAGAAAAGAAGGAAAAAACAAACCAACCACTTAATTACAAAATATCTTAAAGTCATTTGTTGACTTTTGACAACTTGGTGGATGACATCATCCCATGGTGCAACATGGATGATGTCATCATTTGTGTCAACATACTTTTAGATATTTACAAAGAGAAGATCGAGAGGAATGAGACTATTCATCGTCATCCCATGGCTGAAAGGGGGTATCCTGCTTCTGCTGCTGCTCAGGAGACATGATGTGGAACTGGGCATGATATTCCATGAACTTGCTGATCATGGGCTGAAGTTGATCCTGGGAAGGATCCTTGTGATGATCACTGATAGCCTCGCAAGTTTCCCACTCATCTGTGAGCTTGGAATATTGTTTTCTACTTCTATCGGGTACCCTATGAAGTCACGGCAGCCAGCGAGGTTGTTGATGGATTCGGCATCGAAAGTGACTTGGCCCCAACCCTTGCGAAATGATCTCCTTGAAGATCCGAATAGTTTCATCTGCCTTTCTCAAAGTGAAAGAAGGAGAGAGCAAGCTCGGAGACATTCTCGAGACAATTTTCTCCATTTGATGCATTGCATCCAGGGCTTCCTCCTTGATTTTGTCAATCTTTTCAAGGACAAACTCCAACCTAATCGACCCGCAGTAGTCAGTAGAAAGGATTTTGTTGAGGGCTCTAGGGTGACCGAAGACGCGAACTTGACCGAGATCTTCGATCAACGATCGAGCATTTTACGGAAGGTCTCATGTTGTATCTGGCATGGTCCCAACTCTTGGAGATAGGTCCCGTAATCACTGGAGCTCTTTATTCACCCAACTGATATTCTGATACAATTTGGTGAACTTGGCGATTACTCCCTAACTTTCTTTGAGGATTTGGCTTCTCAGTGTGGAAACCGCCATACCACCTTGCCGATTTTAGCGTATTCATTTATCTTATCCTGGCTCAGAGGCTCAAGAATTTCGGTGGCATTTGTAGGAGGTGCACTGCCCATTTTCTGCAAGGCGTGGAGAAGATGTTTATTTTGCTCCTTTAATAGCCTCTTTTCTTCCTTTGCTTCCTGGAGCTTCTTGCAAAGGGTGTCAAGTGTAGATAGGGCCTCTCCCTGAAGGCTTTCTGAAGACATCCCCATTGTGACTTGGGTCACTATATAATCTGTCGAAGATAGATCCTTTTATCCTTTAAAGGATTGGGATACACTATCTCCATTACTCTCTCTCCCGACGCACTCTAAGAGAAGCGGGTTATAGGTTTTGCTTCTTGGCCCCTTTGATGGGATGATGGAGAGTCCATTGGTGCAATGGGAACCTTCCTCTTTTTTGGCTTAGATCTTTGCCGAGAGATCCATGTTGGACTTATGGGAGAGGGACCGAGAAGTAGAAAAGGGAGCAATGGCTGCGCAGTAGTAGAGGGAAGTGTGTTGCATCGAGACACTTGGAGGTGGCATTGAGAGAGAGGCCGAGGAAGTGCTCACGGGAGGAAGAGATACTGCAGGGGAGGTAGACATGGGAATGGAAGGGAGCTGAGAGATGAGGGAAGAAATTGTGGGGGACAGCTCCATGAGAGAAGAGAAGATAGATGATGAGGAAGGGGGAACAGTAGAAGATGGGGAGAGGATATGACCAAAGGAATGGTCACTTGGGTCACGCGAGGAGGGGAAGGAGGAGAGGGAGAAGGGATAGAAGGGACCTCAACAGTTGTAGTAGTGGCAACATCCTGAGTGGATGTGCCCATCAGAAAATCTTTGGCCGCTTCTTTCTCTGGGGAAGCCAGAGTTACAACTTGTTCTCGTGTGGCAGAAGGGGGGACTCTCAGGAGCCTCTTCTTGGGCATAGCTGACTCGCCCTCTTTTCTTTTTCCCTTACCCTTTGGTAGATGTTTTGGCCTAGAAGGTGCATTGCCAACGGAGATGTGGTGAAATCTACCGAGAGGTAGATGAGGCCATTCATCCCGCACCAAGGTTGCTCTATTCTCCACAAAGTTTCTTTGACCCTTTCTTCAATGGTCTAGGGTACTTTAGTTCTATCAATTACAGCAAATGGCTAGTTATCCCCATCCGTGTCAAGATATACCTGATCAACTTCTTGATCAGTAGTTTGATAACCTTTGGGACAATGGTTACACCTGTCAATCGAATGATTTTGGCCAAAGCCAAGCGGGAGTGATCCTTTCTTCTGAGCTCGACCTCGTGATATACAGTCGATATAAATGTCCTCGATCTGCGGAATGTGGATTGGATCGAGTTTGGCCCTGGGAAGGAAATTTCTTGGATCGAAAGTGGGCCTTGCTGGGAAGTTGTGCTTCAGATTGAGTAGTTCTAGCTCTGCAAACATCTCCCGGGATTTGTGGTGGGAAAGACAAGTGTACCTACCCACTGTGAGGGGGAAAGGAGTTCCACCCTTCTTTCTCTTCAAACACTTTTCGTGGTAGGTTATGAGCTGTCTGGATAGCTCTAACAGGATCAGCTTGGGGCTAGCATACCTTGGCAATTTAGTGGGTTCCCCAAGAAGTTGGCTGCCTGAGATAGGTAAAGGTGGAAAATTGTGTGAATAAGGCCCCCACTTCTCCGTTGTTGCCGCAACAATGCTCTTGGTCATTTTCGTGAGTCATGTTTGGCCTCAAAAGGCGGATGATGATCGTTGAAGAAAGCATTGTTAATCTTTGTAAACTGTGAAATACTATTTTCTCAGCTTCAGCTCTAGGTAGTATTCATATATTTTTACTTAGGGCCAAACCCGCATCGCATCAATGCTTTGGATAATCCCTCTCTGAGGCTACAACATAAACTATGTAGGAGTTCATGTAGAACCTTCCCGTTGTAGTGAGTTGTTGGAGCTTCTCGGATATAGTGCTGCTTATGATCTCCGCCCACTCAAAGCGTTGATTTGGCATGTTTTTGTTCATTATCTCTAGGTACCTGAGCATCCATTTATGGAAGTAATGGGCATCAAAAAGCCCAAATACTCTACTTAGGAATGTGATGGTATCACTTAGTTCCTCGGAGAAATCACTTCGGTGAATAACCTATGGCCATCTGGTTACCACCTTCTTGTTCTTCAGGTACACCTCATTCATCAATTACATGCACTGGTCTTCATTGTCCTCCCAAGCCTTGGTGCAGTCTTCTTGGCTTACGGCCACAAAGTGCCGGTGGTGAGGAATGCCAAGCATAATTTTGAAGTGTCGGGTAGTGAGGTTGATCACGACCTCACCCTTCTCATTTTGGACACACCTCGTGTCTTTGTTGTAGCAAATGGGCCACTACCATCATGAATTCATTGTTTATTGCACGACTAGGATCCCCAAAAAATGTAGCCACTACCTACCAATTTTCCATCCAGGACTTCCTGTGACCCTCCTAGTTTTGGCCCAGAAATCTTCCATATCGATGTGACCGAGCTCAGAGTCTCTTATATCCAGGTCACATTCTGCCTGGGATTCGGGCATCCTGACCCTCTGATATTTGTACTTCATCTCTTCCTCTGTAAGCTTGGCTTTGCCCTTAGACTTGGTTGGCCTCTTGCTTGATGTAGACATATGTAGTTCTGAATTCAGTTGCTGATCTGCAAGAAGAAGAAGTGAAACCCAACGCAGAAGAGCCATGTTAGCTATCGATCTCCCATTAAAGCATGACAGAAGGAAGAGTTAGCAATTTTAAGGCCTCAGGGTGCAAAACGCATTTAACACCGCAAGCTTCAGGGTTAAATAGTATGGCACATGTAAGAATGGTGTTAGGAGGAAATCAGCGCCAAAGGGCGCAAGGCACATGGATGCAAAGACATGACATTTTTGTTGTATTGCAAGTAGGTGTACTGCACCATTTATATGTGTTTTATACCAAGCGCAGATAATTTTCATGTTGCACGGGGATAGGATTCACCAAAGGGTGTAGGGTTAGTGTGTGTTACATCATTTTTACGTGCACAAAAGGGGAACTTGGCATGGGGCATGAAAGGTTTACATGACATTGTGTTCTTGTAAAAGGTGATGCCTACACCATTTAACGTAGTTTTATACTTTGCGAAAGTAAGGCTGATGTAGCATGGGTGCAGGGTGTGCCAATGTGTAGGTTTATTGGGTGTTGCAAGTAAGGAAAGTGCACCTTCAGGGCGCAATCAGTATTTTATGCAGCAAGCATGGAAAATGCGCCAAGAGGAAAATTTAGTCTATCACGAACTTTTAAGTCTTCCTTCTTTCTCTGGAGGGGTTTACATGTGTTTTAAGCCTCTTTATAGGGTTTTTTGGATGGTGAAGAGGGCATACTAAGGAGGTCAAAGTGATTTTTTCTAAGGTAGAGTCCACCTTGCTAGTGGACTGGAAAGAGGAGGAAGAGCATGGGGAGAAGGACAACAAGAACAAAGAAAAGAGGGGTTTACAAATCCATGCCTCCTACTACACAAACAAATAACCAACAGAAAAAACAAAAGAGGAATAAGGACCACTTACCCAAAATATATATAACGTGAGAGGCGAAGCGGGGTCCATGAACATGATATGAGGATGACAAGCATGTTGACAGGTGCAGAGGAATAAAATCTATCACATGTTTTTTTAATTCTAAAAGTGACAGGCGGATGCTTTATATATAGCAAAGGTGTAATAAATGCACCAACCAATTTTTAAGAGGCACATCAAAACACCTGTCGACACTTCAAACTTACTGCCCTTTGGCACACCAAAACACGTGTTAACACATTATTATGTGCACCTTTGGCGCAAAGAAAATACTGTCAACACCAAAATACGTGCACCTTTGGCACACCAAAATGCGGCGCAACAATCATGTTGTTGACATGAAGGTGCATGCGCCTTGGCGCATGCAAGAAAGGCGCATCACGGGGAGGTGCACCAAAACATGTGTCGACACTTCAAAGGGTGCACCAAAGGAAATGAAGGGGGTGCATACTTACTCTGTGTTGCACCGACAAAAGGTGCGCCCAACCAAAAAGACCAAAAATGGCTAAGTTGAAAAACTAGATTTCCCGGAAAGGGATTTTGCAACGTTCCGAATGCAAGGGGTCCCTGACGAGGGACCAGAACAAAATTTTGATCGGGTTACCCGTGAAATTGCCTTTGTCAATTTTATGGGATAACATATTCATGGGCTCGCCCAACTCATCTCCGTCCAAAGTATCCACTTGTAAGTGCCTCGAGCCAAATTTAGTAATGACAACATATGGTCCAAACCAATTTGGTTCGAACTTGCCCTTTTTTGCTATCGAATTGGTGTTAGTTGGTTTTCCTTAAGGATGAGGTAGGAAACTTCAAATTCGCGGTCTTTTACATGTTTTCCATAATGGCGTACGAAGGAGGTTTTGAAAGGTTTTGAGATGGTTGAGGGCTTGGAGGCATTTTTCATCAAGGAACTTGAGTTCTTGCAGTGAAGGACATGGTAGTCTTCATCATTAATGAGGTGCTAGAGGGAAATGTGGAGGGATGGGATATCGATATAAATGGGAAAAGTTTCTTTTGTGCCAAAGACAAGAGAATATGGTGTGGCGCCGGTGGGAGTGCAGATGGATGTGTGGTAAGCCCACAAGGTGGGATATATTTGTGTATGCCAATCACATCCTACTTGATTGACTATTTTTCCAAGGATGCACTTGAGGGTCTTATTAGATGCTTCAGATTAATCATTTCCTTGTGGATAATAAGGGTAGAAAATTTGAGCTTGATATGGAATTTTTCACAAATTTTGCATACATCTTGATTTTTGAAGGATGTGTCATTCTCTATAATAAGTGTGGATGGGACACCGTAGCGATAAATGATGTGGTTAAGGATGAATTTGGATATTTTCTTACCTTTTACATAAGTGAGAGGCATGGCTTTGGCCCACTTGGTAAAGTATTTTTTAGTGGTGATAATGAATTTATGATCATCGAGAGGAAGTGGGGTTTAATTTTCCTATGAGATAGAGACCCCATGTAGAGAAGGGCCATGAGGTGGTGATGGGTCGTAAAGCTTGTGATGGTGCATGGATGAGGTCAACATGATTTTGACAGGCACACATTTACAAATGTAGGATCATACATCTCTTTCCATGTTTGGCCAATAATATAGTTTTTGGTGAGATCCAGGACCATTGGTTTAAGCACTTTGAAATTCCCCGTGTGAACTTCTTGGAGTGTTGATTCGGTTTCTTGGGAATTTAATCAACGTAGCATATTTTTTGAAGCTTCTACAATAAAGGGTATCTCCAAGGATGGTGAAGCGAGAGGCTCATTGGATGAATGATTTGTGATGGCTGCGAGGGAGATTAGGTGGAAGGGTATGGTCATGTAGATAGGTGTAGATGTCATGGTACCATGGGGAATTAGGACCAACGATCTCACAAACCATCTCTAACTCAAGAGTATCATAAGTAGGAATCATTAATTGCTCGATCAGGAATTTGGAATTAGATACATTTGGAGGCATGTCTAGAAGAGAGGCAATGGTAGCCATAAGCATCTACTAACTTATTACTTGTAAGAGGGAATTTCTAACTAACTTAAGTAGGCCTAGAAATTGTCAACCATTCATTTATAAGGAACCAACTTATCATCTATGGTGGCGTATTCATCATTAACCTATTTAATTATTATTTTGAATCACCAAAGACATTGAGATGTTTAATATTCCACCGAATAGCCATTTTTAAACCAGCAATAAGTGCTTCATATTCGAAAATGTTGTTGGTACAAGGAAAAGCAAGTCGAAATGCGTTAGGAATTAAGTGACCTTGAGGGGTAATAAATAGGATACCTATTCTTGAACCATGATGTGTAAATGAGCCATCAAAGTAAAATTTCCATATGTTTGATCATGCGATTATACATATGGATTCATCGGGAACCATATGGTGAGTGGTGTAGTATTAGAAACTGGAGCTTCTACCAACCGGTCAAAGTCCTAGTACTTTTACTTTGATAGCTTTCTAATTAACATATTCAATGTCAAATTCTCTTCAAGCATGATCCATTTATCCATTTGTCCTGTGAGATCTGATTTGGAAATTAGATATTTAAGTGGGTCTACTTTAGCTATGAACTTAGTAACATTATTGAGCATGTAATGTCATAGCTTTTGAGAATAAAAGATCACAACAAGACAGGAATTTTCCATATAGGTGTAGTTGAGCTCATATGTAATTAGTGTTTGGATTAAATAATAGATGGCTTGTTCCTTTCCTTGACTATCATGTTGCTCTAGAAGGGCTCCCAAGGTGTGTTGTGTGGATGATATATAGAATATAAGATGTACCGGAGTGGGAGGTGGCAAGATGGGAGGATTCATCAGATATTCCTTAAGTTTATCAAAAGAGGCTTGACATTCCTCATTCTAGTGAAATTTTGTTCCCTTTTTCAATAGATGGTGGAATGGATGACATTTTCAGACAACTATGATATGAATCTCCGATAGCTTGGATATTTCCCTATAAGATTCATAATTGTTTGAGATTTTTAGGTGGAGGCATTTCAATTACATCTTTAACTTTTTCTCGGATCAATTTCGATTCTACATCTAGAGATAATGAAACCGAGGAGTTTGTCATATGTGACGCCAAAAACACATTTCTTGGGATTTAGATGAACTTTATATTCTCGAAGGCATTAAAAATGCGGCGGAGGACTATAGGATGTTCCTCACGAGTTTTGTATTTTCCTAGAATTTTTTTGACATGGTATTCTACTGTGTTAGGCATCATATCATGAAAAATAACATTCATGGTACGTTAATAAGTGGCTCCATCATTTTTGATCCCAAATGGCATGACTCGATAACAATACCTGCCCTAAGGTGTAGTGAAAGTTGTTTTATGTTGATCTTCCTCTATAATATTGATCGATTATATCCAAAGAAACCATCCATAAGGGATAACATCTCGTGCCTAGCAATAGAGTCAACGATCATATCAATATTTGGTAGTGGAAATTCATCTTTAGGGAAAGCTTTGTTGATGTCATGGAAATCAGTACAAATATGAATGCCACCAGTCTTTTTGCCTACTTGGACAATATTGGAAATCCATTCAGAATAATCAATAGGTTGAATGCGGTTGATGTCAAGAAACCTTTCAGAGTTCCTCTTGACAAGAAATGCAACTCTTGGATGCATTTTTCAAAGCTTCTGCTTGACTAGTTTTGCATCTTTTCATACTACATGATTATTGACCACTAGAGAAGGGTCTAAACCAAGCATGTCTATATAGGACCATGTAAAGATGTCTGAGAATTCTTTGAGGAGTATGGTGAAGATGTTATGCTCTTCATAGACAAGGATGCCCCGGTTTGAGAATATTGGGCTCCTCATATGTGTCGATGTTGATCTCTATGGTTTCCTCAACTACGGATGCGAAGCCATATTGTAGAGATTCAGAACGAGGAAGAAGTTGATCGATGACCGAGATCATCTTAGGGATTTGGGGATTAATGGAAGAATTCAGCAAGGGATCTTATTTTTCAAGGTGACAAGACAAGATGGGGTGAGGGATATTAAATTGGGATGGAAGAAAAATGGATTGATCATATGCCCCAAAATAGGCACAAGCATTCAAACGTACTTGGAAACCCTTTTTTGATCTCCAACGGTAGGTTTTCGTGAGTTCCCATGAACTCAAGAATTTCTTCATCATTTTGAAATGAGTCAAGAGGAGGATTTTCTGATTGTTGGTCCCATTCAATGAGTTGTGGGTATGTTAAGGTGATGTCGATGGAGAGAACAACGGTGTCGGGAAGAGGTTGGTGTTGGTGAGATCTTTATATTAGTTATAAATGGAACTTGCATCAATATTTTCAATGATCTCCTCGGTGGTACTAGAAGTATCACTCAAGTCATCGCAAATGTTTTCACCAGTAGTTGATATCCTAATTCATGTCCATCAAGGTTAGGGATGACAGCAGGGGGTTCGGGGTTTCCTTGCTCGTAGCAACCTAGCCCTTATTTGGAGTATCCCATATGGGTCATAATCATTTTAGGAATTAAATATCAATTATCCAAACAACAAGAAGGTATAGAGTCATCAATAAGCCATGAGGAATCTAATAGCTTAAGGTACCCATTAGCAAGGTACCCAAAATGAATGAAAGTGGATGAACCCAACTTATATGTTTGTCGCTTATTTAAAAATACATCGGGCTCTTTGAGCCATTTAGGTGATGGAAATAGGTGGTCAAAGTTAAATGTTTGGTATTTGCTACACACCTGTCACTTTTAGCTTAATTGATGGAGTGGGAAGAAGGGGAGTAGATATGGGTGGAGTAGGTAAAAGAGGAGTGGATGATGAGGAGGTGTAGTGAGATGGGGATGGGATACTATCAATGGAGACATACAAAGTGGCAGATGATGAAGGTAATGTTGTTGGTGCAGGTTCAATGATGGGATAATATATTTCTTGATAAATATCAGCCTATAATGTTTGGAAATATTGGAAGGATTGAGGATCACCGTGAATAGTAATTTTTGTACCAGCATTTTCAAATTTAAAACACCGATGAAGTGTGGATGGTATAGCATTCATGGTGTGAATCCAAGGTTGGCCAAGTAGGAGGTTATGTGGGAATTATATATCTATCACATGGGAAAGCATGGGGAGTATGGCAAGCCCGATGTTGATGGGTAGATAAATGGTGCGCACCGATGCTTTGTATTGTTATATGATTTGATAGTGATTATATCTTGTTGCAAATCCAAATCACTATACCCCAGCCAATGTATGAGATTTAGAGTACAAAGATTAAGAGTTGATCCATTATCATATTAGCACTCTTTTAACATGAAAATTTTCAATAAGAACTTCAATGTAAAGAGGAATGTTGTGCATAGAGCCATGTGGTGGAAGTTCTTGTTGAGTGAAGGTAAGTGGGATTGTTGGATATGGAAAGAGATTAGCAATAAGGGATTGAAATTATGTAGGATCAATATTAGTGGGAATGTGTGCTTTGGATGGCATGGTATAAGATGTCTTTGTGGTGACGATGTTTTGAGAAGGTCCATAATGGATATTTCTGTAGGAGTTTTATCAATTTTTTCAATGATATTATATTGTGTTTGTGGTGTTATATTATAAGATGATGGAGTGGCTCCCTTAACCACCACATGGTTCCTGTGAGTAGTGACAACACACTGGGGGTTTTGTGAAGGACCTTTTACTTTAATGGTGGCTACTTGGTGGGGATAATGGTGAATATGGCCAACAAGTGATGTATCCATAGGGGGTATGTGGTGGTAATTAATATGGTTAGAGTGGTGAGCGAAGGATTTGGGTTTATTTCTATACTTTTGTTTTCCTTGGTTAGAAGCATTTCCTGTCCATGATTAGGAAGGGGGTTTTGATATATCCCAAGTTTCGATTTTGGGAGGAGGTGGAAGAATTTTAATATATTTCAATCTTACCTTGGTCGATAAGGTCTTGGATATAATTTTTCAATTTCATACACCAGTACGTGGTGAGACCCTTGATTTTATGGAGCTTCAAAGTATTCATGTTCTTTAAACCATGAAGGTTTGGGTCGGGATTCATCAACAGGTTGAGTTTGAGGAAAAACAACCATATTACCAAAGTGATTATTTTATCAAGGATTGCTTCTAAGGATTCTCCAAGGGGGTGTATACTGTCTCCTTACATCTTGAGTGGACCGAGGTTGTCCTTTAAGGATGGATATGGTGGAAGTGGTATGGACAAATTGGACATTTTTAATGTTTTTATTCCATTATCGACAATATTTTTGTTCTTATTAAAATACTCGAGCTTTTTAGATGTAGATGGTTGATTGGGTTGGTTGTGATTATCACAATAATATATCTTAATTAAACCCTTTATGACAAGGGCTCTCTCAATTTGCATGCCTTTCTCAATGATGTAGTCAAAGGTGTTTACAAAATGGACTTACAGATGAAATGCTAATTCCTAATGAAGGTTGGACATGAAAATGGTGACTAGTTTCTTCTCAAGTATGGACCATAGAATTCAGCTAGCAAGGGCTCGCAATCATTGTAGGAACGATAATATACTTTCACCATTTTGTTTCTTAGTATTGCACAAATCAATCATCGTGACATCATGTTATACATTGTAGGAGAAGTTTTTATGAATTTTTCTAATAAGTCGGTGAATGTTGTAATAGAACCTTTGGGTAATCGAAGGGACCATTCTAAATGTGGACCACCTAGACTTCTAGAGAATAGTCTTAACAAATAGGAATCATCGTAGGCAACTTCTTGACACAACATGTAGAAATCCTTGACATGTTCACGGGGATCTCCTTTTCCTTTGTATTTTTCAAATTTAGGTGGTTCAAAATATGGTGGGAAAGGGACCTATAATATATCATGGTCAAAAGGATAAGGGAAAATTTCCTTGAATTTATATTGACGTCCTTGAGTGCCGAGTTGCAACCCCAAGCGTTTCCTTCAGAGACTTTACTTATTTCTCCAAGATTGGTTCTGGAGGGTTAAGTGGTGGTGGTTTGAAATTGGGTTGAGAATGATAGGATCCATGGTCATTGGATGGTTGTGGTTCAAAATGAGAGGCTAATTGGGTTATTTGATTTCTCATTTTCTGTAACTGTGATAATACGACTTCTTTGGATATATGTGTGTTATTCTCTCACCATCCCATCCATGTGCAACACGACATGCAGTGATTTGGATTAGGATGATGTGTGGGGAGTGGTATTTGGCCAATTTCATCATTGTTATCCTGGGAGAAGACTATGGAGTTGGGCATTAGTGTAATCAGAAGGAAGTTTTTCCCCCATATGATATAATTGGAGTAAAAGGGTATCCTTATTATTTTCAACAAAGCGATTTAACATCTCTCTTCGTCTTCCTTATGTGAAATAGATGCTAGAGTCATCATCACTAATAGTGTCAATCAAAGTCTCTTCGTCTTCTCCTCTAGGTCAATTTTCTTTTTATTTACATCATAGTAATTATGATTGAATAAATCATTTTCAATGTTGTGGTTATTGTTTTCATCATCATTTCCAAATTGAGATCGAGTTATTATTCACCTAGGTTCCATTAAATTTATAATGTTGATGAAATGTGTGGGATGAAGTGTTCTTTGGGGTGAAGGATGTATGAATGAAAGAGAAGATTATGATTCCTTAATGATCTTGATGTTTAACCTTGGTAATATATTCTTTCTTATAGGATGGAAGAAGTTGGAGGAGAGAACAGAAGAAAGGATGTGCCTCGTTAGTAGAGGGCTTAAGATGTGCCTTGTTTATAAGGGCTTAGAAGAATAGGATAGGGAGTAAGGGTATTTGGCCTATATGCAAGATGTCGATTAATAAGATTAAGTTTGATTTAGTGAAAAGGGTTGTAATTAGGATGTTTTAAGCTAAGTGTGATGATATGAGATTGTGGAAGGACTTAGATAGGTGAATTATGTGATTTGTATGTGTCCTAGAACCTAGGTTGATTAAGATTTCAATAGGAAATGTCAAATGATTAGTAGGGTAGGCCTTAGGTGGTTTAAGATTTGTGATAGCACGCTTTGAAAGTGGAAAAAGACATGAATATGGTTAGTGAAGGTGGAATCCGAGATGGATTTATTGATTTTAAAAAAATTGTTTTTGTATTAATGTGAGGGATTTTGTAAAAACTATTTATATGATAATGGTATATGTATAAAAGCTTATATGGGTAAATATTTGATTTATTTACAAAATGTGGGTATAATATTAGATGGGTAATGTATGGTCAAAAATTTGGATGTTAGCAATATGTGGTGTGGGAAATTATGGTGTTATTTTATTTTGAGAAATTGTGGTCAAACTCTATGATCAAAAGCTATGATCAAAATTGATGGGTGATAAGTGTATGGTTTATTTACAAGAGTTTGTGTAGGGATTCTTACATTGGTTTTGACAAAAAAATTAAACAAGTACACTCATGCATGCACAATCCTAACAAGTCAAGTGGGAGTAAAATCAAGCTATAGCTCACTTTTAATACCACACACAACAGTGGCACTCACTAAGCTAGCCCACCTTTACATCAATGTGTGATTGGCTAGCAAGTGATATTCGGTGGTTCCTTCCCCTACACTATAGCTTGATTGCAGCCGAAGGCTACCTAGTCTAGGATAAATGATATCTCTATGGGTGTCCCCTATATACCTTACGAGACATGGGGCCCAAATCCATATGGCAAGGCATGGCTATTGGGACATGGAAGCCCCTCACTTCACATCATGCTTAAAACATGTAGACACTTAGCCAATAACAAAAATTGTCCTTGAATTTATATACCCCGCTGGAACACGGGGTGTGTTTACATGCGTGGAGATGAAGCCCATGGTCATGAGACCCCTAGGACTATGGTAAGTGCATGGATGTCACTTCCATGTCACATTACCCCCTATAAAGAGAAAAAGGGAGGAAGGTTAGTCAATTTTGATCCTCAAGATCATCCTAGGACGCAAGAGGAGAGCATACACGGTTTCACCTTCGGGTTTAAAAAAACAAGCACACAAAGTATGCAAAAATAAAATACAAAACTTAATCAAAATGAGATATTGGAATGGGGCCTTTGACTTGGGAAATATTGAAGACGTAAGGTTAGTAGTTTTAATACAAACCCCAATGCACTTGTATTGTTTGGGTTGAAAGACAAAGGGTTAGTTGTCTTGGTTTGTTTTAATATCCTGCAACCATAAAATGTTAGGCAATATACATATTATTTTGATCAAGTGGAAAAATGGTAGAGTTTCCCCTTATTCTTATAGTTTTTTTGTAAAATTAGAATGTTAAATACTATAAGAATGTTGCGGAATGCAAAATATGCAAGTTAATACTTATTACAAAGTCAAAAATGGTCTCTGTTATAAATACGTTGTTACAAGGGACAAATGCGATGAAACAAGGAATAAATGTGCTAAAGTTTAAAACACCGTAAACACAACGTGTTAGTTGTTATATACGCTAAAACAATAGATAAATGCACTTGAAAAGTTAGACAAATGCATTGTTATCCCGGAACCTACATAGTAAATATGTTAAAGGTTGTATGTGTTGAAACAAAGTATAAATGCGCTAAATTTTAAAACTTGCAAACATAATGTGTTAGTTGTTATATGCACTAAAACAAGTAGATAAATGCTTTGAAAAGTTAGACAAATGTGGTGTTATCTTAGAACCTACACAATAAATATGCTAAAGGTTGTATGCGTTAAAAAGAGTATAAATGCGCTAAAGTTTAAAACCTATAAAAATAACATGTTAGTTGTTATATGCACTAAAACAATAGATAAATGTGCTTTGAAAAGTTAGGCAAATGCATTGTTATCCCAAAAACTGCACAACAAATATCTTAAAGGCTATATGTGCTAAAATAGAGTATAAATGTGTTGAAGTATTTTCCTGCATAGACAAAGTAAAAAATGATTAGTTAAATATGCTGAAACATGTGACAAATTTGCTAAAACAGGCATATGCGCTAATATGTCGTAAAGACCCAAAAAATTTGAATTTTGAGATCGAATATTCACTAAAAGTTTCTAAATTTTTGGGATTTTTTTCTAAATTATTAGTGTGACCTATTCCAATGAAAGTTAGGGGGTAAGCCCCATGGTGGGTGCCAAAATGTAGAAAATAAATTGTGTTAGCATGCACAAATGATAAGATTATGCAACCAAACCAATACAAAATCTAACACAACTAATTATCTACCTCCGATTGAGCAAGATGAAAAGGAAGGGAAGACAATTTACCTGTACTTACCTATAAGTGGAATTCTCTTCCTTTGCTACTTTGGATTTTCTCCTTGGATTTTACTTGCTTGGATGTATGCAATGTGAGCTTCAGATCTTTGGACAAATTCCAGCAACACCTCCCCTTGATAAATTGCTTGATTGAGCTCACTAGATTGTTTTGATGATTGCTTAGATTGCTAGAAAATTGGGCAGCATATACTTGCAAATTTTAGAGATGCTTTCCATGGAGGGTGGCACCTCTATTTATAGTTGGAGGAGTATAAATGGATGGTTGAGATTTTTCCATGGTGGATTAGATCAATGGTTGAAAATGGATGAGAGGGGAGGGTGTAGAAAATTATAGATTTTCTTAGAATCCTCTATTGAATTTAAAATTCAATAGAATAGTATTTTTAATTTGAATATTTGAATAAAAGGAGGGAAATACGAAGACACTTCTAGAATTATAAGTCTCTGGATTTTGGTTCTCATTAAGTGGTGATTAGTTGAGATTAATTACATTTAGTGGGGGTGATTACATGGAGAGGCTGAGGTATGGAGTAGGTGGTATGTGGGTGAGTATTTTTAAATTAGAGGAAAATAGTTAATGAGGTTTATTTATTATAATGAATGAAATGTTAATAATTGTATTAATATTTCTAAGGGTATAGATGGGATGTGTAGAATATGGAATGATTGGAATGTGATTGTTTATAAGATAATAATTAGTTAAATTTATAATTAATTATTATAAGGTTGAGTGGTGGAGGATGGATAATTATTTAATAATTGGTGAATTATTTATTAGATGACTATGTCAACATTTTACAAGTCTACATTAAGTAAGCAATAATCCATAGTTTCCCAATCCAAAATTAAATTGTCAAGTATAAACCTGCCTCCAAGAAATCTAGTTTGTCCATGTGTAACAATACCGTTAGCTACCGGTTAAGTCTTGTAGCTAAAGGCTTTACAACGATTTTGTAAATGGTGTTGAGAAGGGTTATAGTGCACCATCTTGAAAGCAGTATCTATATTTGAACCTTTAGGAATAAGTTTATAATCCCTCTATTTATACCTCAACCCAAAAAACCTAATGATTCAACTTCAAGATAAAGTTGATTAAAGGCGTTGTGTATGCTTAACCACACTACTTAAAAGAACTCAACGGGTATTCCATCAAGTCTAGGAATCTTATTTTTAGCCATAGAGAACAAATCCCTTTCAAGTTCTTCGAGGATAAGAAGATTATCCACATTTTGTTTTCCCTCTTATGAAATCTTGTAACATTCCCATTTTAAGACTTTAGAAATAAGGGAATTTTTTTTTTTAATAATGTTCTCTGTTCTAAATACATAATTTAGAACACACATTCCATAACAACCATTCTTATAACAGATAACCATATGCAGCTGTAATGACTCGATGAGCTACCGATCTATTCATTTCATGACTTGGTGAACTACCGATCTATTCATGTTTAACATTAAGTATTGAATACTTTTCCGTATACTACGTATACTTGGTTTTCTTACCTTGTTTTGGGTATTGAGTGATCTATCTAAGGAACCTATCTGAATATTTGCTACCAATATTCATCTGCATCATGATCCTTAGACTAGGTGACATAGGACAATGCAACCAATAGCTTGTGATACTTTGGCCAAAGATTTCTAACATATTGTTTGTATTACTATTCCTTGACGGCATACTCATCAATCCAGAATACGTCCTTCACCCCACTCTATTGTTATCTAGAATGTCCTTTACTGACTTCTATCAGTCCACTTGCCCAAGGTTTAACCCTAGTTCAAGTTAACAACATAAGTTATGATAGGAAGAGGCTCACGAAGACTTAGGGTAAATTGGCATACTGGGTCAACCTAAGTCAACCCCATGTGCCAAGGTACCCTGAGTCTTAGAGGGCTACTCCTTATCCTAAACATGCTACTAACTGGACCTAGAGAGAAACTAAGTTCAAGTCCAATGTGTGTAGATCTAGATGATCAATGCAGAAGGGTGTTGCCACATGTCAACTACATCACTATATCCTCGAGAAGATCCTAATCTTCTCAAAGGTACAGCCCTGCAGTTGGCATGTGCCAACATCCTACAGAACAACCTCATCGAGATGTACATACCCCTAGGAGATTATTAATATTTAATTAATTTGGATTATTAAAAATAGATTTCAGCAACCTTGCCAAACCCTAATCCAACACTCCTTAAGTTCTTTTCTATATCAGATTTAATTAATCGTTAAAGAATTTCCTTAACTTAAGATTGCTTTTAATGTTTGTTTATTTGTCTTAACAAGCATTTAACCAAAAATAGGACAGCAACATCATAAGTTCCATTTTAATGTGACTTAACCATTCAAGGAAGTGTAGCAACCACATAGGTTGAACTAAGTAGACTTTATTAAAATGAAGTCTAATGATTAGAAATCATATCTTCCTTTCATTTGCATTCTTATGAGAGAGGAAGAGTCTTCCTCTACATGGTTAAGTGCTAGGGTTTAACACACCCTTTATACCATTTACAAATTCTATAGTTTTTATTGTATGATCATTACACATTACATTACTATGTTGAATTGTTTAGATAAGACCATCAAATTCTGCAACTTAGCAAGTTGCATCTTATTTAGGGAGATTATTCTAAATCCCTTTATCCAACTTATCCAAGAATACCCAATTAAGCATATAAATAATATGAAGAATATCAACAAGATAGGATTCCATCTCTGTTATAAAATTACAAGATAATTTACACAACCAATGCAAGTAAATTCTCAACTTTCAATTCATCTTTAAAACTTATACATTTACAAAACTTATGCATTTTAGGCATACTGCATAACAATAGCCTTCATTCTAAAAAGAATATAACTTTTCTTTTTCAATACAACTCAAGAACGAATCAGAATTCTTCACAAAGAATCAGACTTAAATCAGCCAATGTATCATATAAGTTTTTGCCTTCTTTTATCACTTACGAAGTCCATTTACAAAAATTGCTAGCACGGGTCAGTTCAATGAACTGAGCATGATAAGCACTAAGCCTTAAAATAAAGTGCATTCCACTAATTGTTCCATTAAAAACAACCCTGCTTTAATGAAACAATTAATATATCATACAATAAGCATAAGTAATAACAATCGAAAAGAAGTACATTAATAAATCTGAATTCACTTCTAAGAGAGAAGAGCAGAATATAATCCATAACATCTGCCTTACAATTTAAATTTTAATGATCCTATCAATTACCTTTAACAAACAACAGATCATATCATCTCATTGTTTCCAATTCTACCATAATAGAATACAACACTTATCTTTACTATAAGACAAAAGAAGTGTTTACAACATGGTTCTCATTAGGGTGATTCATCTAACTTTTAAGAAAAAGAAGAAGAGAAACCATTTCACTATGCCAAAACACATAACATCCGCAAAGTAGAAACAGGTTCATATCATGACTTAAATTGTTTCATTTAAAGGACAACTACCTTAAAATTCAACATTTAAGATATTCATCAGAACAAAATCCTATATCAATCCAAGAGGGAATAAAGAATCAACAGTCTACCAAAAATTTTGCATTTTATGTTCAACAAACTAGTCATCAATCTCTTTCTACTTCATTTCAGTCAAATGATAAGTACAAGAAGACTAAACAAGTAATAGTTCTCTTTTTCTATAAGAATAATTAACCAAAGGTTCCAATCAAATAAACTTAACCCAACAGCCTTAGAAAAGGAATCTTAACAGAATATGATCCAACCCTTAAATCATTTCTCTCTACTTAACAACAAATTCCCTTTTCTAATACATACAAATAAGTTCATACAAGAGTTCCCAAAGGAGAGAACAAGATCAACTTCAAGGTAAGAAGAAAACGTATGCAACCTTCCTTAAAAATCTTTCCCATTATAAAGTATGAGTTCCATTTTCAGTTTGGAACAATATAACAATGAAGTTCAAACACAGCCCATAGTCCCTAATGAATCACAATTTCCTTTATCCTTTAAAGACTCAAGCATTCACTTATTGGACCCAACAAGAAGTGTAAAACCCGAATAGGAAACTAACAACTCAGAATTACCCATGAGCTCAGTCAAGACAGAAACTAACTTGCAATAAATTTCAACATCTTAATACAAGAGCAAACAGATTGGGGTTCCAAGAAGAACAATTAACCAACAAGATATTCCAAACAAGATCTCGAAGAGGTTACCCAACAACCCATTTAAACCATGCCTCCAGTTTTTCTCCTTGCGCATGTAGTTTTCTTCAAAAAGAGTTCTGAGTTTTTAAACCATTTAATCAAGTAACAAACCCAATTTAAATGCCAAGACCCAATCGAACATATCTAAAATACGACCATCTCAGACTCGAAATACAATTCTGAGCACAATTTTGAACATAAGCTCCCGCAAAGGTTTAGGACCACTCAAGTGAATATACACATGTTCAAGGCAACAACATGTTCCCATTTCAGTTTACATCTAAAACAAAGAAAACCCAAAAATACCATAATAGAACCGACACCTCATTCTAGGTTACTATTTCCAAACACTAAGTAACAAATTAATTATACAATATTGAATCACGAAATCTCATACATGAGTTCAAATATACACCAACATCTTAATACAAGGTTGTATATAAATACCTTTTAACATTCGAAATAGCAAAGTGAGCTTCAATTTCTTGTTAACATCTCATTAAAAACCTTATTTTCAAACTCAACCGAAATACAAGTTTCTTACCGAGTTCAAACCTTTCAAGAAGCAAATTACAAATGCCATGTATTTAATGAACTTTCAATAACATTTCAAATGGTCACTAGAAAAATAAAACACAAGCATCAAGCCCTATACGGACTTCAACAACGGTCAAATTATCAAGATAATAAAACACAAGCACAAGCTAAATGCGAGGCTTCAACAAATGAACTAGGTTATCGCACAAATCAAACATGATTCCATAGTAACAAGAACCTCTATCAACAGTTCACATCAAACCAAAACAAGTTCCAAACAGAAATATGAGCTCGAATACAAGTTCTAGCAAAACACGAGCTCTATAAAGCTTGAGATCAACAAAACACGAACTCCCACAATAATAGGAAGAACTCAAGGTTCCCAAATAACTCAAGACCATATTACCTAGCAAAGAAGGTCATCTAAAATAGAGCCTCTCAATTACTAGTTCCTAAATGACAAGCAGAGTTACAAAGATACGTTTTTGCATGCATGTTTCATGTTTTTAAAACAACAACGTAAGTTTCCAAACAAAATAACATTTATCATGGATTCAAAACCAAGAACACAAGATTTATTAAACCCCAAGAAGCAAATAACCAGATAAAATATGCAATCCACAAATCTCAATAGAGTAGAGTTATTTTTATGAAAACATTTAGAAGAAAGCAAGAGATCTTAATGGTTAGAGCCTATCATGCCTGATAGTGCTTCTGCCAAATCGAAGGAGACCTCCAGCCGAGCTCACAACTTCTCTTCTTCTCCACGAAAGATCAAACAACCATATTCTTTTTCCACATTGTCTCTTATACATTCCCGTACTGAAAATAGATCTAAGACTTCAAAAATAGCCATTAAGTGCAGTTCAATCTGCTAGTTGAAAAACCAGAGAGCATGCAGAGCAAAAATCGTGAAACATACAAAGTGAAACAACCCTAAACAAATCTACTTACATGCCTTCCAAGATGGTTTGTGCACAAAAACTGAAAGCAATAAATTTCATTAATTCTAAATTTCCCACCTATCTTTCCTTGCCACCACCTTCCAAGTCTGGTGAATGCCAAATCAAATTTAATATGAAATTCCATTTTAGTGACACTTCCACATAAGCCTCTGCCAAGTCAATTAGCCCCGCCAAAACTAGTAGTAACTTGAGCCTTAAAAACCTTATCAATAACATAAATGTCATTGGAACCTTCACCCATAATGCATGCGACCACTAATTCCCCTATCATACCCATTAGTTTAGGATAGATAGAATTGTTTAGGTTAGACCTTAGGTAGTTTATAATATATACCTTAGGATATAACCCCAACAATAAATTACCACCTTGGGTATTAACATATAGCCTTAGGTAGTTTCCACATAGGTTAGATTAATTCACAACATAATATTTGTAGGCATTAGGTTATATCATCATAAAACCTTATAGTATTAGGTTCTAGGTTAATTTAAATAGCCTAGTAACCTTTCCATATCCTTTAGCACAAAGCTTAGGTTGGGGTGTCAATCAACCAACAAAGCAAAATAGGAAGCTTTAGGTTAGAATAATAATTCTATTAAGTGACATAACTTAGGTAGCAAATATTCTTACCTAGCTTAGGATTCCGTAGGATAGTCCTTTTAGGATCCCTGAATCTTTCCTATGCCATGAATAGGCTGTATTTTCATGTTCATCAGCAATGTCCTACCATGATCGATCTCCAAGGACCCAAGCACAACATACAACTAAATGGAAATACGTTCACACAAAAATCAAAGAACTTGTAACAAAAATTTCAGTCAATATGTCTCTTAATTCATGGAATGTCAATTTACCATTCATTCAATCTGAACATATTTAAAACATTCCTTGGATCACTGAAATTGATCCAAGGATGAGTCAGATAAATAGATAAGTTTACAACTCTTAAACCAGATTGCAACTCACCTACAAGAAGTGAAAAATGGATTCAAGGAAGCCATTCCAATTCAGTCAAAGGATCTTAAGAATAGAAATGATTTATCCATATCAAGCATGATCTCCAATCAATCAAAAGAACATATCTTTATAAGGAAAATCACATGTCAACACTTGAAATGCAAAGGAGGAAAATAACAACTATCAAGGGTGTTACAAATCTTGCATGGGATGCATTTGCTAATGGTATGGTCTAGTGTATATTGGTCACTAATTTTATACAAGTTGTCCTAAAATAAAGCTCCTATAATGTGTAAGGAAAATCTACTTGTTCCCATGCATAGAGGTCTCAATTCTTCCATCTAGGTTGTGTAATGTAAGAATTTGTTATTTCATATGTTTGTACTTAAGATATTGAAAGATAAATTTATAAGTTCTAATCTCCATCCCTTGTCTAAGTAAATCAAGATTTAATTTTATCACCTTTTCCTTTATAGAATTCAAATTCACAAAGTTCAACCTTTGAATACATAATAGTTTTTTTGTAAACCTTAATCATGGGATTAACAAAAGGGGATACCTCTTTACAATGAGGTATATCCTAAGAGCATTATTTTTTTCCTTTTTCTAGTGACCACTCCTCCAAATTTTCAAAGATAGACTAATAATTTGTATAACATTTGGGGACAATAGTCAATCCATTCTTCTCCCTACCGGGATTAGGGGATCAAGCTAGATAGATTGCAAGACATGAAGACAAGTTGGATTTTTAAGGTGAGATACATTAAGTTTGAATATAAAATCAGTATTGGAGTCATTAGAGTCCGAGAGGGAAAACTTTAAGCTTATAACAATAAGATCAAAAATAGTGGTGAAGAGACTAGTTGTATTTATTATAATAAATTGTATAGTGTTAGAAAGATATCACTAATTTTGTAAATTTTCTTTTATATAAGTGATGAAAGGTAACACATCTTGAAGGTTTGATCAAAATGTTAGGTCCAATGATGTTGATGATGTTTAAATTGAGAGTTTTAATGTCGAACCGCATGATGTTGATGATGATTTTGAGGTACATGTGGTGTATATGAAATTATAAAGATGGTAACAAGTTTGTGCACAACCAAGAATGAAAAATACTCTTAGTTTTGAATTTTTAATGACACTATCTCATAGGTTGGTTGATTCTCTCACAAGGAAAACCCCATGGTTTAGCCGTGGTTTAGCCCATTAAGTTGGAACAAAAAAGAAAATAAGAGACATTAAGGCCTTAAAAGAGAACTTGAATTCAAATGGTGATGAGTATACTCAAATGTTAATTGAAAAGCTTATTTTGAGGAGCATGCTCTTGACTTTAATTACCTTCATTTCTAATTTTTAATTTCATGACAATGATAGTTTTTTAAATTCTTTTTGTAAATTCATGTCTCCATTCGGTGGACGCAAATTTACTACCACACCTGACATTATGTAAAACATTTTGAAAAAATTAAACCATTAAAAAGATTATAACTTATTTTATACAAATAATGATAATTCTTACTATTGTTGGGGTTTATAATATTAAGTGGGAAACTATTTATTATAAAACCCTCCAAATGACATGGGTTGGCTTTTAAAGAGTGGATCATGACCACCCACCTTGTATATAACAAGGTGATCCTTTAGGGATTGGTTACACACGGTTGTAACATTGTATGCGAGCTATATGTGTGAGAAAATTTGTAAGACTCATGAGAAAATGTGTGAGGTAGTTCATAATTCCTTATTGAAGGTGTAATTGCATGTGAAATAGTGGGAGTGCTAGGTAAAAGTATATTCTCAATAAAGATAAGTAATTTTTAGTGGGTTTTTAACCTTTCTTGGTTTTCCCACTTAAATCTGGTGCTCCTATGTCATTTACATTTACGTATGTACTTTTCATGTTCTATAATATGCAATGTAAAACATCTTAATCTATTTTTAATTACGTTGAAGGCATTATGCCTATGGGAAAAGGATTTATGGACATTCACGTGACTATGTTAAATTTGATGGTCATGGTGAAGATATAACTTTTATGTGTTATTTTTGTAGATTTTCTATTTTAAATAATTGTTATTTTTATTTTGCATGGTCGTGGTGATGGTTTAACTTTTTCTCGTGCTATTTTTGTAGATTTGCTATTTTAAATAATTTTGTTTTTCGATTTTGCATCTTTGCAATGAGTTTGTTGTTTTTAAGATTTAATTTTTGGTTTTTGCATGTAATATTTACCTTTAAATACTCTCCCTTAACACTATAATTTCATTGTGCGTAAATATTCTAATTTAAATTTATAGCTTGCATGGCACGTTATATTATTATAAAACTTTTACTTTCAAGGTATATTTAGCGTTTTATATTTTATTAGCTCGGGCTGATTTTAGAGACGTGTGTTGATCTAATTATATAAATACACCATATTATATAATATGGTAGCCAGAATAATGTTTTAACAGAGTTAAAAGGGCAAGAGAAGGTCTCGAATAACATGTCATCTGGTTAGCTTTACAAGTCACTGAGTTCTTTTTGTCGAGTATTCTGCAGAAATGAAGATCTCAAGTATATTGGCATCATACTTTCAAATACTAAAAAAGCAATGAAGATGATTCGTGAGACAAAAAAACCGTTGAGAAAAAGATATGGAGCAACAGAACTGGAGCATCAATTTGACATTGTTAAAAAAGTGGCAAAAGAGCAACGGAAGAATTTGTGAAAAGAGAAGAGAGATACAGAATCAAAACTAGAGGTGGAGGTTGAAAATCTAAACAACAATTGCTATAGTTCGGAAACAATGATCTTTAACTTGTTACATAAATTAAATTTCTTTCAAAAGTCTAAAAAGTAAGGGAAATAAAATTTTATGCGACCCTTTTAAAGTTTATATCATGTTACAAGTTTATTTCTCATTTTTTTATTTATTTGTACAGATTGACATGGTTTAATTGCCGATATGTTGGAAATGAGGTGTCTCAACCTTGTTTGGTTTATTCATTTAAAATTTTCCTACAATTGTTTCACATTGTCTCAGGCTCTAAAAATAGAAATAGGAGTTGTCAAAAGATTCTCATATGATAGTATATCATGGAAGGACTATTTTTAGAGAGATATTATGACAAATTTTATGACATCCTGTAAGGGTCAAAAATAGGAGAGAATATTGTGGATGTGGGAGCCTAATTTTAGACCAAGATCTTGCTCTTTAATGTTATCCACCTCATGAGAGGTTTGGCACATAGTTTTGTAAACCATAGATGGTTTCTTGTATAACCGAAGGTCTATAAATTGAAGGCTTGGAGAAGCAATTCAAGCGGTGAGTTTTAATTCTCCTAAATTGTTTCTAGTGATACTCATGTAAGAAACTTGCTCTGCAAGTGTATGTAATCTTGTTATTAGATTTGAAATACATTGAGTGGGCTTTTGGAGTGTGGGGTTTTTTATCCAAAAGGATTTTCCCCATGTATATTTGGTGTTTGTGTTTTGTTATGAATATGTTGTTGATATTTTCAGAATCGCTTTTACTATGTTGAAAGTTTTGCATAATATCTCTCCTCAAAGATTAGCGTAGGAAGTTGTTCCACTACTCTTAATTTCCTATCAAGTGGTATCAGAGCCTGATCACCTTTGGTTTCAGTTGTGGGTTGTTGGTTTTTTGTGCTAATCCGAGTTTGAGTGGGAGCTTGTGCAGAGAATACTTTGTTATCTGGTTGCAGATATTTTTTCATATGGCAAGCACATCTGGGAGGATTGACGTAGAGAAGTTTTCTAGCACAAACTTTGAAATGTGGAAGCTAAAGATGGAAGATCTATTGGTTGATCGAGATCTATGGGATGCGGTGGATGAGAAGGTCTATAGGCCTACGGATCCAGTTTTGGTTGCACAATATGATGTAATGGATAGAAAAGCTAAAGGTCTTATTAGACTATGTCTTGTAGATTCTATCCTGATAAATGTCCATGAAGAATCCACTTCAGAGAAGCTTTGGAAAAAGTTGGGTGAGATATACCAAGCTAAGTCTCTAGTAAATAAGATTTTCTTGAGGAAGAAGTTGTTTTCCTTGAGAATGGAAGAAGGTGGACAAATATTTGAGCATCTGGAAACATTCAATATGTTGGTGACTCAGTTGAGCTCGGTTGGGGTTAAAATGGACGAAGAAGAAAGGTGCCAAATGTTGTTGGTTTCGCTGCCAGACTCATGGGACAGCCTAGTCATGGCCATTGGGAGCACTTTAGTCACTCTAAAGATGGAGGATGTTGTTGGTTCTCTACTCTTCAAAGAGATGAGAAGGAAGGTCTCTCTGAATGCCAAAGAGGCTTTGAGTGTTCGAGGAAGAACAAAAGAACAAGGCAAAGATGAGAAGAAGCGTGGCCATTCCAAGAATAAGGGGAGATCAAAATCCCCTGGTAAGTCCAAGGTGATATGCTGGAACTGTGGCAAATCTGGACACTTCCGAAGGGAATGCAAAGAAGAAAAGAAGAAGCATGATTCGAAAAGAAGATGGAGATGCCTTTATTGCAGCTTTGGCCACTCGTGCAAGTGATAATGCATGGTTGATAGACTCAGGTGCATCTTTCCACATGACTCCTAACAAAAATTGGTTTAGTAAGTATGAAAACTATGATGGTGGTAAGGTGTATTTGGGTGATAATTCTTTCCTTGAAATTGTTGGTCGTGGTAGTATTTAGGTGAAATTTTCTGATGGTAGAATTAGAAGATTTGATGGTGTCTTGCATATCCCAAGACTAGCAAGAAATTTATTATCTATTAGCAAGCTAATAGATGCGGGTGTGCATGTACAATTTTCTAAAGCAGGTGTGAAAATGGTGAGAGGTGTTATGGTGATAACAAGAGGAAGTAGATTGGGTACATTGTACCAACTTGATGCATGCACGGTTGAGTGCAATAGCACTTCGGATAAAACTAAGCCAGTAACTACTTCACTGAAAAAGGAGAGGGTTTCCTCCTCTGTGGATGGTCATGGCTTCTAGGTACCCAAGGGTGCTCTGTCTACCGAATCAAAATTACCTATAGAGAAGACCATGTTATGGCACCAAAGGCTTGGCCACATTAGAGAGAAGGGTTTAAAAGCCCTGAAAAATAAGAACCTCGTTGAGGGGTTGAATGATTGTAATCTGGAGTTTGATTTCTATGAACATTGTATTTATGGCAAATAGAACCACGTTCAGTTTTACTCATCTACTCATAAGTCTTCATGTATCTTGGATCTAATCCATTCGAATGTATTTGGTCCTGTTAAGGTTGCTTCTATTGCTAAATCAGTTTACTATGTTACTTTCATTGATGATTTTAGTAGGAGAACATGGGTATATTTTTTAAAAAGTAAAACTGAAGTTTTTAGTCATTTCAAGGAGTTTAAGGCTATGGTTGAAACTCAAACTGGGAAGAAAATTAAGTGTTTGAGATCTGATAATGGTGGTGAGTACTATTCGTAGACTTTGACAAATTTTGTATAAATTGTGGGACTAAAAGACAAAAGACAACTTCGTATTCTATATAGCAAAATGGAGTTATAGAAAGAATGAATAGAACGTTGATGGAGAAGGCTAGGAGCATGCTTATTGGAGATGGTCTAGAAAAGAGGTTTTGGGCTAAAGTTGTTACCACTACTTGTTATTTGATAAATAGATCTCCTACATCAAAGCATTTTTGATAAAACGCTAATGAAGGCGTGGTCGGGAAAAAGCCTTCAATTAGACATCTAAGACTTTTGGCTATGAGGTATATGCACATGTGCCTAAGGAGAAGAGAACAAAGTTGGATTCTAATGTTGTTAAATGTATCTTCATCGAGATATGGCTATGGTGTGAAAGGATACAAGCTTTGGGATCCTATTGCACAAAAGGTAATATACTCTAGAAGTGTTATTATTAGAGAGATTAAATCTTTCCCTGTTAATTTTCAGCCAGAACAACAAAAAGAAAATGAAAAAAAAAGCATGTGGTTCAACTTCCTTCTACACCTAAGAAAGTTGAATCGAGACCCCAAAATAGACAAGAAGTTGAGGAGAGCTCACCAAGCTCTGAATCTTCAGAAGAGGAAGAAGTGGAAGAATCTCCACCTCAGCTTGTTCAAAAGTCTACAAGGCAAAAGACAACCACCTGAAAGGTATGGGTATTCTCCTAATGATTGGAAGTGTATATTTGCTTTGACTACTAACATTGATGAACCGAGATCTGTACAAGAGGCTTTGGGTATGAATGATGCAAAGTCTTGGAAAATATCCATGGATGAAGAGATGGCAACCCTTAAAAAGAATGATATATGGGACCTTGTACCATTTCCTAAAGGTCGGAAACCTGTTGGATGTAAATGGGTGTTTAAGAAAAAGATTGGTTCAGATGGAAATGTTGAAAAGTATAAAGCACGATTGGTTGCGAAGGGTTACACTAGAGTTGAGGGTATTGATTATGGTGAAATATTTCTCATGTTGTTAAAATGACATCCATTCGGTTTTTATTATCTATTGCAGTAGCTTATGACCTAGAGGTTGAACAAATGGATGTGAAAACTGCTTTCCTTCATGCTGATTTGGAGGAAGAAATCTATATGACACAGCCAGAGCACTACATGGTGAAAGGTAAAAGCAATATGGTTTGTAAGTTAAAGAAATCCATGTATGGCCTTAAACAAAGTCCTAGGATGTGGTACCAGAAGTTTGATTCATATGTGTTGAGTTTGGGGTTTGTGCGGTCTAAATCTGATCACTGTGTATATTTTAAATCTGATGGTGATTGTTTCCTGGTAATTACTTTATATGTTGATGACATGTTGTTTATTAGGAAAGGAAAAGGTTTGATTACAGAATTGAAATCTCAACTCTCTGCGAAATTTGAAATGAAAGATCTTGGTGCAGCAAAACACATACTTGGGATGGAGATTAGAAGAGATCGTGAGAACAGAAAGCTATGGCTTGGCCAGAGTAAGTATGTTTGTTCTATTTGCAAAGGTTCAACATGCAGGATTGTAAACCACTTTGTGTTCCTGTTACTTTGGGAACGAAGCTCTCCATTTCACAATGTCCATCATCCCCATCGGAGATGGAAGAAATGAGCAGAGTGCCTTACCAGAGTGCAGTTGGAAGCTTAATGTATGTTATGGTTTGTACAAGACCAGACATTGCCCAAGTAGTGGGAGTTCTTTCTCGTTTTATGTCTAATCCTGGAAGAGTGCATTGGGATGCAGTTAAGAGGGTCTTCAGATATTTGCGGGGTACATCAAAGTACTCTATATGTTTTCATGGAAGAGGAGATCAACATTCCCTACGTATTCATGGTTTTGTGGATTTAGATTGGGCCGGTGATGTCGATAGCAGAAGATCCACCAGTGCATATGTGTTTACTCTTAATGGTGGTGCAATTAGTTGGATGAGCAAGCGATAGGCTATGGTCGCTTTGTCCACTACTGAGGCAAAGTACATGGTAGCTACTCATGCCTGTAAAGAAGCCATTTGGCTGAAGCGTTTGTGTTCAGATATTGGATTAAAACAGGGTGTAGTTACAATATATTGTGATAGTCAGAGCGCAATTTTCCTTGCGAAGAACCCGACTTTTCATGCCAAGACCAAACACATTGATGTTCAGTATCACTTTGTGAGAGATATGGTTGAGGATGGAAGGGTGAAGCTGGAAAAGGTAGAGACAGTTGTGAATGTTGCAGATGCATTAACTAAGCCCATGAGCACAACGAAATTCAGGTGGTGTTCGAGTCTATGGGCCTCTCGGCCCCTAGAAGTTGATCCATGATGGTATCTTTCCCTTGGCCCTTGCAAGGTATTCGACAAGTGGGAGATTGTTGGAAATGAGGTGTCTCAACCTTGTTTGGTTTATTCATTTAAGATTTTCCTACAACCGTTTCACATTGTCTAGGCTCTAAAAATAGAAATAGGAGTTGTCAAAAGATTCCCATATGATAGTATATCATGGAAGGACTATTTTTAGAGATATTATGACAGATTTTATGACATCTATAAGGGTCAAAAATAGGGGAGAATATTGTGGACGTGGGAGCCTAATTTTAGACCGAAATCTTGCTCTTTAATGCTATCCACCTCATGAGAGGTTTGGCACATGGTTTTGTAAACCATAGATGGTTTCTTGTATAACCGGAGGTCTATAAATTGAAGGCTTGGAGAAGCAATTGAAGTAGTGAGTTTTAATTCTCCTAGAATTGTTTTTGGTGAAACTCCTATAAGAAACTTGCTCTGCAAGTGTATGTAATCTTGTTATTAGATTTGAAATACATTGAGTGGGCTTTTGGAGTGTGGGGTTTTTTATCCGAAAGGATTTTCCCCACATATATATGGTGTTTGTGTTTTGTTATGAATATGTTGCTGATATTTCTGTAACTGTTTTACTATGTTGAAAGTTTTGCATAATATCTCTCCTCAAAGATTAGTGTAGGAAGTTGTTCCGCTACTCTTAATTTCTTATCACGATATGCCTTTCTTAAGTTAAAAAACTTGAGTAACAACAATTGTTCATCATAGTCGTCATCTTTTTTTGGTCATATATTGTTTCGGTTCTACTCAACAATCAGTTTTTTCATCTTCAATCTGTATCTTAATCTCCAATTTCATTGAAAAATAATGGGTCACTTAAATCACCTGAATACCTCAAATTTTACTAGTTTTCAATGTTAAATGTCCACCAAAACTACAAGAGCTTGCAATCTTTTAATATCAGGAAGAATGATTTCATTCATTCATGGATATTAATTCTATTATTTGTAACTTTTTGTAGAGGCGATTTCTTCTCTTGGTGTATCTACAACAACCAACAAGTTCTCTGCATGTGAATTAGGTGTCTCGTGCACAGATTCATCAATCTTGAGCCGTGACATTGGCCTGAGTCTGATCTATTTTGTATTGAGTTTAATCCTTCACCAGGACTGCATCTGAGACAAGATTTGACTCACGAGGTGGCTGTAACTTTCAAGAAGACATGTGGCTTGGCCCATGACCGTCTCTTATGGCTTCTCCCTCAGCGAACAAACCCTTGGGAAGTTGATTCATACATATTAGTCAAACGGCCAATCCATCTATAACCTCGCTCATGCCAATTTTAGTGGTGTTTATTGTGTCATCAAAGTATATATTAAATGTCTATTGTGACTTTAAAAGAGTCCAGTCTTTTTATGTTACAATTTTTTTAAGTGTGTATTTCATAGAGTTCATAATTTTTAATTGTGTAGAGGATGTGAACATTGTGTTGGGATGTTGTAGAAGATATTTAATAGTGGGCCATTTATTTATTTTTAATTGAAAAAAATTGTATTTTCATGGTCAAGTCCAATTTATAGTCATTCACTGTAGTGTGAGAATCAATTAATTGTGTTATGTATCTCTTAGGTTTAGAATCCTATCCAAGTTAAGTATTGTTTACAAATTTATTAAGAGAGTCTATAGTGTTATTATACAAATTTTAAATAGTTTAAAGATACAAAAAATATTTGTTTTTGTAAGGATGTATTATCAGTTGAAATTGACGCCCAAGTCTAAATTAGGGGGAGTTTCATGTATATGTGCTTCAAAAGTGGCATTGTGTCTTCCATAGAATATCATAACCACCCTTCTATGTTGATCACCCAGCCATTGCCGCTTAACGATTATAAAGAAAGGTTTATTTGTCTCTACTTATGTGGGTAAAAGGGCTTTCCCATTTTTTGGTGAAAGCAACACACCTTTGTTAATGGCCATTGGTGCCAGAAAATTGGCAAAGAATTCCCATTACAGTTACAATTAAAAATGTGTTGCAATGTACACCTCATATAACAAGAGCCCAAAGAGTTTTGACGAATAGAATATTAAGGTTTTTCTCATCACTGTCAACTTTGTTGCTAAATAAATTTCTCTACTTACCTACAAGATACTTTCTTGCGCCAAGTATTCACATAATGATTCAAATAAATGCATGTATGTATTGTGGTAGAACATATGGAACACAGAATCTAACTTTTCAACATATGTAAAGACTACTATCCCTCAACCCCTCGTAAATACTACCCTCTACTTTGATAGCACCTCCACTACTACTTTACGCAACAGTTCTTGTATCCAAAGTGGCATTGTCATTCAAGGTGTATCAAATGTATTCATGTTTAGTGAAAATAAAATTGCCCACAAAAGGCTACCATTCATGATATAAATTTTGCAAATGTACAAAGGTCTTCATGTATACATGTTTAGTTCAGATGTTGTGATATAAGATTTGCAACTACATATGTACGAATCTAATTTAAATGTACACATACAACATTTCAATGTAATGTGTCATCTATATTCCTACACTACCACTATCAATCACACACCTTATCAAGTGTACAAAAAAGTTTTTTCAACAAAAGACTAACAAAACAACTGATGCAACACTAACACAATTACCCAAAAGTAAGTAACTATCCAAAATGGTATCAAATGTATTCATGTTTAGAGCGAAAAAATTGGCCACACAATGATACCACTCATGATATAAAATCTACACATGCACGGAAGTCTTCATGTATTCATGTTAAGTTCAAATAAAATAGTCCGCAAAACGCTACCACTCATGATATGAGATTTGTAAATGTATATGTACGAATTTGTAACAAGTTTGAAATGAAGAGATGATACCTTTAAATGAAGTGATATCTACACTTACAAAATCAATCAAACCCCTTATCAACATCAACAACAAAAGTAATAACTATCCCTCTAAATCAAATAACATATATCGTTCGACATTCACATGGCATTGTACAATGGGATTGCTAATTTATTTGTAAATTTATAATTCATCAATTATACATTACCTTTAATTTCCTAACCACTGTGACACTATCCATCGAGATACCAAGACCTATCCAAGATAAGGATAAGTGCGAATTTTAATTATGAATAATATTAAAAACACAAAAGTACATTGCCATCCCATCCATATGACGTGAAACACTTAAACCAAAAAAAGAAGTTTCTTTAAAAAGAGATGGAAGCATGTTTGTTTTTAGAAGATATATATTTTATGGTCCTACTCCTCTTCTATTTCATCTAATAAATCACCTCAACATTGTAACAGCCTCATTACGAACACAAGAACTGAATAAATGTAGACATGATTAATCACAAAAGCACGTAGAATTGGAATCACGCATTACAAACACAAAAAAACCTATAAATATAATTAACCACAAAAACCATATAGAATTGGAATGCAACTCTACCCATGATGTCATTATAACCAAGAAAGATATGGGGCATGCCTCAATAACCAGTCCTTCATGCTATGCAGCATTTGCAGAACAAATCCTCAAGAGTTAACTAAAACTTAACAGGAATTTGCCCAAGCCATTACTCAGATTTGATCCAACGGATATATGGGTTTCCTAGCACTGATAAAAACACAATTATTCATATACTTTTATTTGCACTGCTACCTAACCTCTCTCTTTGTCAGACAACATGTTTTATAGTTCACACAAATGCACTGAGGTACTCCTCCACAGTTGTGTATTTGACATCTGGGTACAGCTCACTTGCCTCAACACCATCAGGTCCTGCTTCAAAACTGGTTTGATCTCCTTTAACAAAAACGGAGTGAAAAATTGAAACCATATAATTCCCTGGAAGAGGTGTATCTGCATCACCCAACACAGTTTTAAAAGTATTAATATCATTATACATTGTAAAACTATATGGAGAGGTTTCAGTAAGCATCGAACTGAGATAACTTCCAAGTATTTTTAATATTTTCTATAACTATTGTTCACCGAATTTTGTTCAAAATATATAATGTCATCTGCATATGATTTTTTGGATTTTGAGTCAGTGAGCCAAATCTAAATTGACCTACATTATTAGAGGCACCGAGTGTTAAGTGGAGTATTCATTTTCATGACCCACATTTTCATGATCTATTTACTTGGTATTTATTTCATCTTAATGATGTTTTTCCTCCACTATTGAATGGAATAATGAGGATGATGATGTAATCTATAAAGGCAATTGAATTTCAAAACCCAAATTATAATAAGAAATCATAACAATTTGGACATTTAGTGATGGAGGTAGGTCGGTGTGTAGGCAAAATTACAAGCCAATGTTTCTTTATTTCATCTGAACATGAACCATGTTTAGTCCACTATTGGATGGACTAATGAGGATGATGATGTTATTTATAAAGGTAATTGAATTTCAAAACCCAAATAATAATAAGAAATCATAACAATTTAGACATTTAGTGGTGGAGGAAGGTCAATGTAGTGTGGGTAACACTACAAGCCAACATTGCTTTTGCATACATGTAATTTCTTATAGTAAAAAAATAGACAAATAATGTAATATTATTGAAACCCAATTACAACAAATCATGACAAATTTTAGGAAAAAATTAGATATAACACAAATCTAGAGTTAATATATAAATCCTATATATCTTCATAGGTATTCACAAATTAATTATTAATTATATAATGTATTCACAAATTAATTATAAATGTGAACTTCTATCCTTTTGGATACCTTTGATAGAATTCATTTCTAAACCAAAATATTTCATAAATTTAATATTGGCAAACTATTAACTTCAAATGTTAGTATCAAGTTGGGTTTTCAGAAATATTCCACAAATTATAGTATTGGCAAACTATCTACTGCAAATTCTAGTATCCAGTTGAGTTTCCAGAAGTATTCCATCTTATTAAACTAGTCAGGTCAACCATACCTATATAAAATATTCACTGGCTTAATACTTCTTCCATCAATTTCAAACTGAAAACATAAACCATAGTATTAGGCTTCATCTCCTCACCTTCAACTAGTTTAAGAACCTGTTCCTCAGACAGATAAACTTTCTCCAGGGTTTTCCCTATCTTGCTCTCCCAAAGTGCTACAAGGTCATTGGTGGAGATACTATTGGGAGGAAGCCTCAAGTATAGGACTTTGTTCAAGGTTCTAGGATCATCAACTGCCTTGATTGTGAATGTTCCAACGTCTTCCTCCTTTATATACACAGCTGCAATCCAATTGAAGGATATATCAAACAAAGATCAAGTAAAAATTTAATAACTGACCCCAGCCATGTTATAACTTACAACACCAAATGTAGTACATGAGTAAATCTGAAAACAGAGATCTTGAATTTTTTAAAAAACTCAGGAAGCTATAACAGTAAATGTATCTGAATTGGGAAATTTTAGCAGAGACCCATAATCAAAGAAAAAGACTGATACATGGTAAAAACCATGAGCAATACAGATCTTGATTCTTAAAAGACAAACATGGTGTGAGTAGATGAAACAGGGAAAATCAATGTCAAATTAAGAAATTACCCATACCTTTGACATTTCCATCTCCATAAATAACAACTTTATCTCTTGGAGGAGATGTAAGGCCAAGCTGTGAAAAGCTTGCAAGAAAGTAGTTTGCAAAACCGCCAGGAACAACATATGTATGCGGAATGCCTTCTGCTTCAATAGTCCGACGGATTTTGACTTTCAAATCAAATACACTCTTCATAGGCTCCACTGCATGGTGTCTATCAACATCATTCCCAAACTCCGATGGGAAAAACCTCTGTAAAACGTATTCAAAGAAAAAATCAGTCTATGATCCACAAATACTCCATCATGGATTTGGATAAAAATTACTGTTATGGATTGTACCTTGATGGTTCCAACTTCCTTGATAGCCTTGATGAGACTGAACTGATCTACAACCTGTGGTACACCCACTGCAGAAATGACTACATCCACCTTCTTGAGTGCCTCTACAAGGCTTGCATAATCATCTATGGATCCCTGCATATGGGTATAAGAAAAACAACATGGGTTTTAAGAAAAAAACATTGAAGATTGTTAATTGTTAAAAATAAAAACAATTGTATTAGTATCTTACATGAAGGATGATTGCTCCTTTGGATGTGAAGGACTCTAGCAGTTGGGCCTTCTCAGGGTTAGAAGTTGTGGATTCCCTAACAAGGAGGAAAGTGGGATGGCCTTGAGCAAGGCTTGCGTTGGCTATATGGCGGCCAATGTAACCAGTTGCTCCGATGATCAGAATTCTGCTGCCTCCCATCTCTGCCTGAATTGTTTATATTCAATTAAAGATCTGTATCTCTCTGACGATTCCAATTCCCTGGGGAAGATAGTCTTAACAAATATGAAAATATGTTAGAACTTGAAGATTGAACCTCAATTGTAGAGAACTTATAGGGCAAGTGTGAGGAAAAACCCAAGAAGCCGGAAATTGGAATCTAGTCAAGGAGTTGCCTTCATGGTCGGTAAGGGTAAAGCCTTTTTGAAGGTTTAACATCAATTTTTTTAACATTCACTGATATTTACAAATTACGGGATCTCCCACTCCAACTAACATTCAATCAAGGAAAATATATCCCTTTGAAATCTGGTAACAGTGTGATTAGGCAAATTCACTGAATCTGGACCAAATATGGATTATGGCCATTGACCATGACAGCATGTTAGGTTTCCTAGACGGACAAAATATATGTTATGATAATGCTATATGTAATTATTATTATAAAAAAGTAATCATTTTATAATTATGTACATATGTGGGATCATGTTTAACCAGTGGATGGTGGAAGGAATCATCCCAACAACTTCTTTGCTTTAAAAAAGTTACCCTGACAAGAACTTTGCTTTTAAAAGAGGGGTTACAGCAATAATTGTCACAATATATTTTTTATTTTAATAATAGTTATAATAAGTGGATTTGTCAATCTCTAGGTTTATATTATGGAATTGTCACATGCCACATTGATTATTCATTTTGTTATTTTAATGGTTAGCCACAAATGGTATTGATTTTGTTATATTATTGTATTGTGTTGAAAAATACATGCAAAGTAAATTAAAAAGATTTAAATTCCACCATGTACCATGAGGTCCAAAAAAATTGGAAGATAAATATGAGAATCTAAAATCCATTATCTATGCATGAATTCAAATAAACTTCAAACTCACAAGATATCATGGTTTTTCAATCACCTTATCTAAGCAAAAAGAAAATGGTCGATGTTATCGTATTACAATCAAACGAACGTCAATTTTAAGGACATTATATTAGTCTCGCTCCTCCCACCAATATACTTACACCTCTCAACACAATTTTGAATTTTCACTAGTAAAAGTGGGTGGACATTTATTAGATCCAAGTAAAGTTTAAATTTTATAGCCAACTCAAAAGGGTTGTCTAATTTGCTATGATATTTATATGTCACACAATTTTTGAAGTACAAATTTCTGGTCAAATCTGAATAGATCCTCCTAGTTATGTCATTTTAGTGAAGGAGACTAATTTAAATGAATGCTTACTTAATATGTTATAATCCACCACTTAAACTTGTGATTGTGTTAATCTTCATATAGAGTTTACTGCTAAATCTTCTTAATTGTAGTAGCTTAGTCCACGGAGACTCTTATTTAAATGTACACTTATTCAATATGTAGTACTCTGATTGAATGGGTTGTTGTCCTAAGGCATTTATGATCGTGTAAAAGGTGTTGCACAACAATCTACTAAGGTTCCAATCCCTTGGGCGAATTTAATGGAAATGGAAACCTTTAGTCCTTGGTAGCTAAGTCTAAAATTTTTTGCAGCGAATCCCTATAATTTCAAATTCAATTAAAAAATATGTAGTATTATGTTACTTGAGATTGCAAATGTGTTAACCTTTTTATGAAATGTATAGTTGTAGACTTTCTTGACACTAGCTTAAATGTTTAATGTGACAACTATTAAAAGAATATTAATTATACCTTCTTATGAAGTGTACACTTGTTGACTTCCTTACAGTAATAGGGAGCTTAAATGTTAAATGTGACAACTATTGAAAGAATATTCATTGTTTGTTCATGTTTATTGTCTTATATTTTTCACACAATTTTTATAATTTATCATGTTTTTAGATATAAATAAATATTCATTTTAGCAACAAACTTAACTATATCCCATATCCTATTTTATCCAAAAAAATGTTAGGATCTCATATAAACCTTATCCCATTTCAGTATTTCTTAACATTAATACCCTTTACGTAAGGTCTGTACCAATTGTAAATGGTACCCATTAAATTGCAAGTCTTTGGATATTGTATTGTTTTATTAATTGAAAATTTTATCATTACTAATAGTACCAAAACAATATAACATTAATTATAGTACCAAAACAATGTTTTAAGAAAAGATAACCAACAAGAAAGGCACATTGTGGGTGGGATGGCAAACCTAATAACCGCTCAACACCGCCTACAACCGCATCCATGTTCACCACCACCAATTAATACTTTGTCTTGTATACATCTTCATATTTACCCTATTTTTAATTGAAAAGTCACTATTAATTTATGTATGCATTAGCTATTTTTAATTGAAAAGTCACTATTAATATTATGTATGCATTAGCTATTTTTAATTGAAAAGTCACTATTAATATTATGTATGCAGTAGCTTTTTCCCAATTTATTATATTTCAAAATTTAATAATCCATCCTTATTGGATACAAATGGATAAATATGACCATTCTATCCTTATTCTATTTTAAACTTCTCATATTTATTTATTTATTAACTTTTTTGGGATAGGGGATGTATCTATTTGTCACGGTGTGAACTGGAATTTGTTTTAACACTAGAGAAATTGATGGGGTCTGAAATTTCAAATTCCATGTTTGACTGGATCTCTGTCCGTTTATTTTTCAAAGGATGCTTATTTGTGCTTTTATTGTCCCTTTGTGCTTCGTTGCGTTTGCTATTCAAACCTCGAATTTGGGGAGACTCATACCATGAACACATGCCAATGATGGCTAAATTTGATGGCCGTATGATTTTATTTCCTTTTTAAATACATATAATTAAAAACATACAATTGATACAATGTAAGGTGGATTTTTATTGGGTAGAGTTTTGAAAATTGTAGAAATATATCATCTTTAATGTTTCCTTTTTTCGAACCAGGGCTTAAATGATTTTTTGGTAACATGGATGGAGTTCTTTATGTAGAAGCGAAAACAATTATGTATGTACGGGGAGACAATCTACAAAAGTGGAACATTACATTAGTTGAGTTTCGTAACTTCATTACATTTGTTGTCATTCTAAATATGGAGACAACATAGTTAAAGTAACTACTCTCAATCAAATCTCAAGATCCTTCGGAACAATATACCCTCCAAAGAAATTGAGTACAAGTGCCTACAATTCCCTTGATCACAAGAGAGGGCATCAAACAATGGAAAAGTTCATCGAAATAGAGGACATGAACTCTTTGAATACCTTCTCCATGTTGAAATCATGAATGTTATTGCTAAGCGTCATAATAGAAATGTGATTTTATTTTGCTAAGGGGTAAGTGCACAAAGATGTGGAACCAAAAAGCGGACACAAATACATTTTTTTGGCCATTTTAGCCATAATGTGCTTGTGTTATGGCTCGGTCATGTTATAATGCGAGAACGTTATGGCTTGGTCGCGTTATAACACGAGCACGTTATGGCTCAAAGCAAATCAAGCCATAACGCACTCACGTTGACTGTCATAAAACACAATTGAAACTCGAGGCCATTTCACTTTGCAAAAAAAAAAAAAAAGCATAAGGAGGGCAAAACACAAGCACTAAAAAACACAAACGTGTTTCTTAGCATTAACACCATGTGGCACCTCGAATCAACGATGACGGTGAGCTCAGAAGGTCGGTTATAGTTTATTTTAGGTTTATTTTCCTTATTAATCTTATTTTTTGAATAGTTGTTGATTTGTTATTTATTTTCATTTTCAGATGTTTCGTATCTTCAATTCAAACCCCACATTCACTCACACACCAAGATGAAGAAGAAAACATCCCTGAAACACCCCCTTCAATGGCACGACATCCTCCTAACACCCAACAACATATTTTGGGGAAATTGAAAACAACAAAGCTCAAATTGAGGGTTTAATAGAAACCTTAAGAAACCCTAATGCCACAAATGCACATCGTCAAAACCTAGTTGCATCTTTAGGATCATTATTATCTAATATTGATAGTGTGGTTGGAAAAATAAACACATGGGAGAGTTTTAAAACCAACTGCCGCAATTTTTATGCCGACAAGTTGTCTTATGATGCAGTGAAGAAGAAAAAAATCACAAAAGACAAATTGTGTGCATTATTTACTAATCCTAAAAGCGAATGCACCTTTACACACCTATAATTATGCCCAAGCAATTTAAATACTTAAATTGTGCTAATTATCCCTTTCATGCAAATCAACGACATATCGTCAAAGGCACTCATTTTCCCTCATATCATCATTAATTAATTACACTAAGCTAATTAATTAAGTTGCCTATCAACAAATACCTAATTAACGACCTTAGTTAATAAATCACCCCTTCTACCTAGACTAATTAATTATTATTAATTAATTAGCTTTCCCTTCCATTTAACCAATAAATCAATATTTAATTGATTTAATCCCCTTCTAATAGCCTAAATCACACTAATATTCCTCTAATTGGCTTACATAAGCTTACACCTACTATTAATTAATCACCTTTGATTAATTAAAATACCCCCAACTCCCATGACTTGCTAAACATGTATTAAACCCTTCTAAAGTAAGGTTACCTTTAATAAAACAACCTTATCCATTCCTAATCATGTTTTACCTTTATCCCACATTAAATGAGAATGTGTTGAATCCTTATCCTTTGGGCTATATAAAGAGCCCTCCACCTACCTTTTTACTTACACCTAAACTTTCTAAGAGAGTAAATGCAAAGCATATAGCAAAGAGACTAAGAGCTTGCACCTTGCCCTTTTGAGAGTTCATCATCTTGAAGAGTTAAGCCTCTTTCTTAAAGTCTTGGGTCATATGGGAGGTGTCGAAAAGTCTTATAGCTGACTTTGATTAGCCCCCATTCTAGGTTCTTGGAGCATTAAGGACAACTATTTTGATAGCCATGGAGCTTACTTAGGTCCATTCATTTATTTGTTGTTAGAGAATAGAGGAGTTTAGATATTTAGCATTGTTAGTTTCAAAGTTTGTATTGATGAATGCTAGCATCTAACCCTTGTTTAATTCTTATCATGATGGTGTTTATGCTTTGTTTTAGCTAAATTGTAGAACTATTTTAGGTGGTAGTTCTTGCTTCATTTGATTTAGCATTAAGCAAAGTATACATGCACACATTTGCACGCCGGTGGGACTTACTCCATTGTCCTTTGCACTTAATTTCAAGTTTTTGTAGTTAAGTTTTATTTTTGATTCTAACCCTCTTTTACACATGTTGATCTAACTTGTTTTTTTAACATGTTTTGTTGAGTTTGCATGTGTTGGGTCTTCCTTGTAGGTATGAAGGAGGTGAAGTCTTTGTCAAATTTGGAATTGAGGGGAAAATTTCAAGATTTCTCCATGTTTTCATTTTAGAGCTTACTTTTTCAACATTACACATGCTTAGTTTTGTCAATTTCTTGAAGATTTTAAATTCTTGAGCATGTAGGTTAGTGTTTGATAGTCTTGAGTCTTCTATTTACATATTAATGTGGTGGGTTGCTGTCAAAATTTAATCTTGGTGAGAAAATTTCAAGATTTCATCATGTTTTCATTTTTAAGCTTACTTTTCAACATTTTACATCTTAGTTTTGTCAATTTCTTGAAAATTTTCAATTCTTGAGCATGTAGGTTAGTGTTTGATAGTCTTGAGTCTTATATTTACATATTAATGTGGTGGGTTGCTGTCAAAATTTAATGTTGGTGAGAAAATTTTAAGATTTCATCATGTTTTCATTTTTAGAGCTTACTTTTTCATCATTCTACATCTTTAGTTTTGTCAATTTCTTGAAAATCTTAAATTCTTGAGCATGTATGTTAATGTTTGATAGCGTTGAGTCTTCTATTCATATATTAATGTGATGGGTTGTTGTCAAAATTGAATCTTGGTTGGAAAAATTTGCCCATTTTGCATATTAAGGGACGTTTTTTTTGACATTTTTTAAGTGCATGTCAAGTGCATACCCATGAGCATAAGAGCATATGCGTAACCCATCTTAGAAGGCCATAACTTTTGCTCCGACCTCGAAATGACTCCATTTTTTTGCGTTGGAAAGGTATTGAAGTTAACTATGCAATGAAAACATAAATTTGGGATTTACAATTACAGAAGTTACAGGTTTTTCTGTTATTTTAAAACTGGTCATTTTCTAACATGTCTAATGTTTTGATGAATGTTGTATTTCCATGCTTACTCGATTTAGATCAAAGCGTGTGTATGCTCTTCTCTTGCACCTTTTGGTGATCTTGAGAATCAAAAACAACTTTGATCTATATCTTTTTAACATTGGGATTAAACTTGGAAATTTAATTATTCATTTTGCTTAAGGGAATGAACCTTTTACAAAGCATTTTTCAACGGTCCTTTGATTTGAAGTTTTCCATTTCTATATAGTTGGGCTAAAGTTTGTGTATGCTCTTCTCTTGCACCTTAGGGTGATCTTGAGAATCAAAAGCAACTTTAGTCTTCATTTTATAACATTTGGTAAATTGGAAACTTCATCTTTCACTTTTGGTTTAAGGGAATGAACATTTATCAAAAATTTTGTATGGTTCATTGATTGAAAAGATTTTATTTACTTTTTAGTTGGATTATTTGTTGTGTATGCTCTTCTCTTGCATCCTTGGATGATCTTGAGAATCAAAAGCAACTCTTAATCCTCTTTTAAATAATATGATTTTCTTGGAGAACTACTAACGCTTGAGTGCAGGACCTAAAAACGCTTGTCAAAGAAAGGAGGAATCAAAGCGAAATCAAAAACTACTAATACGGTTGTTATACGAGGTTGCAAAAGGTGTTCAAGCAAACCACACCTAATTAAACAAGATAAAAAGAACAACATATTCAAAACACTTTGTATTGCGGGTTTCGAAAAAGTGCGTCCCTCTCGCTCAAGCTGGAACATAACCCCTTTGGCATAACGCCTTAAGCTACAACAATGGGGGTGGTTCGGGAACCCCAAAGTAGTCCACGCAAGAGGAACCTTGTGGGAAAGCGGGAAGTGCTCCGCACTACCTACTTGACTAGTGATTCCTTTGTGAGATAGAGTTACGGGTTGTCGTTGTGGCGACCCCGGTGATAGTACACGTAGACGCACTAGTTACTCTTTGTTCTTGAAGGGGGTAAAGTAAAGCGAGATACTCCCAAACTAGTCGGTGCGACTTTTTGGGTAAATCGCGCTCGCTCGTCGCTGTGCAACTTTGTAACACCTAGGGCGAGAGAACCACCTAGGAGAATATACTTTGGCAGAGCCCACTTTGACCACTTTAAAGCGGTGTTGAGTTGTGAACCTTCTTTTTGAGAAACGTGTGACGTATTACTTTCGCCTAGTTTTTACTTGCCTTGGGGGCGGCGAAACTCTGCCGAAGTAAGACTAGCATTTTTTGTCATTTTTTCTTGATTTATTTCCTTCATATTCTTTTGACACTTTGTTGATCAAAAGAGGTGTGATTACCTTTGTGTTGCCATTCGACTGTTTCTCTCACTTTTATGTCGTTTACGCCCATCCATGTTTGCGGCTGGGTTAGTTAAACGTCTAAAGTGAGTGGAGGCGTTTTCACGTCATTTGGTAGCCATTGTGATCTTGATACCCACGTCAAGATCGTCATTGTAGTTAGGCGTGGTTCATCACTGCGGACTTCCATAGAGGAGTTAGTTTGTTTGTCTCGTATCATTACAATTTCGATATTTACGTCTTGTTTCTTGTAAACTCGACATAAATACCTATATTATGCTGGATTCTACTTGCACACATTCTTAACTATTCCTAGCTATACTTTGAGCTTTTTTTGTTCAGTTTTATTATTACCTCGATTTCAAAAGGTGTTAGGAACTACCATTTGTGCGTGTTATATCAATAACACCTCGATATCAATACTCCACTTTCTTGCAAAGTGGGTTAACATATCTTGGTGATATTGTTGTGTCATTCGCAAATCGTAATTGACACTTTTTGAGATATAGGTCTTAATCAGACTTGAGCTTGCTCATCGTATATCTTGATTGGGAGATCGCATTTAACTTCATGTATTTACTTACGTTTTGTTCATTCCTTTGAACTTGGCATAAGTGGAGACATCTTGTTAATCATCTGGCGTCGTAAATTACTTTAAAACGTAATCTAGGAGGTACTTCATTTGATTAAGTTTTGATACCAAACGATTGTTTCATTGGTGACTTTATCATTCTATCACATTGGTATTCTCACTGCTTTGTTAATTTACTCTTAACACGTACATCTTGTGTTTCACTTAGGGGTAGTCATTGAATTTTGAACAAATCTACAACTTACCTTAGTGAAACTTATCACGAAAACATGGCTCCTAAAGGCAGCGTCAGGGTTAAAGAAACAAACATATGAGGAACAACAGCGCGAAGCTTGGGAAACCTCTAGCAGAGACAAGGGTCGAACCCATTTATCGGACACGATCTAGGACCACTATTTTTACTGAGAAAAGGAAAGCAGAAGAGATGGTCGATCATAGTGGAAATGAATTAGAATCACCACACGCATGAACTTTGATTTTGACCCCCTCTCTTAGATGAGTTTCTCCTTAGAAACAAAGATAGAGTTTTGGCACGGGTCATGGAATTAGGGGCCAAATTGCCCATTGAGAAGGAACCAATACTACAAACAAATGACACTACTAAGGAGGAACACCCCCTTATCAATATGGAAGATATTTTAAGAGGCGGACATGCTTCCACTTCTTATGTAGAAAATGATAAAGTGGTAGGGCATAGAATACCCCTCATCAAAGTGCCACGAAGAAACAAGATAGAACATGAGACAGGGGAAGAACCTCCACAATACGAAGAGGAGGAACCTTTAGAAGAAGAAGACCTGAACCAAGTCACGATCAGCAACAACTCAGTAACTTAAGCCGCTGACTAGCTTTGCTTACTTTCCAAGTGAGAAAGACCACAAACAAGAATGTTCAAAAGTCAAAGCCTAAGTTTAGGATCCACGAACTCCATCGAGAAAACCAAGGAGAAGAAGACACAGGGGTATCATCATGTACACATCCCGTTTCTCCCACTAAAGAACAATTGCTCGCACAAGAAGTACAATCTATGAAAGCAGCGCTTGCGAGCATGAAAGCAATATAGGGAGTATTAGGAAATACCAATACGAAGAACTATGCCCCTATCCTTTTGACAAGACAATGACCCTTGACCCTTTCCAAAGAAATTTGATATGCAAAGTTAGACAAATACAAAGGAAAGGGAGACCCGAGGATCATGTTAAAGATTTCTACATGGCATGTCGAGAGGTGTCTTATAGTGATAATTACCTCATCGAGACTTTTTCCTAAGAGTCTCGGAGGTCAAGCATTAGAATGGTTTCTGTGCGCTTGCCACGAGGATCAATTTTCACTGGCGGAGGTGGCGGAAAGATTCGTGCGTCATTTCTCATATAACATAGAGAGTGACGTCACCATGGCAGACTTGTGCGGCACAAAACAACGCCCAAATGAGACCTTCGCCAGCTTCCTCCAACGATGGAGAGGGATAGCTAGTCGCTTCCCTTGCGCTTTCCCTGAGAAGCAGCTAGTCAGTATTTTCGTCCCTAATCTCAACCCAGATATAGCTTTCCACCTCCAAATGCATTGTGTCCGCACCTTTGAGGAGGTTATCGAGAAAGGGATTCAAATAGAAAAGGCTCTCATTGCAAAGGCACCCTCAAACCCAATCTAAAGACTGACAAAGTGTCGAACCCATTTGAAAAGCCAAAGATCTTTAACAAAAACAAAAAGCGTGGTGGGAGGCGGAATCGCGATTCCAAGCGTGTTCAAGCGGTCCAAACCGATCGTCAACCTTTTAAAGCGACCGAGGGCCCGATTCAACCACCACCAAAGCGAAGAACATTCACCTCCCTCGATGAGCCGTTTGTCTGTCATACTAAAAGCAGTTGGATGCGGCCCACATGATGACCTATCCTACAACTGACAACCGTTCGATGACAACACTCCTAAACCTTCATGGTATAAGGAGCATGAATCTGCGAAATGCATCGCGTTAAAGGTCATAAAGCAGACAAATGTTTGCGACTTCGCCACTATATTCAAGACCTCATTGACACAACGGGGAGATAGAGGTGGATAACCCTAGCCACGTACGAACACCTAATGAGAAAATGGGGATTTATAAGGAACCATTCCCCCAAGCATGATAAGTCGGAAAAGGAAAAACCGGATCGGGAGAGTCATCCCAAACCTATAAAGCCACGAATTACTTGTATACCAAGAGAGATAACAATCATTACGATTCACTTATCGGATGTATTCGCTCCCCTCTTGGCCAGTGTCGATACCATCGGATCGAGGGAAAGGGCTGAGCTGCAGATACAAGGCGTGCCGCCTCGTGATTCAGAACCCTCTCTGTTTGACCCCCAAATGGCGGTAAATATAACCTTTTAGAACAACTTGAGAAGACACTGCTTAAGATCTCGATCTTAGATCTTCTCAAGATATCAATGTGCATAAGGAAATTTTGTATCAAACTCTTCGGGGGTCGGGAGTGCCTTTAGAAGTTGATCTGCATACCTTGAGCCGCGGTGGCAAATATTGCACCCAGTGAGCATCTCACTTTGACCATAGGGAGGTCCCTACGAGAATCCTACACATAATCTTCCCTTATACATTGAGGTAGTTGTCACCGCGGGAAAATCAAGCGGGTGCTTGTGGAATGATGGATCGGGATTGAATATTTGCAGCTTAAGTTGGTCAAACAATTGGGACATACGAGAGGTAGATCTTGAGTCCCATATCATCACTATCACCGCATGTCGACAACGGAAAGAGAGTCGGCAGGCACCATTACGTTGCCCGATGGAGGTGGGCCCCACTTGCCATCGAGACAAAGTTTCACGTCTTAGACTTGGAACTTCCATATAATATGCTTACAGGCCGACCATGGATCCATGCTGTGGCAGTGCCATCGACATTTCATCGATGCATCAAGTGAAGCATGAGGGACATCTGATAACAATACCGGGAGACTCGAGCCCTTTGCTCATTGTAGAGCTCTTAATATCTTTGCACGAAAGGGTACATATGCATGTCCCTCCACAGATATATTTGTCCTTCTTCATTATGAGGCCATGGAATCTCAAGTAGATTCAAATTCTCTTCGTTCTTGCACTCATGGGGCATCTACTTCAACATCTCCATTTAATTCATGGGAGATGAAAATTGGAATATGGTGTGGGGAGTATAATGTACACAAGCGCTCTTGGTTTGAGACCTCTCCTTGTCGCCCAAGACTAGAGGTCGACCCAACTCTTGCTTGGGGAGACCTAGAGAGGAACATCTTATTGGGTCGTTCCTGCACGGAGGCTTGTTAGGCGAGGAAAAATTACTTGATCCACCTCTACTTGGGTCCCCTGAGGACACTCGGCCATCTTGTTATCAAACCCCGAATATGAAAAATCTAGCGAGAATGATGTACTCCATGGGCTCTGAGGCCTAGGATGTGGGAGGAATGAACAAGGACAAAGAGAACCAGTCCCTCTTCCACATTTCAAAAGCAGAAAGATATGGCATTGGGATTCACCCTTATGGAGCACACCCAGACGATCAAGATGCGACTTGTTACAGAGCATGAGGATAGCTCAGATTATCTAGAAGGCAATGATCACAGATTCTGTTGTAGCCAATATGAGGATCGGCCTCCACGAACCTTTTCATGAATAATCTTTGTCCTAACCATCACCCCCATGAACCAACCCTTGACCTTGTATACCCCTCCCTTGTTGAATGGGACCCATGACGTCACGTGCCACTAGATTTATTCGAGAATGGCGAGGCTATTTGCAGAGTTCATGGGCATAAGGGATACTGATTCCCATTGGAGATCACAAGAAGGGTTTCTTTATCGACTTAGACACTGCGCCTACTTGGCGAGGAGGTGAACCGTGGTCGACAAAATTTAAAGAAAAGCGAGGCAAGAGTTCTAAAGAAAAGCCTCGGAAAAATCAAAGTCAAGTCACACGGTGAAAACCTCTTTGAGGCATTGGTGACAAACAAATAAGAAAATCAAAGGACAAACAAAGTGACCACGCGAGGATGAAAATCTCGTAGAGACATCCTTGGATGAAGATCTCAACCTACCTCCGTCCACGCGTATGGAGGATTTATCAAAATTGTTAGTTGAAGAAACCATTGATGTTAATATTGGTGCTGAAGAAGATCCCAAGATAGTAAAATTGGGAGCATCACTCTCGGCCGAGAGAACAAAAAGGCGTTCACTATATCTCTGCGAGAGTTTATTGATGTGTTCGCATGGTCTTACAAAGACATGCCGGCTTAGATCGACTTTGGTCGTGCATAACTTGGTTGTGCGCATGGGCGCTAAGCCTATCAAAGCGAAGCTTGAAAGATGCACCCAAGAGTGGCCTTGTTAGTTAAAGAAGAGTTGGAAAGGTTGCTTGCGGCGAGGATTCATCGAGCCGATTGATTATTACGAATGGATATCGAACATTGTTCTGTCGAGAAGAAACCTATTGGTATCGAATTTGCCTGATTTTAGGGACATCGATAAAGCTTGCCCTAAAGATGACTTTCCGTTGCCCAACATTGACATGATTGTTGACTCAACCGCGAGGGTATGAAATGCTATCACTTATGGATGGCTTTTCGGGTTATAATCAAATTAAGATCGGCGAGGAAGACCAACACAAAACAGCTTTCATAACTCCTTGGGGCACCTTACATTATCGGTGATGCCATTCGGCCTTAAGAATGCGGGAGCAACTTATCGCGGAGCCATGATGCAGTAATATTTCACGATATGATTCATGACATCATGGAAGACTATGTAGGCGACATCACAGGAAAGTCCAAAACAAGAGAGGAACATCCTATCATTTTGCGGCGTATCTTTGAGCGCCTACGTGAATACAAAGTCGGGCTAAATCCAAAGAAGTGTGTCTTTGGTGTCTTTATCTGGGAAACTATTAGGCTTCATTGTGTCGAGGCGAGGTATTGAGGTAGACCTGCTAAAGTATCTGCCATCACGAAATGCCTCCACTGAGAATATCAAGCAAGCTGCGCGTAGCTTGCGAGGAAAATTCAAGCCATTCGCGCTTTATCTCCCGACTTGCGAGATAAATGTCACTCATTCACTCATTTGCTTAAGAAGGACATCACTTTCATTTGGGGACTGAGCAAGCAACAACAAGCCTTTGCTTTGCTTAAAGCAGTACACAGCTAATCCACCTGTCCTCATGCCTCCCACTCAGGAGAACCACTTTTGCTCTATATTTCCGCTTCTGTGATATGATATCTTTATTGGTGCCTTTGCTGCTTGATATGACCTTAGCCATAAAGAGAAAGCGGTGTACTATAAAGTCGCACCCTCATCGCCTATGAATGTAATTATCCTCAGATTGAGAAGGCTTGCTTGGCTGTTGTTTTTACCTTTTAGAAACTTCGCCATTACCTGCTAAATACTAAGACCAAGCTCATATCCAAGGTCGACCCACTCAAGTATTTGTTGTCCAAACCTGCCCTCACAGGTAGAATGGCTAATTGGATCATTCTACTCAGTGAGTTTGATATAGAATTTGTGCATCAAAAATCAATTAAAGGACAAGTACTTGCTGACCAGCTAGCGGAAGCACCTTTGCAAAGCATAGAACCTTTGAGTCTGGATCTGCCAGATGCATCTTTGCTCTACATTGAAGAATCTATCGTATGGCAGATACATTTTGATGGATCTTTTACGTTTCATGTTTGAGTGCGGGAGTGGTCCTTATTACTCCTTGGGTGATCTATACCACGAGGCTTTCCTTTGGCCTTGGCCTTCCCTTGCACAAACAACATTGCGGAATATGAAGCACTCATTGCAGGGATGAAGCTAGCCATCAAGTGGAATATTCGACATGTGAAGGTTGTAGGTGATTCATAACTAATCATCAAAGCAGGTTAATGATGAGTATAAAGTTAAGGATGACAAGCTCATACCTTATAAGAAGTTGGTGGAAACTACGAAGGAGTATTTTGTGCGCATTACCTTTGAGCAAATCCCGAAGCGAGAATAGATCGGCGAGATGCTATGGCGGCGGTGGGATCTATGCTTCGTATTCGCCGAGGAACAATGATATGCCATTCTTCGTAGAAAATCTCGCCCGACCCGCGTATGACATGCGAGAATCTTGCTTGGCTTGTGAGGTTGTTGGTCCCCATTCACCATGGTATGAACCCATTTTCACCTATCTTAAGGACAGTACATTCCCTCCCGAAATCTCCCGCTCACGAAAAGCGAGCCTAATTCGAGATAGCCCGTTACACCTGTTAGGAGGTACACTTTATCGTCGTGGCTACGATGGGAATCATTACGTTGTCTGGATGTGCGAGTCAATCCAGGGCAATTAAAAAGTACGAAGGAGTATGCGGAGCACATACAAGCGGAATGGTCTTGGCTAAGAAAGCTGTTAAGAGTAGGTTCTTATTGGCCCACCATGGAAGGCGATTGTTGTAATTATGTTAGAAAATGTGTCTTTATGCCAAAAGTATGGAAATTTCATCCATGCTCCATGTGACCATTACTGACCAATCACTACCCAGTGGCCATTCTCCAGTGGGGACTTGATCTAATAGGAAGCTTACTCTACCTCATCGATGGTCATACACATATCATCACGGCTACTGAGAATACTTCACAAAATGGGTGGAGGCTGTCCCTTTAACCTATGTCACGGGAGCCTGATTTCTAAATTCATCATGAATCACATTATTGCCGATATGGTATCCTGCTGACCATTATCACGAGATAATGGGAAGTCATTTAAGAACAAAAGCTGTGAAAGGTCTTTGCAGCGGTTCCAAATCAGATTGAAATGGTCACGCCATATTACCCTCGGGGTAATGGACAAGTGAGGCAACAAACAAGACTTTGGTAAGGATAATGGAGAAGATGGTTAGCAAATGGCGTGGCGGCACCTCAAATCCACCCGGCCCTGCAGGCCCCTACCGAACATCAATTCGCACTCCTACGGGTGCGACGCCATATTCCCTCGTGTTCGGGATAGAATCTATCATCCCTTTAGAGATTGAAATCCCATCCTGAATTTCTCTTGGGACTATTTGAATAAGGATGAAGATTACCGAGTGGCGAGATTGGTGAGTTAGAGCTCTGGATGAGAGGCGCATTCGCGCTCTTAATCACACAAAGTATATCACTGAGAATCTCCCATGACTTCTACAACAAGAGAATCATCCCTCGCCGGTTTGAGGTGGGTGATTTAGTTATGAAGGAGAACCGGTTCAACACCGGAGCGAGAGCGAGAAAAGAAAGGGAAGTTCGAACCACCTTTGGTTAGGACCCTATGTCATAGTTGCCAAGTATGGCACGGGGGCATACAAGTTGGCTCACCCCTGATGGTGATGAGCTCAGGGAGCCCATGAATTCCATGCATCTTAAGAGGTTTTATGCCTAAACATGGCACAGGAAAGTCATAAAAATAAAATAAAATATATATAAAAAAAAAAAAAAAAAAAAAGAGAAAACAGGTCGTCCACTAGTGAAAACCACGCAATTGTGGCACTTTGGACAAGTCCTTGGGTGAAAACCGGTTTCCGGTGCCTCGGGAGGATTCGTTGTTCACAAGCATTACGTATCGAAGGGTAGTTGTCTTTGTCTGGACTGGTTCTACCTTGAGTTTCCTTGTGCACACCATCTAGTCGGCCTTGATCCGGCTTTCCCTTCTTATTAAATCTGTAAGGGGCGTGGTCTTTCGTTATTTCCCATCTTACGGCTTTGGGGCAACTCAGCGAATTCACCTTCTTGTTCATAAGCGCGTGGCTTACGCCTTGTATATTCCCCACCTACAGCTTATTTGGGGCATCCATGCTTTCTTGGTTACTGCATAGCTTTGGAAAGCTGTTGAAAACAAAAACAATAGAACATTGTTTTGATTGAAAACACAAAAACAATAGAAAATTGTTTCACTGAAAACACAAAAACAATAGAAAATTGTTTTGAGAAAACACAAAAACAATAGAAAATTGTTTTACAAAACAAGAAAACAATAGAAAATTGTTTCAGAAAACACCAAAAAAAATAGAAAATTGTTTTAGAAAACACAAAAACAATAGAAAATTGTTTCAGAAAACACCAAAAAATAATAGAAAATTATTTCACTGAAAACAAAAACAATAGAAAATTGTTTCACAAAACACAAAAACAATAGAAAATTGTTTTGAGAAAACACAAAAACAATAGAAAATTGTTTTGAGAAAACAAAAACAATAGAAAATTGTTTCACAAAACACAAAAACAATAGAACATTGTTTTGAGAAAACACAAAAACAATAGAAAATTGTTTCACCAAACACAAAAACAATAGAAAATTGTTTGAGAAAACATAAAAACAATAGAAAATTGTTTCACCAAACACAAAAACAATAGAACATTGTTTTGAGAAAACACAAAAAACAATAGAACATTGTTTCGAGAAAAACACAAAAACAATAGAACATTGTTTCGAGAAAACAACAAAAACAATATATATATATATATAAAAAAATCTAAAAACAAGGCAAAAATTTTCAAAAAATTTCTAAAAAGTAAAACACCCTACAAAATGGTAACTTGCTTCTTACAGCTGAAACTTGTGTCTTGCGCATGGTATTTTCTCCATATCCTGTTGGTTTGTCTCACATCTTCCCCGATTAATACGACTCGCGGATCACTTTGGATTCATAACCATTCACAAAAGCTATTTTTGCTTGCTTAAATGCGTACTGCTCGGGGCACTTTTGGTTGCACAATGTCTTGCATTTCGTTACGCCTGCACAAATGCTTTTCATGGACCCGTGTCCATTTTCATTTCCCCTTGCATGTATCCTTGCTTGGGGCATCATTTTTAACCCTTGTCGTCGATCACGAACTTGTGGATCTCTTGTGCGATAACAAACCATTTGTACAAGCTGTCTTGACCGTTGTTGGGTTAGATATGTGCGTTCGTACTTATTTTCCCTGTTATATGAGCTTGTTTCCTTCTCGTATTGCATTGCATTGCATTATTGTATGTTGCGTGGAGTTGGTATTTTCAGCAATGGACAATTGTTCATAGTATGGCTTTTCATGTCATTCTACCTTTGTCGTATGCTTATATTTTTCATAAGGACCGATGATGTAGTTCCTATGGCTATATGATGACATCAAATTTGTTCCAAACAAATAAGCGGCTAGAGGTTAAGCTCTTCTCTCCCCTCATCCATATTTCTTCTACACCACTTCCCTTTCACCCCTAATTCTCCCTCTCCTCGGGGCATCCTGCCTCGTCCCCATTCTTCTACCTACTTCTCACCTTTTTCGATCGTCGATCGAGTTCTTCTATCACCCCATCGACACTCGAGGGGGCATCTCTCCCTCCTACTAATTTTTCTTCCATCTCTTCAAAATCTCTTTTGTCTACTATCTTTGAAGTGGCATCACTTATGCCACCCCAAAGAGGGGCAAATGTAGACACCTATAATTATGCCCAAGCAATTTAAATACTTAAATTGTGTTAATTATTATCCCCTTTCTCTCGCAAATCAACGACATATCGTCAAAGGCACTCATTTTCCCTCATATCATCATTAATTAATTACACTAAGCTAATTAATTAAGTTGCCTATCAACAAATACCTAATTAACGACCTTAGTTAATAAATCACCCCTTCTACCTAGACTAATTAATTATTATTAATTAATTAGCTTTCCCTTCCATTTAACCAATAAATCAATATTTAATTGATTTAATCCCCTTCTAATAGCCTAAATCACACTAATATTCTTCTAATTTATAAGCATAAACACCTACCTATTAATTAATCACCTTTGATTAATTAAAATACCCCAACTCCATGACTTGCTAAACATGTATTAAACTCTTCTAAAGTAAGGTTACCTTTAATAAAGCAACCTTATCCATTCCTAATCATGTTTTACCTTTATCCCACATTCATGAGAATGTGTTGAATCCTTTATCCTTTGGGCTATATAAAGAGCCCTCCACCTACCTTTTTACTTACACCTAAACTTTCTAAGAGAGTAAATCAAAGCATATAGCAAAGAGACTAAGAGCTTGCACCTTGCCCTTTTGAGAGTTCATCATCTTGAAGAGTTAAGCCTCTTTCTTAAAGTGCTTGGGTCATATGGGAGGTGTCAAAAGGGTCTTGTAGCCCAACTTTGATTAGCCCCATTCCTAGGTTCTTGGAGCATTAAGGACAACTATTTTGATAGCCATGGAGCTTACTTAGGTCCATTCATTTATTTGTTGTTAGAGAATAGAGGAGTTTAGATATTTAGCATTGTTAGTTTCAAAGTTTGTATTGATGAATGCTAGCATCTAACCCTTGTTTAATTCTTATCATGATGGTGTTTATGCTTTGTTTTAGCTAAATTGTAGAACTATTTTAGGTGGTAGTTCTTGCTTCATTTGATTTAGCATTAAGCAAAGTATACATTCTTGTTTCAGTCCCTTATGTTGTGAAGGAGATAGTGGATGTTCATACCCTTTATTTTATCGGATCATTGACAAAGTCAATGCTAAACACTTATGGCACTTGTCTCTCTCGGGGTGATGAGGTTGGTCCTCTTAGGAAACATGCATAATATACCATAGAGTGTCATGCTTGTGGGATTATAGGGACCTACTTGGTTGACATGGTAGCTCCACAACCTCGCGAGGTAGCTCCACGAGGCTTAGCGGAGTGTATGATTATATGAGGCTCATCGTGATTTTGTGTTGGAGAATATCATCGTCACATATGATATATTGGATTCGGCCTTTGGTATTGACTTAGGTAATTTGAAATGAAATGAGTTCTGATTATATATGTGTGTGTGTGTAGTCACAAAATCATGCACTTTAGACAATATTTAGCTTAGGTCTCATACTGACTATTTAGAAGGTTCTTGAGTGTGAAAGTACTAATTAATCTCATCTTTTGGCCATCTTATTTTACTTTTATTTTCATTCCCACACATTGTTATATACATGCCTAGTTTTTTTCAAGCACTTTCCGTCATTTTAGCCTAAATTGGGGTGCAGGGCCTATCTAGGGCATCAAGTCCCACCTAGGGCTCCCGATCCTTTTCTACTTTCCCGCCACTTTTTGGGCCTCTTAACCGTTTTTCATCTTTATATTTTTCTTAGTTGGCCATGTCGAGGCTAATTAGGAAATTAGACCAAGAGAACCCTATAAATATAAAGTTATGAGACCATAATGAAGGCCCTAGCATCATTCACCGCGCTCTTACTCCATCTAAAGTTACATCCATTGCATCACTTGCATCCATATAGTTCAATGCATCAAGGCTAGGAGATCTGCATCAACACACACACTTCATACGGGGAGGGATTCTATTCTATTCCATGCACACATGTGATTACATTTTCTACATTTAGTGATTGCTCGTTATTCCACATAGTGTGGTAGCCTGCACAAGAGCACTTAGGGCACGACATGCACACACATAGTTTGAAATATAGTGCGACACTTAGAGTAGTAAGCCCACTATTTTGGAAGTTGAGGTCAAATGACCCATTCATTTGCATCTTTTATTTTTAGGGATTTGATATTTCTTTTGTCTTTTTTACGGGTCTTTAACATTATCTTGGTACATTTGGTACGTTAAACAAATCCGGTCAGCTGATGGGTGAAGGTTGCAATTCATCTTCGACCTTTGAAAGAATCAAGCTTTGATAATTTTCAAAGACAAGGGAAACTATTCTTCCATTAGTGCCTTTGGTATGCTCGAGAGCACTCGGTCGCTCAGATATTCTTGATCCACCCTTTTCGAGACATCGATTGCATTGTTCCTACTCACTGGAATTCTTTGTCGAGCCTTTTATGCGATGCTGACCTAGAATTTACCAGATAACACCCTAGTCGCGTTAGCACATCACTCATCCTAGACTAAGCACTCACCTAAATCATGCAAAGATACCAGGTCCCTCTTTAGGGTTGTTGTAACAAGATGTTACCATGATGAAGGAAGAAACATATAGATTCATAACTAATCCATCATTTCTGATGCATCTACCCTTAGATTTATGAAAGAACAAGCTTAAACAGTAATCATGATTGAATTAATAACATGCACTATTCAACTACACACAAAATGACACTTAGATAAGGCCAATATTGTCCATCTATTAGTAAATATAGAATCTCCTTACAGTATTTTCAATCTATACCATTGCGCATATGGATATTGATACGGTTGATTCGGTCATATGCATATATTCTTTGTTACACACACATACATCTCTCACACTCATACATACAACTCTCTACTATGTACCTAACATCACATATATATAGGGTGGGGACTTGCCCTTCACCACTTATCTATTTCAGAAATAGGCCGCATGTTATTGATAGCCACATGCCGTTTACAATCATAGCCACACATGCAAGTGTGTTATCTATAGTCCTCTTGTAGTTAACTAAAGTATCAATTCTATTCTCAGCTCGTCTCCATGCATAAATGCTTCGATCCTTCTCTAAAGATAGACAATGCATGGCACGCACATCTTTGCATCATTGATGTGTTTTGCATGCCATCTTCTAAAAATAGGTCTTCATGCTCAAAATCGGCTAAGTCCTAAAATATAGACTTGCCTTCTGCTCTCATGGTCCTTCTGTCCTTTCGCACCCTTGGTTCGAGGGCCTCTATCCCCGTCTGAGACTCCTTTTGTGATATTTGACAAGTATTCTTTGATCAACATTACCCCACACTAATCTCATTGTCATCCCGACAATGGGTATATCCAAAAATTGAAGGAAAGAATAGAAGAATGGAAAGAATAAGAATGAAATAATGTAGATAAATAAATAATTTTTATGAGGTTATGAGGTAACCTCCTTTGTATCACTTTGCAGTATCAACTCTGGATACTCCTCCTTTATTTCGGCCTCTAATACCTTCCAGTCAGTGAGTGCTTGCTCTGCTTTTTCTGGGATGTCCATAGTAATGGATTCCAACTCATCCCTCGCAATTTCTCCCTTCTCATTTTGTGGAACCAACACAACACTAGACATTGATGTTAGTCTTCCTTTAAAGGTCCATCTTCTCCACAATTAGCTTTCCAAGCTCTTCCAACCGAGTCTTGTGCGGCTCTTGTTTCATGCTTGCGGGGCCTCGCGCTTATGTTTAACCATTGAAAATCTTTCTTTGCGGCCTAATGTCTCATCTTTCATCACTTTCTGGACCTCGTTCTTCTCTTTAAGGGTCTTGATGTTGATAAGTGCCTCTGGAGTTGTGCATACATTTAAAGCATGGTATAATTTCTTCAATACCTCATGTAATGCTTACAACAACCCTTCATAAGATGCAATTTTTCTCATCACCGATGTTTTCTCTGATTGGCATCTTTTTCAGAGTGTTTTGGTGCTTACATACGTAGAGTTTCATCTTTGAGTACCAAGTCCACCAACTTTCCCACATAGTGTATCACTGAAGGAAATGTTTGTGGTACCTTGGTCTCCAAGTGTGGCCTTACTCTGATTACATTGTCCCCAATCTCCTCTGCGATGCTTATAAACACCTTGTTATTCTTCTACACAAAGTCCCTCTCTTTTTGTTATGTGTCTATCTCTATGTCCTTTGTCTTCAAATCCTTGCAAGTGCTTTCTGATTGTGTGACTTGTTCCATGTTTCTTCTAGCCACCTCGGTAGAAACTTTCACCTATGCATTCTTGACCCACTCATCGGACATGACAGTAGGCTTTACTTTCATGTGTCTAGCTTGAGGTGCCTTCTTCAGTCATCTTGAAACACATGACTCTTTGTACACATCAAATTTAGGCTCATCCATGTGGGTGTACATTGACCACGATAGTTTCTTTCGAGTGCGCCATGGTCGCCATATCCTCATCCATTAACTCCCAGCTAAATAAATCCTTCTACGCTATCGTGCTTTGGCGTGGTGCAAACAATTTTTCTTGTGTCCTCTACATACCCCATGGTTGTTGGAATGTGCTCTCCACTTGTTCTTCTAGACCTTTGCTTCTTAGGAACTTTAGCCTCCAAATTTGGGACTTGTGTCTCCATGTCTTGAACATCCTCTCTGTTTGTCTCCTCTTGTCTTTTTTCTTCCTCTTCTTGTTCCTTTGATGTCTCACCCTATTCTTATGTGTTCTCTGTAAGTGTGGGAGAATTAGGCATGCTTTCCTCTGGCTCTTCTGCCTCCTCCTCCTTGACTTCGGTTTCCTCTTTCGCGGTCACCTCCTTTTGTGGGGAGAGTCTGGGTGATTTATGCACAGTGGTTAGATTAGCACATTAGTTCCTTGTTCTCCGAATACCCTTTTAAACATGTGCTCCCCTTGGACTGCATTTAAGTCCTCATCATCCCCCTTTTGTGGATGTGGTGGTGTAATAGCGCACTCAGCTTCACCCTTACTTGTAGGATGTCTCCTACCCCATATGCTCCAAACCACCACTATCTTTGCACTCCTCCTCCTCATCATGAACTTGATTGGCTTTGTGGGCTTAGGCACCTGGAATGTTCTCCATTGTATGCTTTCCCCTTGGTGGTGCTTAGAAGTGCAAACTCACCTTCCACATATTTTTATTCTCCTTTTTCAGCTTTAGTTGGAGATACACCAATGCTTGCCCCCACATCTCTACAACCAAACTTATTGGTTTGATATTCAATACCTTTGAAATGATCCTCTTTGTATAAGCACTTCTTCCAGGATACACATACTTCTTCCTCAACATATGGTAGTCGCATTCTACCTTATCTACATTTAAGACCATTCATTGCATATCTATAAATCTATGACAGATCTTGGAAATACCTTGCTTGTGAATGTGTAAGGCAACTTGCACCAAGGGCTCCAAACTCCATCTTTCATTAAGAAGCACGCGATGCGAAATGATGATATACAACAAAATGAACTTGTTTCCCTACCACTGCTTTGGTAGGTCCTTTGGGATGCACCAATCTTCCCCAAATGTCACGTGGAGCCTATCATACCACTTCTCCTCCCTTTTCTTTACATCATATCTGTCATGGCCCCTTTGGATAGGTACTTACTTGAATCTTTCGGTGGGGACTTGTTCTCCATGGGGTATTCCTATACTTTCCTCTTTGGTCCATCGGTACTCGATCTCCATCAATACCGGTGATAGTAGAACAACCCCAAAGCTGATCTTCCCTCCTATGCACACTTTGTCGACTATTTTCTCCGTAATATAGCCTGCTGATGTTGTAGACTACGTCCCTTCACATCTTATGCACCACATGTAGCCATATAGTATTTACTGTGACCACCACTCTTGATCATTCAACTTGGTAACAAGGTGGGATGCAACTGTACAACTAGACAGTTCTTTAATTTATCTATGTCCATTCTACGTGGATCCTTCAGGTATCCCAACTCCTATTTGATCTTTACAATCACGGCTTTATCTGCGATATCACCTTTTATGTCTTCGCTGTGGCCTTCGCAGGACTGTAACTAATGAGACAAGTGCAAATGAGATTCTAACTCTGCATCACGAAAAGTAGAAGAAGTCTTCGTGCCCTACTCATGAGCCGCGATACAAGGGCTCATACTGACTTATAGATGATTCTCTCAAAATCTTCTCACCTGCATCATCATATACCGCACATGTCATATGTCATATGTTGTGCTCTTGTTTGTTCTAGTAGTGAGCAAGGAATCGAGCTCCTCCTTGTTCTCCGAAGTCATGTGATTATATTCACTCACTTTTCTCTTTCTAATGGGTGAATCCCATTCTTAGCGATGATGAATCATACGGATATTACATCTCGAAAAATGGCTTTGGTGCCATCTCTTCCTCCTCGGTGACTACCTTAGTCTTTCCTTTTACTTGTTGTTGCGAGATGTCTTCTTGGTGCCATTTTTACCTTGTAAATGTCTTCTCTTCAAATCTACAATTACGTAAATCAAACCCTAGCTCGATTCAATTATGCCCTAGGTGGAAACTTTGTAACCTAACTCTTTTCTGTCTCCCTACTTCGCTCAAACCCTTCATTACAGGGGATGCTGAGCTTCTTGTTGCACGGATCTGGTTGTCATGTAGTTTCACACCCTTCGCACCTTAACTCGATCACTCGGCTCTTCGCACTTGGCTCTTTCTTCAAATACTCTTAGTCATGATGGTAAAAATTAATCCGCATCCCATCCTTATATAAAATTTTGAAATTTTTATGCATTTATTGCTCCTTCACCTACCAAATATCCCCTCATTCATTAACCAAATCTGTTCATTTAAATACAGTACATCTTCGTGCCTTGACTATAACCTTAGCGCGCCTTCCTACCCTCTGGTCATAGAATTCTCTTGATGCGTGCGCTGCACTTTGAGTACCTCATCATTGTACCTTCTCTGGTAGTATTTATCATGGCCTCCACTTACCTTGCATTATCTTGTTCTTTCATTCATCTCCATCCTTGGTCACATTTTGAGAAGCAATCTTCTTTTGACTTAAAGCACACCCGTAGTAGCTTCTTCCTTTCACCTTTCAATTCCACAGTCTATTTCTTGGATAACTATAACCACCCCACACTAAAAGTATGTGCGATCCTACACATAAACATTCTTCATATAGTAATTAGCTTTCAGGGGCAAGCACGCTTATTACACAAGAACAACAACTAAATTGACAAAGCATAACAACAATGAAGGAAATGCATTAAGGAAATATAGAATTGAAAACCTAAACTAAATGGAAATAATGCCTTATTACAAACACCAAGAAGACTTATTTATAGTGGGGCTTCAGCCTATTTACTCCATTAAAGTAATCGGGTAGTCATGTTCCATCAAGTTCTTCTAACTGGAAATCACACGATTTAAGTATAGAAGTGATAACATACGACCCCAACCAATGTACTTTGAGCTTTCTGGATGGCGTAAAAACTTGGAGTCATAAAGAAGTACCATTTATTTAATCTCAAACTTCTTATCCATTATGTTTTTGTCATGCCATGCCTTCGCTGGCTTTTTCTTCTTGACTCCATCATGCTATGGCTCATGCCCATCCGGTTTAATCATATTTTTAATACACTCTTCTAAATCCTATTCATCAACTAAACCTCTAGCATGCACAATGCTTTGAAAGAAGGTAACATAAATTCTATAGGAAAATAGCTTCTATGCCAAACACCAACTGAAATAGTGTGGCTTTGTTCAATCTCTTGTAATTTGTTCTATATGCCCAAAGAACAAGCGATACCTTGTCATCCCAATCCTTTCTTCCAACATCGCAATTTTTGTCAAAGTTTGGCTCAAAATCTTATTAAAGGCCTCACGAGTTCCATTTTCCTAAGGATGATAAGGTGTAGTTTTATGGTGTGTAACCATAAACTCATTGAATAGGATCTGATTGTCTCATTCAAAAATGTGTACCTCTATCACTTGTCAAGCTTAAGGGACATCCATATCTTGTAAGAACATTCTCCCACAAAAACCTAGCTATTGTAGCACGCATACGAGTCCTTTGTAGGTGTTTCTTCTACCCACTGCGTGACATAATCTATGCAAGTAATGATATAGCGTGATCCGGTCACGTGCGTGGTGGCAAAATAGGTCCTACAAAATCAATGGCCCATTTCTCAAACGGTTCAGCAATAGTAATTGGTCGAAAGGCATCTCATCTCTTTGCCCTAGTTTTCCTAGGCACTAACAACAATGATCGCACGCATTACAATATTCTTACGAGTCCTTAAATAATGTCTCCCACCATAATCCAAAGCAAGTAGGATCTTCTAGCGGTCACATCACTGCATAATGGCCTCTGCTATACCACCATGAGCTTCTTCTATAACATCCTTATGCTCATGATCTAATACATAGTGGTGTAATACTTCATCTCTATCTAGCTTGTAGAGGTCACCATTGATTAACATAAATGGTGCCTTTGCGTGTATAGCAAGATGCTTCTTTTATAATGCTTTCATTCCTTACGGTGCCATACATGTTCGTAGAAAGACAACAATGTCTTCTAATTTTGTGGGCGTGCATTGTAACCTATATAACTATGCATTTGACATTGTTTCTTCAATCATCTATGTCCATCCTCTCTGAATCGATTCTAGATAAATGATCTAGCCCAAAATTGCTTTTCCCCTGGCTTTACCACAAGCTGTGAAGTCAAACTCTTGAAATAGAAGCACCCATCTGCATATGTGCCCCCTGTAAGACGGGCTTGTTTACCAAATACTTCAATGCCATGTGATTTTATATAACAAAATGTTGTTGCTAACAATCTTGTCGAAACTTTTACAATGCATAGATCATTGACAAATCTTCATGCTATATAGTTGTATAATTCCATTCAAGAAGAGTCGACTTCCTACTAGCAAAATAGATTGGATGATCTATAATACCTTCGTTAGGTTGAGATAACACAATGCCAATGGCCATGCCAAAAGCATCCACATGCACATGAAATGGTTTATCGATGAGGAAAGCACAAAATGGGTGCGGTAGTAAGTTTCTCTTTTAATATCTCAAATGCGCGCGTTGTTGCGGTTCTCCCAATAAAATGTACCTTTCTCCTTCAACAATTCTTCCAAGGTGTAGCAATTTTGCGAGACACTTTTATGAATTTTCTATAATATCATATATGACCTAAAAATCCGCATACCTCACTTTGGTGGTAGGCACTTCCAAGCCTAAAATGACTACAACCTTGGCTAGATCAACTAGCAAACCTTCCTTCAAGATTATATGTCCTAACATTATCCCAAATGACATAGAAAATATACACTTCTTGATGTTCAAAGAGATACTCAATTATCGCATCGTTGAACATTAGCGTAGATTGTCACAATGATATTTCACAATCCCATATACTATCCAATCATCTAGGTAGACTGTAAGAAGTTGTGAATAAAATCTTTAAATTCCTTACCAACTATGCTATGCGAGAACATAACAAGCACATTTTTCAATCAAAGGGCATCATAGTATAGGAAAAACTTGCCCCATTCAATAGTAAATGTTGTCTTTTCTTGATCCTCTTGAGCAATCCTCCCCGATGATACCAGAAAAATCCATCGTGAAAGAATATATTTCATGCCTCGCATGACTCCTCATAGTATTTCCTCAATGAATGGCGTAGGGAATGGATCTGTGACACGTGCAACATTCAGCTCCTTGTAGTCCACACATATCCTAATTCATCTATCCTTCTTGATACTGATCACCATTGAGCTAACCCATTCTAACTCATCAAGGGGCTTGATAATTCCAGATTTCAACATTTTATCAATTTCTTCTTTTACCTTTTTGTGCAAATTAGGATTCATTTTATAAGGTCTCTTTCTAGCTGGCATGTGCACCATCCTTAAGTTTGATCTTCATTTCCCAAGTGATTCATGAACGCCTTTAAGTTCACGATATCCTCGGGAACAAGTCTTGAAAATCCTTGAGTAACTCGATGATCTTTGTTACCTCTGAATATGACTAGTAATCTCAATTATGGCCTCCTTAGGCTCGGCCTCCAAACCTATATTCACCTTCTTTATCTTCATGGGTTCGTGGTAGGCACGTGTATCTTTTTCTACACTATCAAGACCTCATGCACCCCGTGTGAATGTTCAATATCTAGGTTCATAACTTCCTCGTCATCCATGACATAAACCATCTTTCCTTTCTCTTTCTCAAGGCAAGTGTGTTCAAGTGGTAAGGAGTCCATTTCTTCTTCCTTTTCAAAACATGCTCGAACTCGCCTCACCTAGAATAATTCTGAATATGGTACTTTTACACTATCTCCCATAGTTAAGCACTTGAAAAATTTTAACACCTCATCTAGGAGGTTTAGTCGAGAAGTAGTCAAAAGTCTAGATCATTCCTACGAGTCAAATCTTGTCGGTTTCTAGTTCTCTGATGTAGTTTTGCATATACATACCCACACATGCACACCTTGTAGCATAAAATACAATCTATGCACCTAAAGTGAAGGTGGTAATGCTTCCTGTCCTGTTGTCTAGAGTCTCTCACACTACTAAATGTGATGCTGAATAGAATGATCACCATGATAAGTGCATATTTGCGTAGGTGCATTGTTTCTTATAAACCTAGTAGACAAAGCTATTCCAATCTCTTCCTAGTTTATAAGATTATCTCTATGGACTACCCACTAGTGCATTGTTGTCCCATGTAGTGTATATACTAACATATCTCTCCTTTTAACTTGATCTGTCCATTGTGATTCCATGGCCTTAAAAAATACAAGAAGATCTTATGTCCCTATATACCAAGGTACTGTGCTACCTATCCATCGAATTGAACAAAATCCATTCTTGCACGCAACCACGCTTTTCACCTCGTGCCCTACTAATTCATATGTACCATGGGCCCAATTATTGCAAGCAATACTCGTAGTATCACTAATAGAATGAGAATCTTCCCACTGTAGGATGCCTTCTTTTGATGGCTCATTGACCTCTGGGTCCTAAATAGCGCGTACATAGACTCTATTTAAATCCTCCTCACTTAGAGGCTCAACATATGGTGTAGACTTCCCATTTGTCAAAGGTATCACAACCCTTTCCTCCTTGTTCTCAAAGCTGATATACCCCTTATTGAATCTCAAGTCAACATTATTCGCATAACACCAAGGGCATCCAAGAAGGGCTGGAAAATTATCTGCTTTTGTAAGTGCTAATACCTCAAAATCCCAGTGAACTTGGCCCCTTGTATAGTTATAGATGCATCCTTCAAAACTCCTATGGGAGTGGCCTTAGTTCGGTTTTCCATAAATAACACATTAGATGATGGCTATAATGGAGGCCTCCCCATTTGTACCCATGCATCTAATGTAAGCACATTTACTTCCGCACCTATATCGATCAATATGTTGCTCAACAACCACCCATCCACAACAACATTCACGAGTAATTTATTTGTCATAGTTAATGCTTATCAGGGGAATATTTGCATGCGAGAATCATGCGTCTGGTCTCAAGACTTGCGCGCAGAGTGTTCCCTTTTAACCAACTTCCTAATAGTGGAATAATGTTCTCATGGCGAAACATCTTGCACACCTCTCACAGATCATCGATATCAGTTTGGACTATCTCTAATGATTTATTTTTCTCCTTTAGGTAATGTATCTCACCCTAAAGATTCCTTAGCATTTCCATGGTATCCTGGTAAACTTCCTTTTGATGAGTAGGAAATGTGTACCTCGCATGCAAAACCTCCTCCTTGGTGATCGTAGGATTCTAGTGCAATGCCTCTCTCACACATCTACTTCCACATGTGTATTAATCTTCACTTGTCAATGCCTCAGGTCCTTCTACTATCTTGGCATCCACCGATCTTCTACCGCTGCGCTAGATTCTAACCATCCCGACACCTTTGTTTTCTTGCTTATGCTACTTACTCAGATGTTCATATAAGTCTGGGCACTCTTCATAGCCATGGTTATTTCCCAAAGAAATAACATGCCGTATTTTGAGGACATTTGTGCCTATAGTGGTAAGGAGATCCACATGTATAACATGTTCCACGAGGGAACTCTCCTCTTCCTCCACCACGGCCTCATCCTCCATATCCACCACGATATCCACGTCCCCTTCCACGACCTCCTTCAAAATGCCCCTCATTCCTGTCATAGCATGTTTGATTATGATCCCGATCCTGGTGCTCATTCTTACCCTTAGAATTATTTGTTATACTTGTCTGTCATACCCCAAGGTCTATAGCATCCTGGATCTGACCAATCAGCCGACAATCCTCAGTATCATGGGTCGTGGACCTGTAAATTTTACAAAAGCAAGATACATTATTCCTTATCACATGCTGTAACAAAGGACAATGGCTAGCATCATGATTCAAATGATAGATCTCACAGTCCAATAGTAATGAGCATACAGATCTGTAAGGGAAACTATCCTTGGTGTGACCTTCCACTTCACAATCTGTACACCAAATTCCTGAGTGTGTTTCATGGGTTGAATTTTTGATAGTTTCTCTAACTATTTTTCCATATCTACAATTGTGCCTCTAGAAATGGACTAATGCTAGTTTGATGCTCCTAACTACCTCAGCACGCAAATCTGCTTCCGAGTGCTTCACACGGATCAGTTTATGTCTTATGTGACAATGCCCTTCTAAAAGGTGTAATCAATCCTCCAAAAACCCATTGTACATGCTGGCTAGCGTGAATATCATAAGATAGCTTAGATAGAAGTGTCTTAAAATGAGAATCATACTCACATACACTCTCAGTAGTGCCTTGTTTGATATCCTTGAGCACACTTATACTCTTCTGCTCAAACTTAGGGATATGGAACTCTTTCAAGAAAGCATCTCTCAATGCTACATAATCCACACAAGTTTGATCAGGGTCAAACTTCCTATACTAGTTGTGCGCATGCCCCTGTAATGTAGTGGCGAATTGACTTTCCTTTCACTTAGCAGTTGTGATCCCTTTAGTGTGTAACAAGATTTCACACATATGCACATGTTTGGCAGTATCCTCTATACCTCTATACTCCAGGAGATGAAGAGACATCTCCATATAGATATTCTGTGGTTGTTGTGGACCTTGACCACACGATCCGGAACCTCCTGTATCCATCGAACTAGAACCACCTATACCTCTTGATCCACCACACTGTAGTCGGAATATGACTGTAGATTTACTCCCACATGCTTCGATAGTAGTACTATATTGTATCCCTACATTCGTGAGGTAGTTCCACTTCCATAGGTGAATCCAACATTCTGCGCACTCACATTCTGTGTGGATGATGCACCTAAGAATGATCCTCCAAATGACATTGAAGCCATTATGTCTTGTAATTGATGTACTTGATCCCTAACTTACTCCTGCTCTCCTACTTCCCAAGTTAGTTTGTTGGTTAGTTGTCGTACTAGATACTAAAAAACCAAGCACAAGGGCTAGGTCACCAGGTGGATTAAGATGCGTGCCCGTGGTCAGGTAGTCTTTATTGGTGCACTTCCATGTGAGGTCGAGGGGGATCTCTATCATGCTTTCCAAGATGGGGGAGTTCTTGATGCTCTGGCTCCACGTCTTCTACGTGAGCTATAAATCCTTCACGAGCCATCTCTCTCCTCATGCCATACTCTTTGCAATGGAACGTTGCTTCTCTATCTCCCTCTTGCGTGCCTCATTATACTTAAGTTGCCTTTCCTCTCTCTATTTCTCTGCCACTAGGTCTACCATCTTAAACCAAACCTGTTCCTGCCCTCGTGCATGGTGAAGTTTAGTTAGCCATCGGTTTACTCTCCAGGTTCAAAGTTACCATTAAGATCTTGATCGCCAGTGGAATACCTTGCAAATATGTTCCTCTTGGATCTGCACAAAATTGGAATTCAGCTACCTGCGGGAAAGAGTACGTAGAAACTAAATATTCAGAATATAACTATTTATAAAACCACAAAACCATGTATCCACCGCGTGATTCTAGATTAGATCAGCATCATAGAGGGTCTCTCATTCTTCCTTCTCTTGTGCCTCGGACATAATATTTTGCTTTTAGGCACTCAAAACCTTCTGGAAATGACACCATCAGATAGAGCTCTTTCTCAGCTTTCCAGAAAGGTAAAGTTTTCCTCCTAACTCCATGTATTTTTGAAGTTATGGCTCGGCGGAGTTTTGGTGGGAAATTTTCCCCTTGAGGCCCATGCCAATGAGATGCCACCACATGTGTCAGGGGAGGTGGCGGGGTTGGAGGAGAACTTGGTTTTTTACCAAGTGTTTTGGCAAAATTTTCAAAAGGAAATTTTCCCCTGAAAGGCCGTAGACGAATCGAAGAAGCTGCCACGTGTCAAGGGGTGGAATTTGGAAAATTTGGCTAAGTGTTGGTGCATGGAAATTTTGGAGGGATGGCCGCATGGCCAATAAAAACACGCCACGTGTCCTAAGGAGCCTAAACCGGCGGAGCGCGGGGAAGAGTTAGAAAATTTGGCGAAGTGTTTTGCCAAAAATCCAAAAGGTGAGTTTTGGCCGCTGCCCCCGCCAACCAATTATATCTCACCACGTGTCTGAAGTGGTGGAGCAAGGGGAGAATTTGGGAAATTTTCCCAAGGAGAAAATAAAGGAAAATTCAGAAGGGAAAGCCCGCCCCCCTTTTTGCGAGCCAATAGAATCTCGCCACGTGTCAGCTAACGGCAAAAAACCAAGGTCAAGCCCGCGAGGAAATTTTGGAAGGTCTAACCCACATCGAATGGGGTTTTGACACGTGTCAGGTGAAAATTATCAAAGTGACCATGGAAAATTTAGGAAAGACAGGCCCGCGTCAATCAGCGCCTGCCACGTGTCCTCAGCTCACCGCCGGCCCGGGGAATTTTGGGAAAATTTTCCAAAGGCAAAAAAAAAGGGAAATGAAGCAGGATGGGCCCATGCCCAATAAAATGTGCCACATGGCACCTAGAAAGGTGGAGCATGGGGAAATTTTGGAAAATTTTCCAAAATGACCAAAAAGGTAAAAATTCAAATTTTTTTGCCCCGATTTGGCCCTGTTTTGACCTAAAACTTCAAATCGCCATATCTTTCGATCCAGAGCTCAGTTTTTCATGTTCTTTATATCAATGGAAAGCTGGTGAAATTCTCTACAAGATTTAGGGTCAATTTTGCATTTTGATGGATTTTGGAGAGAAAAAAAAACGTCTACGGCACGTGGTGATGAGCGAAATGACGTTTCAACCACCGTTTTTAATGAAGAATGGCTGGCTCATTCTCCCCCAGCATGGTTAAAAATGTCGGGAATGGGTCTGTAAGGATGCCCATGCTTGTTTTGAATGCATTTTGGTCAATGATTGAACCTCTCCCATGTTTTCCGCGTTTCTCTCTCTGGGCTCGTCCCTTGCCTTTGTAAAAGCTAGATTTGGCTCATTTTCAAAGGGTGGAACATTTTTGTGTATTGCAGGTCCCCTTTCTCACCTTGGAAGTGATTTTGGTGGAATATCAGACCTTTTCTAAGAGCTGCAACTTTATTTTGCCTCTCAGGTGTTGTAATGTAAGTGATTTTGATGATTAAAATAACAATACAACCTCTGTGATTAGTTTTCATCCTCTGCCTGTGTTGTTTGGTTAATTTCGATCTCATTACAATTATCGGTTTGTGCATGAGGTTCTTTGTTGCATTTTTATGGACTGTGTCAATCTGCAGAAGTAAAAAATGCTCACCACTCCTTTGGTGCATCACCTATTAGCATTAGTTTTAGTTTTCCTTTTATGCATTTTCTATCCTTGTCCCTTTGGAATTTAGAGTAGAATTAGGAAATTTCAAACCTCTGCAATTGTGCAAGTGATATAACTGATCAGAGGAGTTGAGGAACCAGCCTCTCAACTGGAGATTTCTCTTCCATTTGACAAGTCCCACGCTTGGGAAGAGGATTCGATGTTGTGCAATCTGCTTTGGATGCTTAGTATGATCAAACTAGAAATCGATCAACATCCGAGGAGTCTTTGCTTGATTTGCAACAACAATAGTTTTGGCATGCCGGTGGGACCTTAGAGGTCTTCATCTTCATTGCAACAAAATTGATGTGCATTTGTTGCAAGTTTCTTGCTTAAAAGAGCTATAAATTGCACATCTGGCGACTCGAGGAGGAAGAAGAATCGGCTGGTTTTAGCAGTGCGGACACTGAAAACTCATGAGAAGAATCACTCTACAAGGTCGAGAGCTGGAGAAGAAGAGGTGTTGTTTGAATATCTGCAATTATCTCCAAGAATAAGGCAAAGTGGGAGGAGAATCCAAGGTCTCCATCTCCACCAAAGCAGAACTCTCTCAACTCCTCCACTGGTAGGCCTTTCATTGATCAACAAGGGTTCTAAGGCCAATCGAGAATGGCACAAAACAACCCCTATGTCAATTTCACAGCAGCAGACCCACTTGCTCTCAATGCACAAAATCAATTCCGGTTGTAGCATTGAAGAACATTCCATACTTTTGGAGAAAATCGGACCTCACACTGGTGATCATGTCGAGGATATTGCTAACATTTTGTGTAATCCATGAGATCAATGAGATGCAAGATTCTTTGTCAAATTGCTTGGCATCTTCATTCAAAGGAAAGCTTCTAATGGTTCGAGAGCCTTGCCTCAGGTTCTATTCAAAATTGGAATCAGCTATGTATAGCCCTCCATGAGTAGTTTGGGGAAAAGGAGACAACTTGTCCCTTTTGGAGCAGTTGACAACTATCAAAAGAGCTCCCAATGAGCGGTGGTGATTTTAATTTCAGATTTCAAAGGACTTGGGAGAGAATTCTAGTGGTAGTCGGGCCAACAATAGTAGAAGGTGCTTTTCTTTATTACCTTAAAGCTTTTTTTTGATATTTCTATGTTAATTCGAGTCCATGGGAGGCACAACTATCCCCATTGCTTATAGCATTGCCATTAGAGCTGAAAATTGTTTGATTCAAGTGTGCAAGCTAGCTCTGAGCCTCGATGCCATTATTTCCAAGTTTAGAGAACCAAAGTACTAGCCAAGTGCCTAATTTAGCTTCTATTCCCACTCCTAGAAATCAGAATTCAAGTGAAGCTTCCACTTCATCTTCTAGTGCCTCAAATGAACTTCAAGAAGTCATGAAGCAATTGCAAAATCTAGGTAATGAGCTGGTTACACTCAAAAGGCAGCAAGCTCAAGGTTTTAGACCTTCTTTCCAGCCCCAAGCTCAGCCTAACAGGCAGCCATATCAACCCCAAAGACCACCCAATCAGCTGCAAATCTAAATCAAGCAAGGCCTCCTGCCAATAGACCATTTCAGCCCTATAATCCCAATGCTACATCTGCATCTAAAGCATTAGTGCCAGTACAAAACAATATGGCTCAAGAGTATGATTGGTGTTTCCCATGCAATGAACCTCATAACCAGTCCATGTGCTTCAACGGTGCCTTGAATCAAGCATTAATGGTGACAAAAATTGGTGTGGAGGGTGAAGGTAGTCAAAGAAATGCCAGCATGACAAGAAACATTCAGCAGCAATCAGCTCAAATGACACCACACTTGTAAACTGGCAGGCAAAAGATTTTTGTGGCATGAATCAAATGGTTTCCCAAAGTGTTGCAGCCAACACAAGGTCAAAGAGGAGAAATTTAGGTGAAGAACAACCATTAGCTCCAAGAAATTCACAACCTCTTGTCATTCCACAAACTATTGGCAAGCAAAATGCAATCTCAAGCACACAAGGATTGCCTAAAACAGTTCCTAGGCCAGCCCAAATGCCAGTTGCTACTGCCCATGCACAAGGAATGAATGTGCAGGCCAAGGGACAGCAAAAGGATACTTCATCTCCATTCAATATCATTGATCAGATGAAGAAGACAAATGTAAACATATCAATGTGGGAATCACTATCTATCCCAGGCCAAAGAGATTTGCTACAAGCTGCTTTATGAAGGGTGGTCAACTTCAAATCAGCAAGTCAAATGCAGAGAGAAGGTGCTCACAAATGCTGCCGGCTGAGGGGAATCATGGAGGACAGCAAGGTAAAATGTTGAAACCCCCTCCATTTATGTTTCATTGATCATTGGAAATCAGTTAGTACACAATTGCATGATTGATTCCGGGGCAAGTAGTTCAGTAATGCCCAAGCAAATAGCTGATCAGTTGGGAATTCAGTATGAAACCATATCCAAAGGGGTGGTACAATTGGATGGGACAGCGGTAGTAACAACAGTTGGAGTGATTAAAAACTTGAGTCTTACTTTGCATGCCTGTCCCAACGTGGTTGTTTTGCAAGATGTCTCAGTAATAGACCTTCCACCACTCTTTGCCCTATGTTTGTCAAGGGATTTCATGGCCAAGATTGGAGGTTACTTATCTATTGATTGGTCACACATGTTGTTCAGAACAAGATATGGAACCAAAGCCACAATCAGGTCTGAACCTATTGCAAACTTTCACATTGAGCCTTACACCCCAAGTCAGATAAATGCCAATTGTTTAGCATTTGACCAAGAAGATCACCCAAGCACTGATGAAGCTGACACCAAGGTCGGAAGTATCCCAGATCTAACTCTTGATGAATGGGCAAACAAGGTGCATGCTTTTGATCCTTATCAAGAAATAGAAGAATCTGAATTAGGAGTCTATTGCATGCATGAAGAAAATCAGCCTATCCCTAGCATCACCAAGCCAGATCACAAGGATGACAATGAGGTATGGCAGTTGTTTTTTGATGGATCAAGGAGTAGACAAGGTGCAGGAGGGGGAGCCATGTTGGTTTCACCTCAAGGAGTTAAGTATTATTCAACTTTTAGATTTCAGTTTGCATGCTCTAATAACACTGTTGAATATGAAGCCTTGGTGTGCGAGATTTGCATTGGGCAATCAAGAGAGGAATAAAGAACTTGCAAGTCTTTGGTGATAGTGAGTTGATTGTCGACCAAGTCGAGGGGCAGCATCTTTGTCAAGAATGATCTACTCAAGTGCTACAAGAATAGGGTGTGGGACCTCATTGAAGATTTTGAGGGTTTTGGCATCAAATCCATTCCTAGGAAAGAGAACCAAGCTGTTGACAGGCTTGCAGCAGTTGGGGCAGCCTTTGACGTTGTTGAAAGCATTCAAAAGGACAAGGTACAGCCAAACATCCATGTGATTGTGAGGCCTTCAGTGCCGGACAACAATGTAAGTTGGCAAGTGTTTGAAAATGATCAGCAAATCATCCATTTCTTCTTGAAGAAGGTTGAGTTCTCAGCTAAAAATTAGGAAAAGTTGGAGCAGCGGTATGGTGACCAAGTGGTGCAGCTGAGAACCAATAAACTACCAAAGGGCTTATTACTTTGGAGTCCATTTTCAATCCTAATGATCAGTTTAGGAAGGAGAAAGCAAACATCAAGTGAAGAGAAGATTCGGTGTCCATCTCGGTGGAAGAAGGCAAATCACTCCAAGTTGGCAAGATGACAACTGAGCAAGAAAGGTATGAGTTCATACAACTTTGTCAAGAATTCCCTGATGTGTTTGCTTGGAGCTATGAAGATTTGAAAGGTTTTAATCCGAGTTAGCTTCACACACCATTGAATTGGATCAAATACTAAGCCCATCGGGAAAAAAAAAAAGCCAGTCAATCCCACATGGAGCCCTCATGAGAAAAGAATTGAATAAGTTGATAGAATCAAGAATCATATTCCCTATCAAGCATTCTAGTTGGGTTGCCAACTTGGTTCGATCGAGAAAGAAGAGTGGGAAATCAGATTGTGTGTTGACTTCAGAGATTTGAATAGAGCATCTCTCAAGGATCATTACCCACTACCTTCCATGGAGCAGATTTTGCAAGTTGTTGCTGGCTCCGAAAGGTTTTCACTACTTGATGGCTATTCAAGGTACAATCAGATTATGGTGAAGGAAGAGGATCAGTTCAAGACAGCCTTTACTGACCAAATGGGAACTTATGCATACGGGAAAATGCCATTTGGGCTGTCCACATGCTTGGAGCTACCTTCAAAGAGCAATGGACATGGCGTTCAAAGGTTTGATTAACAACATAGTGCTGATATATCTTGATGATATCACTATTTTTCAAAAAATACAGCAGACCACCTCTCTCATTTGAGACAAGTGTTCCAAAGGTGCAGAAGATTTGGAGTCTCCTTGAATCCTAAAAAATGTATTTTCTTAGCTCATGAAGGAAAGCTCCTTGGTCACATTGTCTCTAAAGAAGGATTAGCAATTGATCCAGAAAGAGTTGAAGCCATAAGAGCACTACCATTGCCAAGCCACAAGAAGGCCCTTCAAAGTTTCTTGGGGAGAATAAATTTTGTTCGGAGGTTTGTCCCAGATTTTGCAGCCCTTGTCAAACCTATCACCAAGATGTTAAAGAAAAGCATGGCTTTCAAATGGAAAGCTAGAAGGCAAGGAGAGTTTTGAAGCAATCAAAGAAGCCATCTCTCAAGCACCAACTCTCATCAACCAGATTTCTCCAAGGATTTCATCCTCTATGCATTTGGGGGTGATGATACTATTTCTACAATTTTGGTACAGCAGAACAAGGACAATGATGAGCAGCCAATTGCTTTCTTCAGCCAAATCCTGGAGGACTATGAGGTGAGATATTCTTTCATTGAGAAGCATGTTCTTGTAGTAATCAGGAGCTTGAAGAAATTCAAGCATCTAGTTTCAAACAATAAGGTTCAATTGTTGGTTTCTCATGCGGGAGTTAAAGACTTCCTCCTCAATAAAGACTTGAATGAAAAGAGAGCAGGTTGGATTACTCGTGTCATGGAATATGACATAGAGATCAAGGTCACCAAGTTGGTAAGAGGAAAAGGATTGTGTGAACAGCTGATTTTGGGCAAACAAAAGGAAGCATGCAATGAGAAGGAGGTTGTTTTGGCATTGCAAGACAGCCATGGGCAAGGAAGCACTCAAGAAGAAAATAATGGTGTCCCCACTCCTTGCTGGACCCAAGGTATAATGCACTTCCTAAGCATAGGCCTATGCCCTCCAGAGATGAACAAGACCCAAAGAAGACACTTCAGATTGTAGGCTGTCCCATATGCCCTTGTTGATGGTGTTTTGTTCAAAAGAGATGTGAATGGAGTCTTTGAGATGCATTGGTACAAATCAGATTCATAGGGTGTTGGAAGAGTTCCATGGTGGACCATTTGGTGGTCATTTTGCACCAGAGTGACAGCTCTAAAGATCATGAGGGCTGGTTATTATTGGCCCAAAATTTTCAATGATTGCTATGCATGGATCAAGAGGTGCAAGAATTGTGCATTCTTCACAGGTAAAGAGAGAACTAGCTGCCCTTCCATTGCATCAATTTAGTTGACCAGCCATTCATGCAATGGGGTTTAGACTTCATTGGAGTCATTAATCCCAATTCAAGCCAAGGGCACAAGTGGATTTTAATGACCACAGATTACTTCACTAAGTGGTGAGACGGTAGCACTCGAGGAAGCAAATGAATCTAGTATCCTAGACTTCTATGAGGGAATAGTAACGAGGTTTGGCATACCAGCTACAATAATATCGGATAATGCATTGGCATTCATTGGATCTAAGGTGGTGAATGGGCTGTCAAGAATGGGATCTACCTAAGTACTTCATCAAACTATTACCCTCAGGGTAATGGCAAGGCTGAGTCTACAAACAAGAACTTGTTGAAGATCATTAGGAGGACTCTTGATGAAAATCAGAGGTCTTGGCATACTAAATTGAAATCAGCTTTATGGGCTGATAGGATAACTCCCAAGAGATCTACAGGTAACTCTCCATTCAAGCTTGTTTATGGGAGAGAGGCAATTTTACCCATGTCTCTTGAGTTGCCAACATTGGAACTCATGAAATAGTTGGAGTTGTTGGAGTTTGAGCCCATGGAGGTTAGATATGCAGAATTGATGGAGCTCCAAGAAATCAGGAATCAGGCATCCCAAGCAATGGAAAAGGATCAAGCTTTGATAAAGAAGACCTTTGATAGAAAGGCCAAGAATAGATCCTTCCAAGTTGGAGATCTAGTGTTAAAATGGGATGCAGACAGAGCAAAACCGGGAAGGCATTCAAAATTTGATGCCATTTGGAGTGGCCCATACATGGTCACAAAGTGTAAGGACAAGCAATGCCTTCAATTGTCTTCATTGGATGGTGAAGAACTGCAGATTCGAGTCAATGGGATCATCATCTAAAGCATTGTTACTAAGGGAAATTCTCCACCTTGTAAATATTAGCTTAGGTTTTCATTCCTCAAGTGCTTGTGCACATTGTTTTTTGTAGGTTAGTTTTGCTTTCCCTAAGTGCTTTGCACAAGCTTCTTTATTCTTGGGAATGTGTTTGCAGGCCTTGCTCCATCAGGTGATATTCCATGTTCCTCTTTGCAACGTTCTAGTCAGTTGGGGTATCAGACAGAAAATCAGGTGACTCCATGCCCAATGGATTGCTTCAGGCAACTGGTAACTTCATCCAGCAGGCAGATGACCCCTCTGAGTCACCAAAATTGTTATCCAAAATGTGCCCCCTACTCATTTTGTGGCTAACCCCTCTCATTCTTCCTTCTCTTGTGCCTCAGACATAATATTTTTCTTTTCAGGCACTCAAAACCTTCTGGAAATGACACCATCAGATAGAGCTCTTTCTCAGCTTTCCAGAAAGGTAAAGTTTTCCTCCTAACTCCATGTATTTTTGAAGTTATGGCTCGGCGGAGTTTTGGTGGGAAATTTTCCCCTTCAAGGCCCGCAGCCAATGAGATGCCGCCACGTGTCATGGAGGTGGCGGGGTCGGAGGAGAACTTGGTTTTTTACCAAGTGTTTTGCAAAAAAATTTTCAAAAGGAAATTTCCCCTGAAAGGCCCGCGACGAATCAGAAGCTGCCACGTGTCAAGGGGTGGAATTTGGAAAATTTGGCTAAGTGTTGGCATGGAAATTTTGGAGGGATGGCCCCGTGGCCAATAAAAACATGCCACGTGTCCTAAGGAGCCTAAACCGGTGGAGCGGGGAAGAGTTAGAAAATTTGGTGAAGTGTTTTGCCAAAAATCCAAAAGGTGAGTTTTGGCCCGCTGCCCCCGCCAACCAATTATATCTCGCCACGTGTCCTAAAGTGGTGGAGTGAGGGGAGAATTTGGGAAATTTTCCCAAGGAGAAAATAAAGGAAAATAAAGGAAAAAGCCCCCCATGCTTACGGAAATTGAAGGAAAGCCCGCCCCCTTTTGCGAGAGCAATAGAATCTCGCCACGTGTCAGCTAATGGCAAAAAACCAAGGTCAAGCCCGCGAGGAAATTTTGGAAGGTCTAACCCACATCGAATGGGGTTTTGACATGTGTCAGGTGAAAATTATCAAAGTGACCCATGGAAAATTTAGGAAAGACAGGCCCGCGTCTAATCAGCGCCCGCCACGTGTCCTCAGCTCACCGGCCAGTTGGGAATTTTGGGAAAATTTTCCAAAAGCAAAAACAAAGGGAAATAGAAGCAGGATGGGCCTGTGCCCAATAAGGACATGTGCCACATGGCACCTAGAAAGGTGGAGCATGGGAAATTTTGGAAAATTTTCCAAAATGACCAAAAAGGTAAAAATTCAAATTTTTGCCCATGCCCGATTTGGCCCTGTTTTGACCTAAAACTTCAAATCGCCATATCTTTCGATCGAGCTCGGTTTTCACGTTCTTTATATCAATGGAAATCTGGTGAAATTATCTACAAGATTCAAGGTCAATTTTCATTTTGATGGAGTTTGGAGAGATAAAATGAAAAACGTCTCGGGCACGTGGTGATGAGCGAAATGACGTTTGACCACCGTTTTTAATGAAGAATGGCTCGCATTCTCTCTCCCAGCATAGTTAAAAATGTTAGGAATGGGTATGTAAGGATGCCCATGCTATTTTGAATGCATTTTGGTCAATGATTGAACCTCTCCCATGTTTTCCCATGTTTCTCTCTCTGGGCTCGTCCCTTACCTTTGTAAAAGCCAGATTTGGCTCATTTTCAAAGGTGGAACATTTTTGTGTATTATTGAGGTCCCCTTTCTCACCTTGGAAGTGATTTTGGTGGAATATCAGACCTTTTCTAAGAGCTGAAACTTTATTTTGCCTCTCAGGTGTTGTAATGCAAGTGATTTTGATGATTAAAATAACAATATAGCCTTTGTGATTAGTTTTCATCCTCTGCCTGTGTTGTTTGGTTAATTTATGATCCTTCATTACAATTATCAGTTTGTGCATGAGGTTCTTTGTTGCATTTTTATGGATTGTGTCAATCTGTAGAAGTAAAAAATGCTCACCACTCCTTTGGTGCATCACCTATTAGCTTTAGTTTTATTTCCTTTTATGCATTTTCTATCCTTGTCCCTTTGGAATTTAGAGTATCTATAGTCCTATTGTAGTTAACTGAAGTATCAATTCTATTCTAGCTTGTCTCCATGCATAAACGCTTTGATCCACTTCTCCAAAGATAGACATGATGCATAGCGCACACGTCTCTGCGCATCGTTGATGTGTTATGCATGCCATCTTCTAAAAATAGGTCTTCATTCTCAAAATCAGCTAAGTCCCGAAATCTAGACTTTCCTTCCGCATGCGGGTCCTTCCCATCCTTCCACGCCCTTGGTTACGGGCTCTCTTATCCGTGCGGACTCCTTGTGTGATCTTTGACAATTATTCTTTGATCAGCGGTGACACTCTACGACAATCATTTACAATCAGCTAAGTTCTTTTCCGACTTTATTCTTACACATTAGGGTTTTATTTCCATTAGTATTAATTATTTAGTCAATTTATACTTCTTTAGAGTATTTATTTATAGCGTTTATGTCCTCTTAGATTAGATTAACTATCATTATAATTCTCCTAGTTTAGTTCATTTTAGTTAATCATTTGGGTGAACAACCTTTTATCATGGATAAACATAATCCTTCTGAATCTCTACTCATTCTCTAATTTGATAGCTTTGGTCATGCCTTTGTTGATACTCTTGATGATCCCTCTGGTTATAAACCTTGTCCTTCATTTATTCAGCTACCATCTTCTGATATGGATCCTAAAGCTATAAATGACGATGTTGTCATTTATTTGTGTACTATTGAACTTGCTATTTTAGCACAACTCCTTGAAGAGGCTCAAGCTCCTCTACCTAATCCCATCATTGCAAATTTTTCCATAGTTGAACCACACAATGATTTTACTTCACTTGTTAATTCTCCCATATCTGATTCTCCTAATACAATATTTATCCCTACCTCTCCATTTTCTACTTTTGGTCCTGATCTCTCGTATCTCCACGTGACTTGGTCCCTATTATTTGTACGATTGAAATGGTCCCCCGATCCATCATTAAATCCTGATGTCACAAATTCTATGATACTTTATACAAGGTTTACTCAACAATACTCTCTTGCTTTACCTATTCCTCCACCACCTCCACTTATCGACGAGAAACCATTTGAGGATTATATTCACATGATAGACATAGTTCCTTCCCTTCCTCATGTTACTACCACTGCTATCATTCCATATCGGGGACCTCTCCGGTCTATAGACATCACTATATCATCCCCACCTTCCCCAACAACACCCCTTCAAGTATGCCCACCATTCATTTGTAATATCTTCATGAATAATTCTTATTGGGAGAAAATACCACTTGATATTTCTGAAAAGCCACTATATGTTCACATGACAGTCTCCTTGATTTGGTTTTCCTTATATGACCTCCATTCGCCTTTATAAAATCCACATTTATATCATGGATTTGTTATTCTCACCGTTGCATATGGGCTTAATTTTTACATATTTTTGTTCACCTTGCACGTTACCCTACTCCCTCTCCACTTACTCTTGGCCAATCTTGGTTAGATTATATTGGAGGCACACTCGATCCTGCCCACATTGATATAGCATTTCTCATGCCCTTTGGTATTGTGCACATTTGTAGTAGTTCCTCTCTTTGCTATTCACTGAGTTTCACTATTTGGTATGCTCATGGATGTCCATTACCTCCATTTATTGATGAAAAATATGCCATGAAAATGTATATATTATGCATTCATAATTATTTGGATGACCAAGCTCACACCTTTTCTTATCAGGTTTCCTTGTTCAATTTGACTTTGACAACAATAGTGATGATCCTTTAGACGATTTGACTTATCCATTTCCTTTATTTATTTATGACAATCTGCCATCACACCAAATAAGTCCCATATTCACCCATTTAGCTCACAACTTTGGCCCTCATGATCACCCAACTAATACATCTCTATCGGACTCAATTCTCACTTTGCATACCTTATTTCAAGAGTAGTTTTAGGTTATGGAATCCATAATTTCCTCTCTTACCACTGAAATTCAACAACTTGAGGATATTTCTCAATCACATGTTTGTACTAATTCTACATCTCATATGCACTCGATACCTTCCATTTAACCGAAACTTGTGGCATACCATTTCCTAAGCCTCTTATATTTGAACATAATATTATAGCCTATGATTAGCTTTTTAAGCATCAGTTGATCACTCTACCACCTACTCATTCCTATCCTCCTTCTCGACTAGCACAATACCACGGTTGTCCATATTTCCACTATCATCAAATTCATGGACATCATGATAATGCTTGTTATGCTATCTCATGAATAATTAAAGATATTGAACATTGGGCCTTCTTTCCTTTCTTTGCACAACCTTCTAATACTAACAATAAGGCCCATCAGGTGATATATCTCATGTGTATCTGGCTAGTGTTGCTTAACCACCTCCTAAGAAACAATATTTTGTCATCTCCTTCTCTTCACCCTTCTCCAACATCTCCAATTCGATCCTCTACCAAATTTAGTTCACTATTTCTTTTTAATAATTCATCAATCGTATCACCATGACCAATCATGTCGGCCTTATTAGCACTTAGAATGTTGCTACACCACAATATTCATCCACGAAAATGCATATATATTTCATTCATTAGCACCTCGTTTATCTACCATACCACCACCTTTAGATTATGGCCCTCTGCTTTCATTCTCACATGTACATCGGGTGGAGGACCTTTGTCTTTCACTATCATTGGTTAGTTTACCTACTTAGGGGCATAACAAATCACATAGCCTCCCCCTCATGTTTTAACATAGCTACATAGTATTACATTACACCTTTTGTATCTATTATTTATTGTCCTTTCTTATAGGCATACCATATCATACATCATAGCATTGTCATTACCCGATGACACACTCTTGTTCTTCGGTTCACACTTGATTGTTGAGGGATTACAATTACATTGAACCCCACACACCACACCTTAGGAATTACACATTTCACGTCATACACCATTCATTCTACACTTATTCTACATTATACTAGTCCTCATCTACACATTACATCCATTAGGGTATCTACACACTTAGTCACATCATACACTGCACATTTCTACATATATTCTACATACTACACTAGGTTACATTACATATGAGTCTAGCTTTACATTTTATCATTACATATTCCATTTCTATCTACACCTATTATTACATTTTACACATTACGTATTGTACATCCTACACCTTTTAGCAACATTCCACATACCGCACATTTACAAATTCTACTCATCACATGGTCACTTAGTTTCATCATACATGCTATGTTGTTTTCTACGCGCTACACTCACCACCACCTGTGACAAACTTTAGTTCCTCGGTCCACACTCGAATGCGAGGGTTTACAAATCAAATGGACATTACACTCACCATGTGCCATTTCATCATGTGACATTCCTAGGCTAGTGACATATGCTTTAGGCTAAATCGTCACTCACTCTAATTTCATCTAGTAGTGGTATACACTTTAGGCTAGATCACCACTTCCACCATATCATCTTGTAGTGGTATACACCTTAGGTTACATCACCACACATTCATTCAAGCATATAGTGATATATGCTTAGGGCTAAATAATCACCTATTTATTCCTCGTGTAGTGATATACGCTTAGGAAAAATCATTACTCATCCATTCAAAAAATCTTGATATACGCTTCGACTATAGGGTTCACTTACATCCTTTCTACATGTTGCATTTCATCACTACACATACACATTCATCATGCAACGTGTTATAAACAAAAATAATACTCGATCATTTCCCAATGATGAGCTCTCATTTATGGTTCATTCTTGGTGATGAGCGGTAAAACACAATGAACCTCATTACATACAATTCCATCCAATTAAGGGGCACACAGATCCTATCATTCAATATTACATTCCATTCCATCCATCCAAATCATATTGCATTATCTTGGGAGCATTTATTTTTGCTTTCTAGTGTTTTACATGTTTAGTTTGCTACACATGTTAGATTGATTTCTTATATGTCATTATCTATATCATCCACACATGCATGGTCACACCATTGTTTAGTGGGATCATAGATATAGGACTCCTACTAATCCATAAACAAGGGTAAAACTTTTGAACTTACCCACGAAACCTTAAAGTCACTGCAATATGTTTATACTCAATTGTGCTATCAACTTCAAATAACAATGCAATATAAATAGAGAAACACACACACACTGCAAAGAAGATTGATAACGGAGTTCAGCATTGCCTACGTCTCCAGGTTCATATGAATTGATTCATTACACTTCTAAATGCAAACTAGTACAATGAAGCAATGAATCTAAATGTGGATACTAGTGAACATGTCTATCTGATACCCAAATGATAGTTGTATAGGGATTCCACCCATATGATAGTTATAGGGATTTTTCCCATGTGATAGTTATAGGGATTCCGCCCATGTGATAGTGGTATAGGGATTCGCCCTCTATGATCACATACCCATCCGATTGCATATGAATTTGAACCAGATAAATAAGAGTGATCATGATCCAGTAGAGAACTAGAAATATGAAGACAAGTTTCTCCTTTTATCGAGAAGTAGAAGCTCAACTGATGATGATTTCTGTTGTAGAAGTATATGTCTTCAATGATCTTCCATGGATGAGAGGCATGCTCGATGACGACTTTGAAATGACACCAAATGATGATATGAATTCCATTGATTAAAATAGTGCTAAAACCCCCCCAAATTAGGAAGATGAATATATCACTAGGAGCGTACAAAAATTTGAAGCATTTTCCCTTTTTACAGCTAAGGATAATTTTGAGCCTAACTCCCTCTATAAGATGATATATGAAGTTTCCCTTCTATGGCCTATGGCCTTACAAAAACTTAGAACAATTGCTAAAGCACTCCTTATGACATATGACCTTACAAAAGGAGACTTGTGCTTCGAGGAGGCTTATCTTGATCAACCTTGTGTGATATATGAAGTCTACCTTTCTATGGCCTATGGTCTTACATAGAGAAAACTTACTCGAGTAGACTTACTCACCAATAAGACTTATCAATTACATATCCCTATAAGCCTTTATATAGGCTAAACCACACTTGGTTCCATAATCACGGGGCTATTTTTGGTGGCCATTACATTGGGGTTTAATTTACATTACATGCCAAATAATAGCACTTAGGCTTTTAATACAAATATTACATAACCGTTCCATGCATTACAAACATATCCCTAGGCCATTAATTAAATCCACAATTTAAATCCACGTATCGTTGGATATTAACTTGCATTGTAGAAATAGTATTAGGTTATTAATAAAACCTTAATACCTTTGATCTCATCTTTGATGTGGCTTTTCCATTTTTGTTGACCGGTCCATTTATCCACCTTACACTCCATGTTGGCTTGCATATTTTATAATGGTTTGCATTTATATAAATACCAATGCCACTATATATAATCGTTGTGTTTTAAAATGCCATGGACTCCATATAACCATCAATTGTTTTAAATTACACGTGGGTAGAAGGTGGGAGGTATATATTCATTCCCACCTATGTGGGTGAAGTAATTACATATGCCTTTATTAAGGCTTAATGGCCCTTCCTAATCACTTAAGCCTTATCCCTTCTTGACCTTGTATAGGTGGGATTGGAGCTTGACCGGTTCACTTACCAATTGAATGTACTACCTCCATTCTCCACGTGGGGTTCGATGTGGTGGTGGGTGGGGTAGAATAACTGCATTGGCATTATTTAGGCCACATAGAAACATAAACCGCTATTTATAAGGCCCTAGTTGAATACAATGGCCACATCGAGCACTTATTGAGGTGTATTGTGGGGTTGAATGCCCACGTAGACCACTTTGCCGATGAATAATCTCTCACCGAGCTATGTGAGGAGCTCTCAATGGAAGGTGGCAATATGTATAAATGCCACGTAGGTATGAAATCCAATGTGAATGAACTCGCTCGGTCGAGTTGAATAGAGAAAGCTTGATGATGCATGTAATTAACAACTCCCCACTATAATGACTCACCATAGTGAAATAGATAGCTCACCCACACCATGTGAACTCTCCTCTCAAGCTAGCCAATAACATATCGAGTTGGCTCGGTGTAATGGTATGATCATTGTGGTGGCAGGCCACATGGTGGCGTGAGGCCCCGCTTACGTGGTAGAATATCAAACATGTTGGAAAAATCACTCGTCTAGATACGAGTGTCGAAAGATTGCATCAAAAAACCATATTTTTCTCCTCCACGCTCTCACTCCACTTTTTCCACATGTCATTTGCTTATGTTGGTCGGTTGACCTGCTGGTCCTATAGTTTGACCAAACTTTGACCGGCTCTAACTTGGGCATACAAAGTTCATTTTTGCGTGATCCAGTATCGATGGAAAGCTCGCTGAATTATCTACCACTCTATCATGGTTTAGGGAGATATAGGAAACTCACGACATCCCAAAATTTTCTCTCGGATCACTTACATGTGGAATGGATGTTCGCCTTTTACCCTTCCTATCTGGGTGGTCGTCGGGGACATCCACATTCGTCTCATCTAGGTGCTATTGTTTCATTTTGTACTTAGCATTTTACATTACTTGATCATACATGCTTTGGCATATTAGTTATTTCTCTAACATGTTAACGGTTGGTCCATGTGTAAAACTTGTTTTGTAGGATTACATGTTTCCATGACTACTTGTTTGTTTGTACTTATCTGCTATTATTTGCCATTGTATGTGGGATTTTCCTATGATTGTGTGGACAATTTCTTCTTTTTGCATCCATGATGGCCTTACGTGTATTGCGACATTGTGAGTGACATCTCATGTTTGTGACCTACTTTGTGCACTTATTTGGTTCCTTATGCGTTTACATTTTTGATGTAGCTTACAATGTTTTCTATATGCATGCATTTTTTCTTTATACTTTTCTTTGTCTATCCTTCTTGTTTGTGTGTTCCTTGGTTTCTAGCATGCACTTTCTAGGGTACACAATTTAGAGTGCGATTAGTCCTCTTTTGGGGCCACATTCTCCTATTAATGATGCCACATGTGCCCCCAAAGAGGGGAACATCGTTTGGGGGTTTACATACTAACACAACATAGTTACTCGAGGTTTGATATAGTGCACTTTCTGCCCTTGGAATTGTGGGTTTACACACGGTGAGTGGGTTTAGACTATTCTATGAACCCATACACAACGGAGTTTACAAAACATGGTGTCCATAACATTTCTAGGAAGCGATTCAAGCTTAGGGGGTTCTGATGGGTGTGCTCTCTACACTACTTCGACTAGTGGCGTCAGATCCCCAAAAAAACTAGGACGCTATAGAGATCTCTTCAAACATTTTAGCAAAAGCGAGTTAGAGCTTGCAGGACACGAGCATTTCCTCCCTACATTTCTTCAACCAGGGTGGCGTGAGATCACCCAAAAAATCATAGTGGTATAAGATATCCTTCTACACCCTTTTTCTCAACATGGATCAGGTGCACATGTTCCATTTACACTTTTCATTTCACGTATTTTACATTTGTGTATTTTACACATTTTCATACATATGCGTATTTTACATAGTGTTTTTACATACATACATATTTGACTACTTGATCATTTTCTCCTTATAGGTCGACCGTATGAGAAACAAACAGTCAAATTGGGGCAACAAAAAATAATAGCAACATTCTATGATGACACACACCTTACTAACCATGTAGGTACACTACACACCACAACAACTACACATGCATTTTTCCCTAGGTTCACTCTCATCACTTTTTCTATGTGCATTTTTCATCTTTAGATTCCAACTCCATCTTTTTATCATTCCACGCTTGAGTCTAGTCCTTCGACATGTTTCTTCCACACTCTCCATGGATATCGGGTACATAATTCTATTTACTTTATATTACCAAGATTTCACCAACATAATGTGGGGTAAAAATGTAATCAAAAAATCATACACTTTAGACATTATTTAGCCTGGTCTCATACTACTATTTAGAAGTTTCTTGAGTGAAGAAATTAGTAATTAATCCCATCTTTTGGCCATCTTATTTTTATTTTATTTTTCATTCTTGCACATTTTTATATACATGCCTAGTCTATTTTGACACTTTCTGTCATTTTAACTTAAAGTGGGGCACTGAGGCCTATACAAGGGCACCCTAGGGTTCCCAGTCCCACATGGGTCGCCCCAATCCTTTTTCTACTTTCCTGTCACTTTTGGGGCCTCTTCTAACCATTTTTCATCTTTATCTTTTTCCTAGTCGGCTATGTCGGGGTTAATTATGAAATTAGACCAAGAGAACCCTATAAATATAAAGTTATGAGACCATAATGAGGGCCCTAACATCATTTAATATTATCATTCCATCTAGAGTTGCATCCATTACATCACTTGCATCCACATAGTTCCATGGATCAAGTCTATGAGATCTGCATCAACACACACACTTCATAGGGGAGGGATTCTATTATATTCCATACACATGGATAGATAGTCTTGATTCTTAAAAAATGTGAAAAATATGTTGGAACTTGAAGATTGAACCTCAATTGTAGAGAAATTATAGGGAAAGTGTGAGGAAAAACACAAGAAGTGGGAAATTGGAATCTAGTCAAGGATGTTGCCTTCATGGTCGGTAAGGGTAAAGCCTGCCTTGGAAGGTTTAACATCAAGTTTTTTTTTCCATTCACTGATATTTACAAATTACGGGATCTCTACTCTAACTAACATTCAATTAAGGAAAATATATCCCTTGGAAATATGATAACACTATGATTAGGAAAATTCTTTGAATTCGGACCAAATATGGATTATGTCCATTGACCATGACATCATGTTAGGTTTTCTAGCGAGACAATATATATGTTATGAAGAATTGGAATTTATAATCAAATTTATGTTATAAGTAATTATTATAAAAGGTAGTCATTTTATAATAATGTACATATGTGGCATCATGTTTAACCGAGTGGATGGTGGAAGGAATCATCCCAACAAATTCTTTTCTTAAGGAAAAAGTTACTCGACAAGAATTTTGTTTTTTAACAAAAGGGGGTCACAACAACAATTATCACAATATTTTTTTTATTTTAATAATAGATATAAAAAAAGGACTTGTCAATATCTAGGATTATATTGTGGAATTGTCGCATGCCACATTTTCATTATTTTAATGGTTAGTCACAAATGTTATTGATTTTGTTATATTATTTAATTGAGTTGAAAAAAATATGTAAAATAAATAAAACAGATTTTAAATTCCACCATATTAGTTCAAAAATAATTGTAAGATAAATATGAGAATCTCATAAACTCAAATAAACTCCAAAGTCACAAGATATCATGGTTTTTCATTCACGTTATTTAAACAAAAGAAAAATTATTGTATTATGATTAAATGAATATCAAATTCATGGCCAATGTTATCCTATTATGATCAAACAAGCGTCAATTTCAAGGACACTACATTAGTCTCACTCCTCCCACCAATGTACTTATACCTCTTAATACAATTTTGAATTTTCATTGGTAAAAGTGGGTGGACATTTATTAGATCCACTAAAGTTCAAATTGGATAGCCATCATCAAAAGGGTTGTCTAATTTGCGAGGATATTTATGTGTCACACCATTCTTTGAAGTACAAATTTCTGATCAAATTTGAATAGATCCTCCTAGTCATGTCATTTTAGTTAAGGAGGCTAATTTAAATGAATGCTTACTTAATATGTTATAATCTACCACATAAAGTTGTAATTATGGAAGCAATATGTAGCACTCTAATCGAATGGGTTGTTGTCTAAGGTGTGTATGATGGTGTAAAAGGTGTTGCACAACTATCCACTAAGGTTCCAATCCCCTCGGGGTGATTTTAACGAAATGGAAACCCTTACTCCTTGGCAGCTAAAATATGTAGTATTGTGTTACTTAAGATTGAAAATGTGTCAACCTTCTTATGAAATATCTAGTTTCGACTTCCTTGGCACTAGCTTAAATGTTTAATGTGACAACTATTAAAAGAATATTAATTGTATGTTCTTATGAAGTGTATAGTTATTGAATTCCTTGACACTAATAGGGAGCTTAAATGTTTAATGCGACAATTATTGAAAACATATTTAGATATAAATAAATATTCATTTTAGCAACAATTGTTGGAACTTAACTATACCACATATCCTATTTTCCCCTAAAAAATGTTAGGATCTCATATAAACCTTATCCCATTTGTGTATTTCTTAACATTAATACCCTTTTACATAAAATTTGTCCCATAGTAAATGGTACACATTAAATTGCATGTATTTGGATATTGTATTGTTTTATTAGTTGAAAATTTTATTATTACTAATAATACAATATATATATATATATATATATATATATATATATATATATATATAAGATTAATTATATAAAAATTGGTGACATAGAGTCATGAGAGCCAAAACAAATTGAGCATCAACAATGTTTTAAGAAAATACACCCAACAAGAAAGACACATTATGGGTGGGATGAGAAACCTAATAGCCACTCAACACCTTCTGTTGCATCCATGTTCACCACCCCAATTTATACCATGTCTTGTGTACATCTTATTATTTACCCTATTTTTAATTGAAAAGTCACTATTAATATTATGTATGCATTGACTTTTTCCCAATTTATTATATTTCAAAATTTGTTAAAAATTTGTTAACTCCATCCTTATTGGATTTAAATGGATAAAGATGGCCATTCCAATTTTGAGCATTTCATATTTATTTATTTGTTAAATTTTTTGGGGATGTATCTAGTTGTGAGGGTCTCGAACTTCAACTAGAATTTGTTTCATGGGGTCTGAAATTTCAAATGCCATGTTTGACTCGATCTCTGCCCATTTATTTTCCAAAGGATGCTCTTTATTGTACCTTTGTGCTAGTTTTAAATTTTTGGGACGAAGCCTTAGTGTCCATTCACATGAGCTTCGCTATTCAAATCGAGTTTGGGGATACTCTCTTACCATTTTAAATACATATAATTAAAAACATAAAATTGATACAATGTATGAGATGTAAGGTGAATTTATTTTGGGTAGAGTTTTAACAATTGTAGAAATATATCATCTTTAATGTTTCCTTTTTATCGAACCATATTAATATTGGAAAGGCTCAAATGATCTTTTGGTAACATGGATGGAGTTATTATGTAGAAGAGAAAAAAATTTTTATAATAGGAGACAATACAAAAGTGGAACATTATATTAGTTTTTTTAATTATTAGATTTAGGAGTTGAGTTTCAAGGCGACATGCCACTTTAAATATGGAGCTAACATAGTTCTTCAACTATTCTCAATCAAATCTCAAGATATTTCGGAATAAGTTACCCTCTACAGATATTAAGTACAAGTGATTTGAAATCCTTTGATCACAAGAGAGGGCCTCAGACAATGGAAAATCTCATACGAAATAGAGGACATAAACTCTTTGAATACATTCTCCATGATGAAATCACGAATTTTATTGTCAAGCGTACTAATAGAAATGTGATTTTATTTTTGCTAAGAGGAGTCCCATCCGAACAAGATTTTTAAAATTTAGACTAAGCTAAATTTGGTCGATTCAAGGCTAGCTCATAGAGGTCATTCTAGGTCTAGAATAAGTTACATATATCATGTATGTTTGCCTCTCTAGAAAACACCTCGACTCCCCTACAATATGGCATTTGGATTATTTTTTATGACTAAATAGACCTCACAAACCTTCTAGCTAAAGTTGTGAAACTATTAGACCTAGGTTTTGAGGTGCTGCATAACTAATGAGTTTCCTCAACGAGCCCAAGTACATGCATTTATTTTCAAAATGTTGGTCACCACATCATAGACTAACCCATTAGAAAGCCACAAAACCCTTTTGGTGTCGGTAGAAAGCGTATGGCCAAGAATGCAAATCCTACCTTGAATTTGTCTCATTCTAGCTTCAACACTAATCCACAACCCAACATGCATGTGTCTTCCTAAATCATATCCATCAAACTTTAGCTCCTTTTGATGAAATTGATACAATCTTGTGTTAACATATCAATGCATTGTTTCCCTTTTTAATTTTTAACTAACAAATTTGATCAATCATCATGCTTACGATGTTTCTCCCTCTCGTACAACAATAAAGAAAGATAAATCTTCATACATGGACATTGATGTGGGTGATAGATAACACACTATTCATAAGAGAAATGAATCAAGTTCTTTTTTCATATCCAACTATAAATGTTGGGTGCTCATCGACCCCTATTCCTTCATACAACCTCAAACTTCAACAAGAATTATGAATTTTTCATCAAATGTCAAGACACAAGTCAATGCCTCCAACCAACTATGATTGTAGTATGGACAAAAGAGAAAAGTATCCAATCACTTTGGATAAAAAAATTAATCCTCACCTACGATAGTGATTATCTTGAGTTGTCCTAATGAGTTGTGAAATTCCTTCTTGGACTTTTAGAGTTTTGTCCCTTCTTGAAAAAAGTTATAAAGCTAAAAAAATCATTGATAATAACCTTGATATCCTTCTTCTTCAAGATGTTATGAGCAATGAAGTCATAATTTCTCATGCATTACATTTTATCTCAAAATATATTTATGTTTTGCACAGTTCCAATGATGATGGTGGGGAAGGGATCATCCTATGTTTAGCATATTGGCTTCCAAATTATATTATTGACAAATGTGAGGATATGTAAAATTAGTGTGTTCAGTTTAACCTAATGCTACAAAACAAGATCTTTGGTATTTGTTCTCTTTATGCTCGAATGACAATAGTCCTAGGATTAGATAGAAGAATTTGACGGAAACATATCCCACATGCTAAATGGATATTTTGTGAGGACTTTAACATGGTGAAATAAAAATTTAAATATCTCAACATGAATTTGATGTCTAGATTCTTGTTGGAATACATTAATTCTAGGACACTTTGGTAGGATAATATTCCATTCATCAAAATTTTTGGCTCACTTGGTTAAACAAAAGAGTAGGTGATGTAAGAAATTCAACAAACTTACAAGATTTTATCTTAGCACAAACTTTCCTCTTCTCTTTTCATGATTGGTACCCTTATCACTCAAGACATGTCTACTACTATATCTAACACATCTTTAACATCACTCATGTTATCCTTTCCATCTCTATTGATACTAATACATCTTATAAGCTCCATTTAAGGATTAACACTTTCCATATCAAGAACCCATTTTTTATGCATGGCCTCTACTTGCTTTAGAACTCAAACCACAAACCAAAAAGATAGATATACAAATGGAGGTATCTTATGCTCTCTAAATATACTACATTTCAAAATAAAGTAGATTAATAGCTAGAAACATAAAAAATGAGAGAGCATGCGTTGAGAAGGAAACTTGGTGTCCCAAGATTTCACTTAGAAATTTTGGGTACCCCTTTGAAAATTTTGAGTTTTCATGTCTTGTGATGAGTTGTGTTCATGTTGTTTGTAGTTCTTTAGGTTGTTGTTTAGTGTGTTTAGGTTGTTTCCTTAACTGATTTGGGTTACAGGAATGCTTTATGATTCTTCAAGAGGTTGTAGGAGGTTTCTTGGGGGTAATTGATGAAATACCCATGTGTTCAAAATGCCTATAAATTTGTGAAAGGTCAATTAATTACTCTCCTAGGTTATCGGGTTTCTCGAGTGCTTTACTTCTAAGCAATAAGTTTTTTATACCCCAAAACTTGATTTGCATAAGGCTTCCTTCTTTGTGCTAAACAAGAGTTCTTTTACTTATTGAAATTTGATAAGTTAAGTAGTTTGAAAACCCCACATAACTGGATTATATTTCTTATTTCTACGCTAAATTGAAGTGCTCTTAATTCTTAGCTTTGCACTAAACCCAAAATCTTTTACTTCTAAATATTTAGCAAGTAAAGTTGTTCTATAATGCCGCAAAAGTTAAGCTATTCATTGTGCTTAAATCGATACCCAACTACTTGCCTTCTTTGCGCTAAAACCAAACTACTTTACTTCTCAAAAAGTTAAGCAAGTAAAGTAACTCTCAAAAGCCACATAACTAAACACTTAAGTAATCGGTCCTTAGGAGGAGCTTTACTTATTTTAAAAAATAATGAAGTAAAGTTATTCCAAAAACTGACATATAAGAAGTGGTGATGTGGAAATTGTACAACTCGTATTTAATGACCTAGAATATATAAAATACCAAGTAATACCATGTCGAGATCCATGTGTTTGCATAATCAAAGTGAATTTTTCGACCCCTAAACCCCGAGCGATCTCATGTGACCGATTGGAATTTTTGTAAATCGAATTTGACCCACTTGCAAGAGAGGTTGGTGTTTCATTTTTTCCTTCCTTCTTTCCTTGTTTTCTTCTTCCTTTGTGTTGTTAAATGTTCTAGTTTGTTGTTCTTCCTTCTAAAGTGTTGACTTCTCTGTGTTTTGTGAAATGGTTAGAAACTAGGGCATTCTTGTTGATTGGAATTAGGTTTTAATTACCTTAGTGGATCCATTGTTACCTTCTTAATGGAATACCTTTATATTTTTACCATTTGTAAAAACCTATTTTTTTCCCTAGGTTGTTTGTGGGCGTCGAAGTAGGTGGTCCTTTGAATTATCTCGAATGGATTTGAAGTGCTTCATTTCTTCATGTTTTGAGGTAATTCGGTTTAACTCCACTTCTAAGAAAAGTAGTTTTCAAATCCCACAAAATAGGTTACAACTTCCTATGGTCTGTGGATTTTGCATGACTTCTACTTCTACGTTTAAGAGAAGTAGAGTAGTGTGGAAATACCATAATATACTTTACTACATCATCTTATCTTACGGGTTATTGAATCAATCCTACTTGGAATTTGGGGTGGTTTTTCTTTGAAGTAATCACATCCTCAAACACCGCATTACCTTGTTTGCGTAAATATGAGTTTCGGTACTTGTGCATTTGCTTATTTGGAATTTACGCTTTCTAGTCTAAGTTTTGCACTTTTTTAGAACTACTTTTACTTTATAATATGATGTCTTGCGCTAAAAATTTCTTGCAAATTCCTATTCAATACTGATGATTTGAACTACTCCTACTTCCAAAGACTTTTAGTTTTCTCAAGTCCTCTTACATAAGTTGTATTAAACCGATGGCTCACTACTTCATATGTATTGTGTTGTTTTACATTACTTTCACTTCCTATCTTATGAGTTACACAAAACCACCCCCATTACTTCTAATATATTGAATTGTGTTAGTGCTCAAAATGGTCTTGCCCCATCTATGCCTTTGAAAATTTATTGATTCACGTCCTCTGTCATTTTATCTTTCCCGTATTGTGTTTGGCCAATCTTTGTTGCCATTTTTAGTTTGCTCTGGTTGAGGATCATGTGTGGAGTCATGTATTTGTCTCATGGTTTCTTTGTTCATATGGAAAATCTCTATATTTTGAATCTCTCATGCTCTATCCCTTCAAAACTCATGTTTTCCGTTTCCTCCATTTTCCACAATCAAGATCATTGTCCATGCCATTTTATCCTAAATAATCAAAGAAAAATGAGTTGATGTGTCCCTAAGGGTCGTGTTTGAGCCATGCAATAGTCTAAATTCTCCAGTCCTTGAAGAAAAAATCATTTTCAGGCTTGAATGGACGTTTCTCTCTATTTTACGATTTGATGGGGATTTCTCTCGGTAAAATTTACATCATTCGATTGTGGTGGAATGTGGCACTTATTGGTTAGATGCGAGATCGGATAAATACTTCAAAAATTACATAAAAATCCTAAATTCAAAAATGTGTCCACGTGGAGGAACGACACTCATTTGAGAATCAAATTTTTAGTTTGGCTTTGAAATATCATCAGGATGACACATGGAGGGTTAGCAAGAAAGAGACACGTGGAGGTTTTCATTTGGGTTTCCATACTTAGAAAAATTTCAAAAGGTTTTCGGGAAGTCCAGGACACGTGGAGGAATGATGCTCATTTGAAGATTTGCTTTTGGGCTTTGCCTTGGAGTAGTGTCGGAGAAACACGTGGAGGCTTCTGCTACTTTCCCATACTTAGAAATTTTTTTATGCAGATGGAAATAGTTTGGTAGACTAGGGACACGTGGCGAGCCCGCACTCATTCAAGGTCTTCAACTTGGGCACCATTTTGAAGAAGCACCATGAGGACACGTGGGGCATTCTGCTCATTTTGCATATTTTCTTGGACTTTTCAAGTACAAGGAGACGCCTCGAGCTTGACAAGTGGCGCCTTCTGTGAGCTTCAAGCCTTCAAATAAAATTTTTTTTCGGAGTAGGACACGTGGCAAGCCCACGCTCATTGAAGGTATAAAATTTTAGGGACCGCCTCAAGGTGCACCATGGTGACACGTGGCAGTGTTATCCAAAATGAGCCCCTTGCTCATTTTTGGCTAACTCCCTTCATTTCATTCCTCCCTTGTGCCTCAGTCAGAATTTTTTTACTTTTAGGCACTCAAAATGTTCTAGAAATGGCACCATTGGATAGAGCTCTTTCTCAGCTTTCCAGAAAGGTAAAGTTTTCTTCCTAACTCCATGTATTTTTGAAGTTATGGCTCGATGGAGTTTTTGTGGGAAATTTTCCCTAGAAAAGCCCGGGCCAATAAGATGAGGCCACGTGTCCTCGGAAGGGCGGGGCGGAGGTAAACTTGAAATTTTTACCAAGTGTTGGAAAAATTTAGAAAGGAGTTTTTCGGCTTGATGGTCCATCAACGAATAGGATTGTGCCACGTGTCTAAGGGGAAGAAGTTAGGAAAATTTCCTAAGTGTTGGCGCAAAAATTTTTTTAGCCCACGAGCCCCATGACCAATCACATTGTGCCACGTGTCCCTAGAGCAAAGGAATGGCGGAGGGCATAGGAGACTTAAAAAAATTTACTAAAGTTTTGGCGGGGTGCTAAGGGGAAATTTTGGCCTATAGGCACCGCCACCCATGTGAGCTCGCCACGCATCACCGGGGTGAAGGGAGTTCGGAGTGTGAAAGGAATTTTCCTTTTCACCCAAGTTTGGGAAATTTCAAAAGTAAAGCCCACCCCAAAAACCAAGCCAATGAGATGAGGCCACATATCCGAGAGGCCATCGAGGTATCGAGTGGCGGGGGAAGATGGGAATTTTCCCAAAGAAAAATCAAAGGAAAAAATTAAAGGAGAGGCCGCCCCAAAACCCGCGATGAATCAAATCATGCCACGTGTCCACGTGGCGGAAAAAAAGCACAAGGCAAGCCCACAGGGAAAAATGAGCATAAAGGCCCACGTCCAATGGGATCTCACCACATGTCTAGGTCAGAAAATATGGTTGAAAGTGATGGATAATTTAGGCCCACAGAGACCTCGGATGAACCATATCTGCCACGTGTCCTCGGGTTATCCAACCGGTGGGGAAGTTTTGGAAAATTTTCCAAAGGCTGAAACAATGGAAAAAAGAAAGTAAGGGGGCCGAAGCCAATCAAGCCATGCCATGTGGCACCAAGAGTGGTGGGCGTGGAGGTTTTTGGGAAAAATTTCCCAAATGCAAAAAAGTGGAAAATTTTAAATTTTTTTCCATGCCAAACCATTTTCGGCCCTGTTTTGCCCTAAATTTTCAAATGGGCATAACTTTCGATCTAGAGCTTGGTTTTGGGCGTTCTTTATATCAATGGAAAGTTGGTGAAAATATCTACATGATTTTGGTGTTAATTTTGTGTTTTGGTGGAGTTTAGAGAGATAAAACTGAAAAACACCTTTGGCGTGTGGAAACCATCGAAATGATGTTTCAACCACCATTTTAAATGAAGAATGGCTAGCATGGTGAAAAATGTCAGGGAATGGATTTTAAGGATGCCCATGCTGTTTTATTGCATTTTAGTTGGTGGTTGAAGCTACTCTCATGTTTTCCGCATTTCTCTCTCCTGAGCTCGAATGGGCATTGTTAAAAGCCAAATTTGGCTCATTTTGAAAGGGTTGGACATTTTTATGTTTTGCAGGCTCCCTCTTTCACCCTAGAAAGTGATTTTGTGGAATACCAGACCTATTTCAAGCTATGCAACATATTTTCTACCTTTTTGTTGATGTAATGCATGTATTTTGATATTGGAAATGACAATGCAAGCTCTGTGAATGAGTTTCAGTCCTCTTCTTGTGTTGTTTGATTCATCCATGATCTTTCATTACATTTTATCAGTTTGTGCATGATGTTTTGCTACATTTCTATAATTTGTGTCAATTTGTAGAAGTAAAAATGCTCACCACTCCTTTGGTGCATCACCTTATTAGCATTAGTTTTAATTCTTTTGCATTCTCTATCTCTGTCCCCTTGGAATTTATAGTAGGATTTTGAGTTTAAACCTCTACGAAATTTTCAAGTAATACACCTAATTAGAGGAGTTGAGGAACCAACCTCTAACCTGGAGATTCTTTTCCCATTTTTACAAGTCCCACACTTGGGAAGAGATTGATGTTGTGCAATCTTTGGATGTCCAAATGTCAAACTAGAAATCTGATCAACATCCGGGGTGGTATTGATTTGCACTAACATTTTTCGCACGCACGTCTTGGTGGGATCTTAGAGGTCTTCATCTCCATTGCAACAAAATTGATGTTCATTTGTGGCAAGTTTCTTGCTTAAAAGAGCCACTGAATTACACATGGTGACTCGAGGAAGAAGAATCAGCTGGTTTTAGCGAGTGAGACACCTGAAAACTCATGAGAAGAATCACCACAAGGTCAAGAGTTGGAGAAGAAGAAGTATTGTTTGAGTATCTGTAATTATCTCCAAGAAGAAGACAAAGAGGGAGAAGAATCCAAAGGTCTCCATCTCCACCAAACAAAACTCTATCAAATCCTCCACTTGGTAGACCTTTCATCCAATCAAAAGGGTTCTAAGGCAATCAAAATGGCACAACACAACCCATATGTCAATTTCATGACAATAACCCACTTTCTCTCAATGCAAAAATCCAATCCCAGTTACATCACTGAAGAACATTCCATACTTTACTGGAGAGAATCAGACCACTCTTGGTGATCATGTCAAGGATATTGCTAATATTTGTGTAATCCATGAGATTGATGAGATGCAAGTTGTTGTCAAACTGCTAGAATCTTCATTCAAAGGGAAGGCTTTGCAATGGTTCAGGAGCCTTGCTTCAAGCTCTATCCAAAATTGGAACCAGTTATGTATAGCCCTCCATGAGTAGTTTGGAGAAAAGGGAGATAACTTGTCCCTTCTAGAACAATTGAAAACTATCAAGAGAGCTCCCAATGAGCAATGACTGACTTCAACTTCAGATTTTAATAGGACTTGGGAGAGAATTCCAATGGTAGTAAGGCCAACAATAGAAGGTGATTTTCTATATTACCTTAAATCTTTAAATTCTGATATTTCTATGTTAATTCAATCCATGGGAGGCAAAACTATCCCTGTTGCTTATAGAATTTCCATTAGAGCTGAAAACTATCTCGATTCAAGCTGGTAAGCTAGCTCTTAGGCCTCCAATGCCATTGTATCTGAATTTAGAGAGTCCAAGTACTAATCAAGTGCCTAATATATCTCCTATTCCCACTCCTAGAAATTAGAATTCAAGTGAAGCTTCTACTTCATCTTCTAGTGCCTCAAATGAACTTCAAGAAGTCATGAAGCAATTGCAAAATTTAGGTAATGAGCTGGTTACACTCAAAAGGTAGCAAGCCCAAGTTTTTAGACCTCCTTACTAGCCTCAAGCTTAGTTTAACAGTAGCCATATTAGCCTTCAAAGACCACCCAATCCAACTACAAATCAAAATCAAGCAAAGCCTCTTGCCAATGCAGACCATTTCATCCCTATAATCCCAATGCTACATTTGCCTCTAAAGCACTAGTGCTAGTGCAAAACAACATAGCTCGGGAGTATGATTGGTGTTTCCCATGTAATGAAACTCACAACCAATCTATGTGCTTAAATGGTTCTCTAAATCAAGCCTTGATGGTAACAAAACTAGTGTGGAGGGTGAAGGGAGTTAAGGAAATAATCAACAACAAGAAACATCCCAACAACAATCAGCTCCAAATGATACCACACTTGTAAAATGGCAGGCAGAATACTTTTTGTGGTATGAATCAAACAATATCTCAAAGTGTTGTAGCCAACATAAGGTCAAAAAGGAGAAATTTGGGTGAAAGACAACCATTGGCTCTAAGTAATCCACAACCTTTTACCACTCCACAAACTATTGGCAAGAAAAATGCAGTTCCAAACGTACAAGGGCCACCCAAACCAGCTCCTAAGCCAACCCAAATGCTAGTTGTTGCTGCCCATGTGCAAGGAATGAATGTGTAGGCTAGAGGACAGTAGAGGGATGCTTCATCCCCATTCAACATCATTGATTAGATGAAGAAGAAAAATGTGAACATATCAATGTGGGAATCACTATCCATCCCAGGCCAAAGAGATTTGCTACAAGCTGCCATGAAGGACTGGTCAACTTCAAATCAACAGGCCCAAATGCAAGAGAAGGTACTCAAAAATGCTGCCCAACCTGAAGGGAATCATGAAGGAAATAAAGGTAAAATGTTAAATCACCCTCCATTCTATGTTTCATTGATCATTGGAAACCAATTAGTACACAACTACATGATTGATTCCGGAGCAAGTAGTTCAGTAATGCCTAAGAAAATAGCTAATCAATTGGGGCTTCAATATGAATTCATATCCAAAGGGGTAGTGTAATTGGATGGGACAATAGTAACAATAGTAGGAGTGATTAAAAACTTGAGTCTTACTTTGCATGCATGCCCCAACGTTGTTGTTTTTCAAGATGTCTTAGTGATAGATCTTCCACCACTCTTTGCCCTATGTTTGTCGAGGACTTCACGGCTAAGATTGGAGGTTACCTATCTCGCATTGATTGGTCACACATGTTTTCGAGAAAAAGGTATGGAACTAAATTCACAATCAGATCTGAGCCTATTGCAAACTTTCACATTGAGCCTCACACTCCAAGCCAAATCAATACCAATTGTTCAGCATTTGATCAAGAGGATTATCCAAGCACTGATGAAGCTAACACCAAGGTCGAAGCATCCTATATTTGAATCTTGATGAATGGGCAAGCAAGGTGCATGCTTTTGATCCTTATCAAGAAATAGAAGAATCGAGCTAGGAGTCTATTGCATACATGCAGAAAATCAACCTATTCATAGCATCACCAAGCTAGACCAAAAGGATGAAAATGAGGTATGACAGTTGTTCATTGATGGATCAAGAAGTAGACAAGGTGTAGGAGGGGGAGCTATGCTTGTTTCACCTCAAGGAGTTAAGTATTATTCAACATTTAGATTTCAGTTTGCATGTTCTAATAACACTGCTTGAATATGAAGCCTTGATACAAGGATTGCATTAGTCAATCAATAGAGGAATAAAGAACTTGCAAGTTTTGGTGACAATGAGCTGATTGTCAACCAAGTTAAGGGGCAACATGATATTAAAAATGATCTTCTCAAATGCTACAAAAATAGGGTGTGGGACCTCATTTAGGATTTTGAGGGTTTTAGCATCAAATCCATCCCTAGAAAAGAGAACACGGCTCTTTGATAGGCTTGCAGCAGTTGGAGCAGCCTTTGATGTTGTTGAAAGAATCAAGAAAGACAAAGTATAGTTAAACATTCATGTGATTGTAAGGCCTTGATTCTGAACAACAATGTAAGTTGGCAAGTGTTTGAAAATGATCAAAAAATCATCCATTTCTTACAAGAAGAGGTGAGTTTGTAACATCCCCATTTTAAGATACTAGAACAAGGGAATTTTTTTTTTTATATAACATTCTCTGTTATGAATTATATAATTCAAACACATGTTCAAGTTTTAATAATTGTTCTCTGCCCAAACAACACAGTTTGGAACACACAATTTCCTTTTAAAACTAATGTTCCTTGTTCACATATTTACAATATGGAACACACATTCAATGCCATTCAATCTTATAACAGATTCTATATGCTGCTGTAAATGACTCGAAGAACTGCCGATCTCCCATTTTCATGGCTCAGAGTTTCAACGATCTTTCATTTCATGACTCGGCAACTACCGATCCTTCATGTTCGTTCATGCATAGTATATTATATATACAAGTTCTCTTAACCATTTCTAGTTATCGAAGTGATCCATTTAAGAAGCCTATCTGAATATCTGTTATTCGATATTCATCTAACATATCTGAATATACATTCGATATTCATCGACATTCTGCATCTTAAATTAAGTGATAAGGACAACGCAACCAGCACTTGCGATACTTTGGCCAAAGATTTTCACATGTTTTACATGATCATATTCCTGGATGTGATACACATCAATGGAATACGTCCTTCACCTCACTTCACCTGTTATCTAGAATGGTCTTTCCTGGTTCCTACCAGTCCTTTAAATTTAAGGTCAGATTCAAACTTCAAATTTCCACTAGCAATATGAACGAATATAGGAAGGCACTCATGGTAACTAAAGATACGCAGACATACGGTGTCATTCCCCACGACTCCGTGTGTCTAGTTATCTTTAGTCCTCCGGAGTCACTCCGTATATGTGATCATACTCCTATTCCCAGCCAAGAACTTCACATTCAGCCTATGTATTCTTGATGATTTAATTCGGGAGGGCATTGTAATATGTCAATGTCCTATGGAATCCTCCCATCGAGAGTACACATCCTGCTCAAGTGATTTGGATATGATCTTAATATTTAAGATCAACTTTCAGCAACCCTGCTGATCCTTTATCCTCGTTCCCGTTACAGTTGTATGTAGCTAAGAGAGACTAAATCCGTCTTCTAGCTTGCTATACATCTTCTCCTTCTTACCGAAGGGTTGCATTTTCCCTACTTGGTTCTCTTCTTAATCATTGGATTAAGCAGCCCGTTACCGATAGACGTGATAAGTTTAACCTATTAAACTTAACCAAGATTTTTACAACTGTAACTAAATTCAGAATTCCAACTTATTAGACGTCATTTAAACGAGGTCTAATTCCCAATAAATGTATTCATTTATTCTCCTTAACCTTACATAGTTAAGGTTCATTAGCCCTGGATATATTTATCCCATATCCTTTCTTTCTGAATTTAACATACGAGGTTATTAACTGGAGTCCGAAAATGAAGTTCGGTTGCTCCTAAGTTAATTGATATTCCTTAGCTTCCAAGCTAATCCTGAATACCTATCAGTTATGGAATCATATTCTTCCTAATCCTTTTTAATGTCAATTAAAAATTCATCTTTACCCAAGTATGAACTAATTGCACATTTCAACTTAAAAGTTGCATTTAGGTAAGAATAGATATCAATTCCTTTTAACATCCATCCAAGGACAATTAAATAAATCCAAATCAAGAAATAACATTATATTTCCAATTTAATCAACAATATCAAACTGATATAGTTATTAAAATATCACACTTGTATTTGTATTCATCAATCCATTTCATAATCCATACATTTGCCAATCCAACTGACTGGACTTTGTTTATATAAAACATCATTACAACTCATAGATAGAAGAATGTACTTTCTTCTTTTCACAATTCCTCGTAGAGGAATAATAACTAACAAATACAATTCATCTTCAGATAATCAAAAGAAGCATCAGAAAACAGCCATGTCTTCATTCTAATCAAATTCCATCTGTAAAATTACTTGCACGGGTCAGTTCAATGAACTGAGCATATTAAGCACTTGTCATTAAAATGAGGTGCTTCAATTAACTGTCTCAATAAAAGAACCCTGCTTTTATGAAACGACAGTATGAACATCAATCAAGAATTAAGCATCAAAAGAATGGACAACATAACAACTGAACCATCAAAATACCATCCCAATCAGCCAAAGAATTGCTGTCCTATTTCCCACATAACCATGCAAGACGCAATTTCCTCCAACAGTTCCAGATTACAACATTTGTAAGAACTAGGAATATAAGTAACATACTGTTGTTATAACATAACTGTTATCCTTTCCATTCCTTTCATTAGTAATAAATGCAAAGGATAGAACTAACTGAAATGTAAACCAATTACTTCCCTTTCAGTTCATGCATCTCATTTGATTCCAAGCAATCAAGTACAGATGAGAAAGCAAACAACAATAAATATAGTTGCTCATACCCAAGCAATACAAAATTCGTTCTTAAACGATTACAGATTTCCAACTGTATGAAAAGAGAAAAGATCATTTTTCCAGGTTATCCATCCACATTCCTATTTCTTTCCTCATGACTGTCCTAAAAATTGAATCCAAACGAGACACAAATCAAGATAACAGTTCAGAGTGAAACTTACAAAATCCATTCGGAATTCACTTTCCAGCAGCAAGAATAATTTCATTCATAATCAGCTTTAAATGAAAACAAGGAAGAACTTATCATCCTTATCAATACTTCATTTAATTCAGGCTCATACGAATACCAAAAATAGGTTAGTAAAACATCGTATTCATCATAGAACAAGCAGTATCAAGATGCATACTATGTACTTGCTGTACTAGAAGATTCCATACTTCTTTCACTGTATTTTTAACCAAATAAACAGTTATACAATCACGCAATCACTTATTCATATGACCTTCTATATCCATGAACGCATACAGTTCATAATAACAATTTGCACATTCGTTGTTACCTACAACAAGACCAATTCATATGCACAGTAAAGCTCCAATGCTATTTCCAGAATTCAAACAGAAAAAGAGAAGAATTCATTCCTTTAACTATTCAAATAAGAAAACAACCATTTTCTTCAAATCAACAAGAATCAGTCAAGTCGGATTCATTTTTCCTTGAATGACAGTGCAAAGATCAGAAGACCACACGAAACATTCAAAATTTCCATTTGTACAGAAAAATAACAGCACTCAGAAAACCATCTAAATGCCACTGTCATCTTTGATCAAGCTGAACTTATAACGTTCATCAAAACCAAATTACTGTTTCTTTCAAATTAAAATAGCAAAAGAAGAAGAATTCATTTCCCTATAATTTCAGTAAGAAACAATCATCTTCTACCAAGGAAATAAAACACCCAATTCGTGTTTACCTTACCAGGACAGCTCAACTCATAATGACAATTGAACAATCATTCACAATGAATAGCAAACTCACATAGTCTGAACTGTTTCAATTCAATATACCATAAGCAATGAAGACTCAATTTGAATTCCTTGCCAACAAATGTTTCTACCCGAATCCATTTTTCTATTCACAATGATGTACAGAACCCAAAATGTGATTTTCATACAACAATACCCTTATTAATGAAAACCCGCATAGGATATCAGATGCACAACAAGGTACAGTCAAGACAGACCCAATCAGCCAGCTTATTTCCATAATTTTCCATTCATTATACAGAAATAAAAAGCCGAGTTCTTATTCACAACTACAGTCCGAACTGGAGATCAAACCGCATCAAATAAGACACAACAAAATCAACTTTCCACCAAGGCAAGAGAAAATACAGTTCATAAATATTCATTCATTGCACAGAAATGCAAAGCCAAGTTTGTAATCGTGTCCACAGTCCGAACAGGAAGACCAAACAACATCAATAAAACACAACAAAATCATCCTACCCTCACAGCAAGGAGAAACACCATTCATTAATAAGTTCAGAAGGAAAAACAGTTAATTTTCCTACTTTCACGAATACCCAATACGTATTCGTTCATTCCATATACAAGAAAAGGCACAGCAATAAAAATATTGCTATTACTTCCTTCAAATCGAGTTCATATGCTCATGGAAAACCCAAATGCCATTTCCATCAAAATCCAAAACAGCAGAAGGAAAAGGATCTATTTCCTTAAAGATTTCAATAAAGAAACAACTTCAACAACTACTGTTTCTATCATTCCAGTTTGTTAGCAAAAGAACGATTGTTTCAATAATGAAAACAACTCATACAACATGTACAGTTCCATAATACACATGACGAATTCCCCATTACTGTCAAACAAACCAGCACAACATGGAGGTGTTTCCACTCAATTAAAAATGCAAGGACAGTTCGAATCACAAACAAGAAAACGATACTACCCGTATCATTTCAAACAATGATAAGCAAAATCGAATAAACCCAGAACCCAAGAGCAGGGTTGTTTTAATGAGACGCTTAAGTAAAGCAAGTGTTTTAAAGAGAAGGGCTTAACATGCCTATAAATTCTTCCTCGAAACTCGAAGAAAACCACATTTACAGAAGGTGTTTCCTTCCCACAGCAAGCACGAGCTTCCCAACAATCACCTTCCTCTACAGGCTTAGCAACAGCCTCCGATTTCCAAAGAAACAGTGACAGAACCCAAACTCAACTGGTTCGACTAAACCAAGCAAAAACCAAATGCAGAGAAACTTCTCAAAAACCTAAGCAACTCAAATGGCCAACAAAATTTCCTCCAAACTCTTTCCAAGGCAGACTGGACATGAAGACCAAAAAAATTAAATGCATTAAAGGCTCTGCCTTTTCCTATTTTCTCACGCCACCGCCGACTTGGGTTGGTGAACTCCCAAGTTCAAATTTTACATGCAAAACCAAATTTAGTTCCATGACCACTAGATACCTCTAGCTTTTTCTCTGTTCCCGCCAAATTGGTGGCGTTGTCCATGTAAGGACTTCACATTAATGCCATTAAACACCCTTTCATCCTTATCCTTTCCCATGGGTCTGTGCATCCCCTTCTAGGTTAGGATTAGTTTAGGATTCATATTAGTGTTCGACCTAGGTCATAGCCTAGTCTTTAGGTTAATAGAACTTAGGTTTATTTCCACCTTTTTATATAATTTAAAAATCCACTTAGGATAGTAGTTTAGGATGTAAGGTAGAGCTTAGGATTAGATTAGGATCTAATTCCCTCTAACACCTAACACTAATCAACCTTCAATCCAGTCAAGTCTTCCCGACTGACTTCCAATTTCAACACTTTGTGTAGGACATTTCATCCTTCGTTAACATACCGAGCCACCCATATCCAGGCATTTCTCGCCTTACGAGGTCTCACGTTACGACAGTGTATGGTTCGTGAATCGAACCTTTTCCGTTGGCATCTACGTGCCAACTGTTCATACCTGTAATCAGGTGCTGCACATTTATATCAACCTTCAATTTGGTTCAAGAGTAAATCGACAAAGCGATTACAAGAAGGCCACAACATAAAGAGTTCAGCAAGCATACGACAAATTTGTCGTCACATCAGTAACATACAAGCAACAATAACTGCTGTCCCATGTAAACAAATTACAGCATGCAAGAATCCAGATTAGCAACACATTCCCTTAAGATCAAAATATATCTTAACATGTTTGCCTTCATTTCAGCAGTTACAACAGTATGAAAAATAATCACCAAGATAACTTACAAAAATCGGGTGTTCAAGTTCTTAGTTAAAAATCGGGAAAATTTAGAATAGCGATCGTGATCAAGTGGTACAGTGAGAACCAACAAAATACCAAAGGGACATGTCACTTTGGAGTCCATTTTCAATCCTAATGATCAGTTTAGGAAGGAGAAAGCAAACATCCAAGTCAAGGGAGAAGATTCAGTGCCCATCTTGGTGGAAGAAGGCAAGTCACTCCAAATTGGTAAAATGACAACTGAGCAAGAAAGGTATGAATTCATACAGCTTTTTCAAGAATTCCCTGATGTGTTTGCTTGGAGCTATGAATATTTGAAATGTTTCAATCCCAAGTTAGCTCAACACACCATTGAATTGGATCCAAGTGCTAAACCCATCAGGCAAAAACAAAGGCTAGTCAATCCGCACCTAGAGCCTCTCATGAGAAAATAATTGAATAAGTTGATAGAGTCAAGTATCATATTCCCTATCAAGCATTCTAGTTGGGTAGCCAACTTGGTTCCAGTTAGAAAGAAGAGTGGAGAAATCAGATTGTGTGTTGACTTCAGAGATTTGAATAGAGCATCTCTCAAGGATCATTACCCACTCCCTTCTATGGAGCAGATTTTACAAGTTATTGCTGGCTCTGAAAGGTTTTCATTGCTTGATGGCTATTCAGGGTACAATCAAATTATGGTGAAGGAAGAGGATCAGTTCAAGACAACCTTCACAACCAAATGGGGAACTTATGCATATAGGAAAATGCCATTTGGGCTGTCCAACGTTGGAGCTACATTCCAAAGGGAAATGGACATGGCGTTCAAGGATTTGATTAACAACATGGTGCTGATATATCTTGATGATATCAACTGTTTTTCAAAAATGCGGTAGACCATCTCTTTCATTTAAGACAGGGATTTGAAAGGTGCAAAAAGATTTGGGGTATCTCGAATCCCAAAAGTGTATTTTCTAGCTCATGAAGGAAAGCTCCTTGGCCACATTGTCTCCAAAGAAGGATTGGCAATTGATCTGAAAGATTTGAAGCCATAAGAGCACTACCATTTCCAAGTCATAAGAAATCCCTTCAAAGTTTCTTGGGAAGAATAAATTTTTTTCAGAGGTTTGTCCCAAATTTTGCAGCCCTAGTCAAGCCTATCACCAAGATGTTAAAGAAAAGCATAGATTTCAAATGGACAATGAAGGCAAGGAAAGTTTTGAAGAAATCAAAGAGACCATATCACAAGCCCCAACTCTCATTAACCCATATTGCTCTAAGGATTTCATCCTCTATGCATTTTTGGTGATGATACTATTTCTACAATTAGATTTGGCATACCTTTTACAATAATATCCAATAATGCATTGACATTCATTAGATCCAAGGTAAGCTGAATGGGCTGTCAAGAATGGGATCTACCTAAGCACTTCATCAAATTATTATCCTCGGGGTAATGGCCAAGATGATTCTACAAACAAGAACTTGTTAAGGATCATCAAGAGGACTCTTGATGAAAATCTGAGGTCTTGGCATACCAAATCAAAATCAGCCTTGTGGGATGATAGGATAACTCCAAAGAGATCTACGGGTAATTCTCCATTCAAGCTTGTTTATGGAAGAGAGGAAATTTTACCATGTCACTTGAGTTGCCAACATTATAACTCATGAAGTAGTTGGAGTTGTTGGAGTTTGGACCCATGGAGGTTAGGTATGTAGAATTGATGGAGCTCCAAGAAATCAAAAATCAAGCATCCCAAGTAATGGAGAAGGATCAATTTGTGATCAAGAAGACCTTTGATAGAAAGGCCAAGGATAGATCTTTCCAAGTTAGAGATCTAGTGTTAAAATGAGATGCAGACAGAGACAAAAACCGGGAAGGCATTCAAAATTTGATGCCATTAGGAGTGGCCCCTATGTGGTCACAAAGTGTGAGGACAACAATGTCTTCCAATTGACTTCATTGGACGGTGAAGAATTACTGATTCTAGTTAATGGAATCCATCGAAGCATTGCAGCATTGAAGTAAATTCTCCACCTTGTACATATTAGCTTAGGTTTCAATTCCTCCAAGTGCTTATGCACATTATTTTGTTGTGGATTAGCTTTGCTTTCCCTAAGTTCTTTGGCACAAGATTGATGTTCTAGGAAATGTGTTTTGTAGGCCTTTCTCCAATCGAGATGATGTTTTACCCTCTATCTTCCTCCTTGCATTGTTCTAATCAGTAGGGGTACCAAGTAGAGATTTGATGACTCCATGCCCAATGGATTGCTTCAGTAACTGGTAACTTCATCTAGCAGGTAGATGACCCCTCTGAGTCACCAAAATTGTTATCCAAAATGAGCCCCTTGCTCATTTTGTGGCTAACTCCCTTCATTTCATTCCTCCCTTGTGCCTCAGTCAAATTTTTTTACTTTTCAGGCACTCAAAATGTTTTGGAAATGGCACCATTGGATAGAGATCTTTCTCAACTTTCCAGAAAGGTAAAGTTTTCGGAAATTTTTGAAGTTATGGCTCGGCAAAGTTTTTGTGGGAAATTTTCCCTAGAAAATCCCGGGCCAATAAGATGAGGCCATGTGTCCTTGGAAGGGCGGAGGCGGAGGTAAACTTGAAATTTTTACCAAGTGTTGGAAAAATTCAGAAAGGAGTTTTTTGGCCTGATGGCCCACCGGTGAATAGGATCGTGCCACGTGTCCAAGGGGAAGAAGTTAGGAAAATTTCCTAAGTGTTGTGCAAATGGGCAAACAAATTTTTTCAGCCTAAAGGCCCATGACCAATCACGCAGCTGTGCCATGTGTCCTTAGAGCAAAGGAATGGTGGAGGGCAGAGGAGACTTAAAATTTTTTTGAAGTTTTGGCGGGGCACTAAGGGGAAATTTTGGCCCGTAGGCCCGCCCACCAGTGAGAGCTCACCACGTGTCACCGGGGTGAAGGGAGTCGGGAGCATGAAAGGAATTTTTCCTTTTCGCCCAAGTTTGGGAAATTTCAAAAGTAAAGCCCGCCCCCAAAACCGAGCCAATGAGATGAGTCCACGTGTCCCGAGAAGCTTGGGGCATTAGAGCAGCGGGGAAGTTGGTAATTTTTCCCAAAGAAAAATCAAAGGAAAAAATTAAAGGGAGAGACCACCCCTTAAAACCCGTGATGAATCCAATCATGCAACATGTCCACGTGGCGGCAAAAAATCACAAGGCAAGATCGCAAGGACAAATGAGCATAAAGGCCCACGTCCAATGGGATCTTGCCACATGTATAGGTCAAAAATATGGTCAAATTGATGGAGAATTTAGGCCCGCAGAGACCCATGACGAACCACATCTGCCACGTGTCCTCGGGTTATCCAATTGGTGGGGAATTTTTGGAAAATTTTCCAAAGGCCAAACGATGGCAAAAAGCAAGCAAGGAGGGCTGCAGACCTATCGGGACATGCCACGTGGCACTAGGAGTGGCGGGGCGTGGAGGTTTTTGAAAATTTTCCCAAATGCAAAAAAGTGGGAAAATTTTAAATTTTTGTCCCACCAACCATTTTCGGCCTTGTTTTGCCCTAAATTTTCAAATGGGCATAACTTTCGATCTAGAGCTTGGTTTTGGGTGTTCTTTATATCAATGGAAATATGGTGAAATTATCTACATGATTGTGAAGTAAATTTTGCGTTTTGGTAGATTTTGGAGAGAGAAAACTAAAAAAATGCCTCTAGCACATGGAAACCAATAGAAATGATGTTTCAACCACCATTTTTAATGAAGAATGGCTCGCATTCTCTCCCAACATGGTGAAAAATGTCAGGGAATGGACTTTTAAGGATGCCCATGCTGTTTTATTACATTTTGGTTAGTGGTTGAAGCTGCTCTCACGTTTTCCCACGTTTCTCTCTCCTGAGCTCGAATGGGCATTGTTAAAAGCAGATTTGGCTCATTTTGAAAGGGTTGGACATTTTTATGTTTTGCAGGCTCCCTCTTTCACCCTAGAAAGTGATTTTGTGGAATACCAGACCTCTTTCAAGACTGTAACATATTTTCTACCTTTCTGTTGATGTAATGCATGTATTTTGATATTGGAAATGACAATGCAAGCTCTGTGAATGAGTTTCAGTCCTCTTCTTGTGTTGTTTGATTCATCCATGATATTTCATTACATTTTATCATTTTTGCATGATGTTTTGCTGCATTTCTATAATTTTTGTCAATTTTTAGAAGTAAAAATGCTCACCACTCCTTTGGTGCATCACCTTATTAGCATTAGTTTTAATTCTTTTGCATTCTCTATCTCTGTCCCCTTGGAATTTATAGTAGGATTTTGAGTTTAAACCTCTACAATTTTCAAGTAATACACCTGATCAGAGGAGTTGAGGAACCAACCTCTAACTTGGAGATTCTTTTCCCATTTTTACAAGTCCCACACTTGGGGAAGAGATTCAATGTTGTGCAATCACACTGGATGTCCAAATGTCAAACTAGAAATCTGATCAACATCCAGGGGTGCTGCTGATTTGTAATAACAGGAAGTTTACAAAGTCATAAGGGGTGGGGAGGTGGACCATCGGAGGAAATTCAAAATTTTCACCTCTTTGCTTCATAAAGATTAGAATAGCAAAATGTGGCCCGCTAGACCGATGGGAAATAGTTAATGTTTTGCATCGATCAACGGTGGAGGTGCGTGACGCCTTGAAGGAAAATTGGAAAAATTTCCTTTTGAGAAAATAGAGTTAAAAGTAAAAGGGGAAGCATAGTTCCGCTGGGAACCACATTGGGACATGTGTCCAAAGTATTTCTCAAGGGAGGAGCTGCGGGGAAAACGTGGAAAATTTTCCTTTTTCAAAATGAGAGTCAAATGGAAAAATTTCTCTACGTTTATTTTGGGTCCCACCTCAGGACACGTGTCAGGCCCATTTTCAGAAGCGGAGGTGCGGGGCAAAAAGGTGAAATTTTTCCATTTTTAAAAAAGGGTCAGAAAAGGTCAAAGGAAGCCCCCGAGCCTATTTTTGCATCTTCCACATGGACGACCCACATTCAAAATCAAAGATCAATAGCTCTTTGAATTGTCTATATCTGATTTTCCCCTATTTTTTTGTAAAACACTGGATGTGTGGATCTTCATGATTTCTTATTGTTTTCTGCACGCCAAATAGAGGGGTAAGTTAATTTTGATATCTAGATTTTGGTGGGAGAGATCTGAGACGACATTTTGCCATTAAAATGGTCTCGACTCTCAAGCCCGATCTGGTTTCCATTTTTCTTCTCTTGAGCATGTTTCATTCTCCTAAGCACACGAGGGGAAATATTTTATTGATATGGGGTGGAAGTGGTTGGCAAATAGACAGAGGCATGTTTTTCTGAGAAAGGAGTTGAATGCGGGAAGAAGTCGAAGAGATTTTCCCTCGAGCACCTGGAGACTTTTGTAGATCTGATTTTGTGAATCACGAAAGAATCATGGTAAGCACTGGTGCATTTAAAGTTTTTGTCTTTTGGAAGGAAGGGGCTCTTTTGGAAATTCTATAAAGGGTATGAGTTCATCGTGCAAATGGTTGGGAGTTTTGGAAAGATCGGGACTGATTTTCTCAGAGAAAAAGCAGACAGAGCCCATCCATTTTGAGAAGCATCTAGAGAAGCTTGTATATCTCTTTGTTTCAAATTTGATCATATCAAGGTGGTTGCAAGTGTACAACCATTGACAAGCTTTGAGATTGTTCTAGAAAACTTTATCTTCTTTGATAAATTTGATCAAACTTTGAGTTATTCTATGTAAATCTTGAGTAAAGTGTATTTATTTCATTTCGAATGCATACGGGTAGTTTTTCTTGTTTTCTATTGCAATCTTGTACAAAAATATAGTCCAATCACAGGTCTCAATCCTTGTGATAGTTTAGTGGCATATGCAATTTCATTTCTCATAAAAGCCTTCATCGGGAATGGGATAAATGGTTTAAAATCAATTTTATTTCATTTTGTTGATAGAGATTCTCTGTAAGCCTCTGGGTGTACCTCAAGCATGACTTTGTTTAAATCTTGGTGCTTTATTTGGTCCTTTGACTAGAGCCTTCATGACAAAATCCCACAGGTTGTGTGAAAGAGTGCTGATCTGGGCCTCCATTGAAGCACATATTCTAGTTGAGGAAGTAATTAAACTTTTTGTGGCATTTTGTTGATTGAATATTTCCATTTTGCATAATATCTCAATGATCTAGTGAGTCAAGTCCATCCCGTCTCCCCTCCAACAAAAATTCATTTAACAACAACAAATCCTACCCATAATACCACTATTTTTGATGCGTGTACACAAATGCATAATCTCTGTTACCAAAACATGCATAAACAATCAAGGTCTCAAATGTCTTTAGTAACCTTTGCCTTGCTGTGAGAATATCTCCATAATCTAGAAGTGACAACTCATGAGAGTTAGATTTGGTGTGTTGATCATATTTTCCCCAAGTCCTTCTCTATAAAATTTATGCAAAAGAAAGGTACCTGTATCTCCTTTCAAATAATAGAGGTTACAAAATAGGTTCTCTTACCTTGGTTGAAAGGCACAACCTAAAATATTTAGGATAAGATCACATCCTTTTGAGGTCTATCCATCTCTCCATAAATGCAAGTAACAAGGGACAACTATATATCTCCTAGCTACAAAAACAATAGACATTTATGATCTATCTACCTCTAAGCTCCCTGTTGAATCTGTGTTGTTGCTTGGTTTGAAAAGGAGAACAAATTTGGGTACCAACACTTGTGGCACCATTTGCCGGGGATTTGTTAATCTGGAGTTTTATTGAGTTATTGATTTGCAGTCCATTCACAACCATCTAGCTCGTCAACAACACCAACACTTGTGGCACCGTTTCCGGGGACTCTCTGGTCAAAGTGAAGACCTTGGTAAAACATTTCTTGTATGCTCTAAAGTGCTAGAAATTCATTTTGAAAATCATCCTGTGTTTAGGTTTGTATTAGGTTTTAAGGTCACAAGTGCTGTATGTAACTTCTCCAGTTTCCAAAATTTTTGCAATGGTATTTATTGATAAATTTTGGAAAAGAAAGGTTATATTTTTTCATTTCTAGTTTCTAGTGCTGACAGACAGTTGATAGAACATTTTTAGTGCATTTGCACAACTAAGGTGAAAATCCTTAGTGGAAACTCCCTGTTGATTTGATTTTTATAAGGACGAGTGTCTTAAACCTCTGTCAAGTAAGAATTGTTACTAATATTTAAAAAGATGGAAGGAAGAAGATATTTCTTTTTAGGGATCTGCTAGGACATTGTTTCGAGAGAGTAGAAAAAGCAAAATCAGAAGGAAGAAAATCCTAGAGAGTTGTGGGAGAACAACAGACAAGAAGAGGGATCTCCATTGATGAAAGTGAATGGCCCTATCATTGAAGACTACCATTCAAGTGACTCTGAATTAGGTAGCCTCTTTGTGGAATTTAATTCTCCAGTTGGAGAGGGCCTTCATTTGATTTTGAAATATTTTCTTCACATTCTATGCCTTTCTTTTTGAAGTAGATAGGGATTTTGAAGAAGCAAGGCCTTTGGGGATCTCCATTTTGAAAACTACACTCCTGTGTTCCAAGGACCCTCTACCCCTCATCAATTTGTCACCCCTCCAAGATCACCTCCTCGAATCAATATGGCTCAACCAGACCTCCATTTGTTGTAAACACCTTTAGACCTATAAATTTTGTGGGAATGGTTGGTTACCCAAATGCAGTACCTCAAGATGTAAGGAACATAATTCCTAAGTTCCAGGGAAATAATGCCATAACTGGTGACCAACATCTAAAGCTCTTCCTCAATATGATGGAAGATTTTGAGATTGAACATGAAGATGTGTACATCAAATTGTTTGTTCACACTCTAGAGGAGGATGGTAGGGATTGGTATAAAGCATTGCTAGATAACTCTATTGATTCTTGGGCTAAGATGAGCAATGCATTCAGATTACAATATGGTGATAGGACTGACCCTAGGTTTCTTTTATCAGAATTTGAAAACATCAAGAAGAATCCCAATGAGTGAGTACATGATTTCAAATACAAGGTTAATAAGAACTTGAGGAGATTTCCTATTAGGATAAGGCCATGTGATGATCATGTTTGATCAAATATACTTGATGCATTTGATAAAAAAATTACTTACTTACTACTTGAGGGACAAGAACCCTACCAACTTAAGGAAAGCATTCACCATGGCCCTAAAATAGAGAATAATATCAAAGCAATTGGGAAACCTCCAAAGAGGGAAGGTGTAAAGCTGATTAACCTAGAAAAGCCTCAGACACAAGCAAGGCTGCTGATTTGGAAGAAGTGGTGAAAAATTTGGTAGGGGATGTCAAGGAGATCTCCTATAAACTAGCCCGAGGTGAGAAAGGAGTTGGGTAGAGTTCACAAGGACAACACAAGCAACAAAGGCCAAGAAAGATTTACAAATCATCAAAGAATTGATGACAGAGGAAGGAGACTATGTTGGATTTGGGAATAGAAGCCTCAAGGATAGAGAAAATAGAATGGTGCTTGATCCTTTGGCTGCTAGAGTTGTTGTTGTGGAAGAAACAAAGGTCATTGATTGGTGTGACAGATGTTTCATGCCCCATGCTCCTTGTGAAGAAGATCAACAAGAAAAAAAAAAGTGATGATGATAATGATGATGATGCTTGCATGATGGAGATCCCTGTGAGTTCACCAAGGGAAGCAACTTCAACTGAGGTAATAAGTGCTAGAACTACTGCCACTTTTTGGGATTGCATCCACTGGGTACCTCTTCTTCCCCCCTCTCATACTTTAGAAGTAGACACTGTACAAGATTTTGAATTGCCCACTAATGATTTTGAATACTTGAGGGCATTAATGATTGAAAAGTATGATGGAGGAGTTCCCTCAGAAGAAGATAGGAAGCTATTAATGAATGTTGTAGTTGCCCAAGAAAAGGAGCACAATACTAGAAGTAAAGCTGCCAAGGGGCCACAAGCCAAGTCAAAATTTCCAGTGCTTACAAAAAACCTCAAAAAAAAATGCATCTAGTAAGAGAGCTTGTTTCCCAAGAAAAACTTGTGTTCCTCCCCATGCCCAAAATGAAAAGAATCCCATTCCATCTGATGAATTTTCCAATCTTTCCCCTAGTGCTTCTCTACCCAAATTTGCTCCATATGACATAGCCCAAATTTTGAGTCAAATCAAAATTCTGTCCCAATTGTTGAGTTGCTTAGGATCCCTGAGCATAAGAAGAGGGATTTTGAATATTTGGGATTCAAAGGGGAGAGATCATACAGGTAGAGATGTAAACAAGGTTGAGATTCCCCTTACCATTGTAGAGTTGGAAAAGCCACAAGTATTGGAAGAGCTGGGGGAACCACCAGAGGTTTATTTAGGAACTTCTTTGGTTAAATCCTAGCTGAATGTGGATCCATTTTTCACTACCTTGGTTATCAAAGACAAGTTGTTACATAACTGTATGTTTGATTCTGGAGCTTCATGTAATGTCATGCCTCTTGAGGTCATGAATGAATTAGGTATCAAAGTAACAACATATGGGAAGTGCACTGCCATGGACTCTAGAGAGGTGCCAGTGGTGGGGTGTGTCAAAGATCTAGTAGTCAAGTGTAACTTGCATCTTATCTGGAAGGAACTTAAAGCTTGATGTAGTCATTGTTGATTACTGCCTTGCCAAGTGGGGATGTTGTTGTCAAGAAAGTGGGCAGCAAGTGTTGGTGGTAGTGTGCAAATGGACATGTCTTATGCCACTATCCCCATTGAAGGAAACTTGGTGAAATTGTATGGAGAGAAGAAGATGATGTACACGATTGAAGACCCAAGCAATGCATCTTATGAAGTTTTGCAAGAAGATGTTGATCTTAACAATTTTGTGAGCTTTGTGGATTTTAGAGGAGTATGAGAGTGTTAAAATAGAGCTCCTAAGTATTTACTTTTTCTAGGAATTTGGTATGTGTTTCAGCCTTGAAGAATGTCAAATAATTTGACTTAAACACAATGGAGGAGCTTCGAGAGAAGATGGGTGGTTTACAAACAGAACAAAGAAGAAAAAGAGGTCTACTTCAGTTGATGAAAACATATCAAGAACCTCTTGGCATGGTCATATCCAAGATGACAGTGCTTGAATTGTTTCCTTGATTATTTTCTTTAAATGAGAAAGGTTTTCTTGTATAGTGTATAGTTTGTTGTTTGTTCCTATTTTTTCTTTTTTTTCCTTGTTTGGTCCTGGTGACCTATTTTTGTTGGTTTCTTTGTTTGTTTTTGGAGATGGCTCTTGCTCAAAATGGTCTCACCCCATCTGTGCCTTTGAAAATTTATTGATTCATGGCCTCTGTCATTTTATCCTTCCCTATGTATTGTGTTTGGCTAGTCTTTTTTGCCATTTTTAATCTACTCCTGGGTCGAGGATCATGTGTGGGTCTGTATTTGTCTCATGGTTCCTTTGTTCCTCTGAAAAAATCTCTGTATTTTGAGTCTCTCATGCTCTGTTCCTTCAAAACTCATGTTTTCCCATTTCCTCCATTTTCCACATATCAAGATCTATTGTCCCTACCATTTTTCCCTAAATACTCAAAGAGAAATGAGTTGATGTGTCCCTAAGGATCATGTTTGAGCCTTGCAACAGTCTAAATTCTTTGTCCTTGAAGAAAACCTCATTTTCTAGCTCGAATGGATGTTTCTCTATGTTTTATGGTTTGATGGGCATTTCTCCTAGTCAAATTTGCATCATTCAGTTGACGATAGGAAATGTGGCACCTCTTGGTTGGATGCGGATCAGCTTAATACTTCAAAAATTCCATGAAAATCCTCAATTTTAAAATGTGTCCACATGTGGAGGAACGATGCTCGTTTGAGAATCAAATTTTTGGTTTGGCTTTGAAGTAGCATTGGGAGGACACATGGAGGGTTGGTAGGAAAGAGACACATGGAGGCTTCCATTGGGTTTCCCATACTTAGAAAATTTCAAAAGGTTTTCGGGAAGTAGGACACGTGGAGGAATGACACTCATTTGAAGATCTACTTTTGGGCTTTGCCTTGGAGTAGTTGGGAGGACACATGGAGGCTTCCATTGCTTTCCCATACTTAGAAAAATTTTATGCAAGATGGAATATAGTTTGGTGGAAGAGGGACATGTGGAGCTCAGCGTGCGCTCATTTAGGGTCTCTACTTTGGGCACCATCTTGAAGTTGCACCATGGAGACACGTGGAGGAACCACACATGTTTGGGGATCGGCCCTTGAGTTTCATTCTAAAGAAGTGCCAGGTTGACATGTGGAGGCCTCCACTCACTTTGCATTTTACTTAGACTTTTCAATGGCCAAAAGAGACTACCTCGGAGCTTGACAAGTGGTGCCTTCCGTTGAGCTTCAAGCATTCAAACAAAATTTTTTCCTGGAGAGTAGGACACGTGGTGAGCCCGCGCTCATTCAAGTATCAAAATTTTGGGACCATCTCAAGGAGCATCATGGTGACACGTGGCAATTTGAAAAGTCATAGGGGGCGGGGAAGTGGACCATCGAAAGGAAATTCAAACTTTTCACCTCTTTGCTTCATAAAGGTTAAAATAGCAAAAATGGCCCATGAGCCCGATGGGAAATAGTCAATGTTTTCCCCGGTCAATGGCGGAGGTGCGGACTGGAGGAAAATTGGAAAATTTTCCTTTTGAGAAAAAAAAGTTAAAAGTAAAAGGGGAAGCGTAGTTCCATTGGGACCCACATTGGGACACGTGTCAAAAGTATTTCTCAAGGGCGGAGCTGGGGAAAACTTGGAAAATTTTCCTTTTTCCAAAAAGAGAGTCAAATGGTAGAATTTCTCTGCATTTCTTTTGGGGCCCACCTCAGGACACGTGTCAGGCCCATTTTTTAAGAAGTGAGAGGTGTGGGGAAAAATGGGAAATTTTTCCATTTTTTTAAAAAGGGTAGAAAAGGTCAAAGGAAGCCCCGAGCCTATTTTTGCATCTTCCACGTGGATGGCCCACATTCAAAATCAAAGATCAATGGGCTGTTGAGCATCTAAATCTGATTTTCCCCCATTTTTTTGTAAAACTCCTGGGAGTGTGAGTCTTCATGATTTTCTTATTTTTCTACATGCCAAATAGAGGAGTGAGTTAATTTTGATATCTAGAGTTTGGTGGGAGAGATGGAGATGTCTTTCACCATTAAAATGGTTTGACTCTCAAGCCCGATCTGGTTTTCCATTTTCTTCTCTGAGCATGCAAGGGGCAGATTTGATTGATATGGGGTGGAAGTGGTTGGTGAATGGATGGAGGTGTGTTTTTCCCAAGAAAGGAGTTGAATGTGGGAAGAAATCGAAGAGATTTTCCCTCGAGCACCTGGAGACTTTTGTAGATCTGATTCTGTGAATCATGAAAGAATCATGGCAAGCACTGGTGCATTTAAATTTTTTTGTCTTTTGGGAGGAAGGGGCTCTATTGGAAATGTTATAAATGGCACAAATTCATGTGCAAATGGTTGGGAGTTTTGGAAAGATCAGGACTGATTTTCTCAGTCAGAAAAAGCTTGACAGAGCCCATCCATTTTGAGAAGTCATCTAGAGAAGCCTGTATATCTCTCTTTGTGTCAAATTTGATCATGTCAAGGTGGTTGCAAGTGTACAACCATTGAAAAGCTTTGAGATTGTTCTAGAAACTTTCCCTTGCTGATAAATTTGATCAAACTTTGAGTTATTCTATGTTAATCTTGAGTAAAGTGTATTTATTTCATTTTTGAATGCATACGAGTAGTTTTTCTTGTTTCTATTGCAATCTTGTACCAAAATATAGTCCAATCACATAGGTCTCAGTCCTTGTGATAGTTTAGTGGCATCTGTAATTTCATTTCTCAGAAGAGCCTTCATCTGGGAATGGGATAAATGGTTTAAAATCACTTTTCTTTCATTTTGTTGATAGAGATTCTCTGTAAGCCTCTGGGTGTACCTCAGGCATGACTTGGTTTAAATCTTGGTGCTTTATTGGGTCCTCTGACTCGAGCCTTCATGATAGAATCCCACAGGTTGTGTGAAAGAGTGTTGATCTGGGCCTCCATTGAAGCACATATTCTAGTTGAGGAAACAATTTAACTTTTTGTGGCATTTTGTTGATTGAATCTTTCCATTTTGCATAAGCTCTCAAGGATCTGGTGAGTCAAGTCCATCTGTCTCCCTCCCACAAAAATTCATTTAAAACAACCAATCCTACCCATACTACCCCTGTTTTTCATGTGTGTATACCACACTATGCAAAATCCTTTTTACTAAAGTATGCAGAAACAATCAGGGTCTCAAATGTCTTTAGTAACCTTTTCCTTGTTGTGAGAATATCTCCATAATCTGGAAGTGACAACTCGTGAGAGTCAGATTTGGTGTGTTGATCATATTTTCCCCAAGGCCTTCTCTATAAAATTTATGCAAAAGAAAGGTACATGTATCTCCTTTCAAATAACAGAGGTTACAAAATAGGTTCTCTTACCTTGGTTGAAAGGCACAACCTAAAATAGTTAGGATAAGATCACATCCTTTTGAGGTCTTTATCCATCTCTCCACAAATCCAAGTAATAAAGGGACAACTAGATTTCTCCCGGCTACAAAATGACATACATTTATGATCTATCTACCTCTAAGCTCCCTGTTGAATCTATGTTGCTGCTTGGTTTGAAAAGGAGAACAAATTTGGGTACCAACACTTGTACTATTTGGCTTCCAGGGGGGATTTTTTAATCTGGATTTTTACATATGATTATTTATCCATCAATCCATTCACATCTATTTGCATGCCTCAACAACACCAACACTTGTATTTGACCGTCAACAACACCAACATAATTTGGAGTTCTTGATCTCATTCAAGATCAAGAACCTAGTAAAACATTTCTTGTATGATCTAAAGTGCTAGAAATTCATTTTAAAAATCATCATGTGTTTAGGTTTGTAAGAGGTTTCAAAGTCACAAGTGTTGTATATGTAACTTCTCCAGTTTCCACAAGTTTTGCAATGGTATTTATTGATAAATTTTGGTAAAGAAAGGTCATATTTTTTCATTTCTAGTTTCTAGTGCTGATAGACACTTGACAAAACATTTTAGTGCATTTACACAACTAAGGTGAAAATCCTTAGTGGTGACTCCTATTGATTTGATTTTGATAAGGACCAGTGTCTTAAACCTCTTGTCAAGTAAGATTTGTTACTAATATTTGCAAATTGGAAGGAAGAAGATCTTTCTTTGCTAGGGATCCTACTAGGACATTGTTTCCTGAGTTAGGAAAAGAAAAATCAGAAGGAAGAAAATCCTAGAGAGTTGTGGGAGAACAAAGAGACAAGAAGAGGGATCTCCATTGATGAAAGTGATGGCCTATCATTGAAGACTACCATTCAAGTGACTCTGAATCAGGTAGCCTCTTTGTGGAATTGAATTCTCTAGCTGGAGAAGGGCCTTCATTTGATTTTGAAAGATTTGCTTCACATTTTGCACCTGTCTTTTCTGAAGTAGATAGGGATTTCCAAGAAGCAAGGCCTTTGGGGTCTCCATTTTGAAAACTACACTCTCCTGTGTTCCAAGGACCCTCTACCCCTCATCAATTTGTCACCCCTCCAAGATCACCTCCTGAATCAATATGGCTCAACCCAGACCTCCATTTGTTGTAAACACCTTTGGACCTATAAATTTTGTGGGAATGGCTGGTTATCCAAATGCAGTACCTCAAGATGTAAGGAAAAAACTTCCTAAGTTCCAGGGAAACAATGCTATAACTGGTGACCAACATCTAAAGCTCTTCCTCAATATGATGGAAGATTTTGAGATTGAGCATGAAGATGTGTACATCAAATTGTTTGTTCACACTCTAGAGGAGGATGTTAGGGATTGGTATAAAGCATTTCCAGATAACTCTATTGATTCTTGGGCTGAGATGAGAGAAATGCATTCAGATTACAATATGGTGATAGGACTGACCCTAGGTTTCTTCTATCAGAATTTGAAAACATCAAGAAGAATCCCAATGAGTCAGTACATGACTTCAATACAAGGTTCAATAAGACCTTGAGGAGATTTCCTGTTAGGATAAGGCCATGTGATGAATCATGTTTAATCAAATATATTGATGCATTTGATAAAAAGGTTGCTTACTACTTGAGGGACAAGAACCCTACCAACTTAAGGCAAGCATTCACCATGGCCCTACAAATAGAGAATAATATCAAGGCAATTGGGAAACCTCCAAAGAGGGAAGGTGTAAAGCTGGTTAACCTAGAAAAACCTCAGACAAGCAAGGGTGCTGATTTGGAAGAAGTTGTGAAAACTTTGGTAGGGGATGTCAAGGAGATCTCTACAAATTAGCCCGAGATGAGAAAGGAGTTGGGAAGAGTTCACAAGGACAACACAAAAACAAGGCCAAGAGATAAATTTACAAATCATCAAAAATTGATGATGAGAGAAAGCAAAGGACCTGTTGGATTTGGGAATAGGCAGCCCCAAGGTAGAGAAAATAGAATGGTGCCTGATCCTTTGGCTGCTAGAGTTGTTGTTGTGGAAGAAACAGAGGTCATTGATTGGTGTGACAGATGTTTCATGCCCCATGCTCCTTGTGAAGAAGATCAACAAGAAGAAAAGCATATGATGATGATGATGATGATGATGTTTGCATGATGGGATCCTGTGAGTTGAGTTCACCAAAAGGAAAGAAACTTCAACTGAGGTAATAAGTGCTAGAACTGCTGCCACTTTTTGGGATTGCATCCATCGGGTACCTCTTCTTCCCCCCTCTCATACTTTAGAAGTAGACATTGTACAAGCTTTTGAATTGCCCACTAATGATTTTGAATACTTGAGGGCATTAATGATTGAAAAGTATGATGGAGGAGTTCCCTCAGAAGAAGATAGGAAACTATTAATGAATGTTGTAGTTGCCCAAGAAAAGGAGCACAATACTAGAAGTAAAGTTGCCAAGGGGCCACAAGCCAAGTCAAAATTTCCAGTGCTTACCAAAGAAACCCCAAAGAAAAATGCATCTAGCAGAGAGAGCTTGTTTCCCCAAGCAAAACTTGTGTTCCTCCCCATGCCCAAAATGAAAAGAATCCCATTCCATCTGATGAATTTTCCAATCTTTCCCCTAGTGTTGCTCTACCCAAATTTTCTCCATATGACATAGCCCAAATTTTGAGTCAAATCAAAATTCTTGTCCCAATTGTTGAGTTGCTTAGGATCCTGAGCACAAGAAGAGGGCTTTTGAATATTTGGGATTCAAAGGGGGAGAGATCATACAAGGACAGAGATGTAAACAAGGTTGAGGTTCCCCTTACCATTGTAGAGTTGGAAAAGCCACAAGTATTGGAAGAGCTGGGGGAACCACTAGAGGTTTATTTAGGAACTTCTTTGGTTAAATCCAGCTGAATGTGGATCCATTTTCACTACCATAGTTATCAAAGACAAGTTGTTACATAACTGTATGTTTGATTTTGGAGCTTCATGTAATGTCATGCCTCTTGAGGTCATGAATGAATTAGGTATCAAAGTAACAACAACATATGGGAAGTGCACTACCATGGACTCTAGAGAGGTGCCAGTGGTGGGGTGTGTCAAAGATCTAGTAGTGCAACTTGCATCTTATCTTGGAAGGAACTTAAAGCTTGATGTAGTCATTGTTGACTTACCCTTGCCAAGTGGGGGATGTTGTTGTCAAGAAAGTGGGCAGCAAGTGTTGGTGGTAGTGTGCAAATGGACATGTCTTATGCCACTATCCCCATTGAAGGAAACTTGGTGAAATTGTATGGAGAGAAGAAGATGATGTACCTGATTGAAGACCCAAGCAATGCATCTTATGAAGTTTTGCAAGAAGATGTTGATCTTAACAATTTTGTGAGCTTTGTGGATTTTAGGGAGTATGAGAGTGTTGAAAATAGAGCTCCTAAGTATGCTTTTTTCTAGGAATTTGGTATGTGTTTCAGCCTTGAAGAATGTCAAAGAATTTGACTTAAACACAATGGAGGAGCTTCAGAGAAGATGGGTGGTTTACAAATAGAACAAAGAAGAAAAAGAGGTCTACTTCAGTTGATGAAAACATATCAAGAACCTCTTGGCATGGTCATATCTAGGATGGTAGGTGCTTGAATTGTTTCCTTGATTATTTTCTTTAAATCAGGAAAAAGTCTTCTGTATAGTGTATAGTTTGTTGTTTGTTCCCTATTTTTTTTTTGTTTTTGCTCATTTTGGTCCTGGTGACCTATTTTTGTTGGTTTCTCTATTTTTTTTTTTGATGGCTCTTTTTTTGCTATGTAAAGATGACTCTACTTGCCCAATGGATATTTTGGCACTTGGTCTACTTTTGTTCTTGTGGCACTCACAGGGAGTGCCCATCCCAGTTGGAGCCAATGTTGGTGCTCAAAATGGTCTCGCCCCATTTGTGCCTTTGAAAAATTATTCATTCATGGCCTCTGTCATTTTATCCTTCCCGTATTGTGTTTGGTAGTCTTTATTGCCATTTTAGTCTACTCTGGGTCGAGGATCATGTGTGGGTCTATATTTGTCTCATGGTTCCTTTGTTCCTCTGGAAAAGCTTTGTATTTTGAGTCTCCGTGCTCTGTTCCTTCAAAACTCATGTTTTCCCATTTCCTCCATTTTCCACAGTCAAGATCTGTTGTCCTGCCATTTTTCCCTAAATACTCAAGGAAAATGAGTTGATGTGTCCCTAAGGATCATGTTTGAGCCTTGCAACAGTCTAAATTCTCTTTCCTTGAAGAAAACCTCATTTTTTGGCTCGAATGGACATTTCTTTGTGTTTTATGGTTTGATGGTTCTCTTGGTCAAATTTACATCATTCAATCGATAGGGAAATGTGGCACCTCTTGGTTGGATGTGGATCAACTTAATACTTCAAAAATTCTATAAAAAGCCTCAACTTTAAAATGTGTCCACGTGGAGGAATGACGCTCGTTTGAGAATCAAATTTTTGGTTTGGCTTTGAAGTAGCACTGTCGGGAGGACATGTGGAGGGTTGGCAAGAAAGAGACACATGGAGGCTTCCATTGGGTTTCCCATACTTAGAAAATTTCAAAAGGTTTTCGGGAAGTCCAGGACACGTGGAGGAATGATGCTCATTTGAAGATCTGCTTTTGGGCTTTGCCTTGGAGTAGCCAGGAGGACACGTGGAGGCTTCCGTTACTTTCCCATACTTAGACAAATTTTAGAATTTTTTTATGCAGATGGAAGTAGTTTTGTGGAATAGGACACGGAGAGATGTGGCTCATTGGGGGTCTTCTTTGGGCACCATCTTGAAGTTTATGCCGGAGACATGTGGACACATGGAGGAACCATGCATGTTTGGGACCAGCCCTTGAGTTTCATTCTAAAGAAGCACCCGAGGATGACACGTGGAGGCACTTTCCACTCACTTTGCATTTTACTTAGACTTTTCAATGCCCAAAGGAGGCGCCTCGGAGCTTGACAAGTGGTGCCTTCAATTGAGCTTCAAGCATTCAAACAATTTTTTTCCAGGAGTAGGGACGTGGTGAGCCCGTGCTCATTCAAAGTATCAAAATTTTGGGACCGCCTCAAGGTGCGCCATGGTGACACGTGGAAATTTGAAAAGTCATAGGGGGTGGGGAGGTGGACCATCGGAGGCAATTCAAACTTTTCACCTCTTTGCTTCATAAAGGTTAAAATATAAAAATGGCCACATGAGCCCGATGGGAAATAGTCAATGTTTTCCCGGTCAATCAACGGTGGAGATGCGGACCCATGGAGGAAAATTGGAAAATTTTCCTTTTGAGAAAAAAGAGTTAAAAGTAAAAGGGGAAGTGTAGTTCTGTTGGGACCCACATTGGGACATGTGTCAAAAGTATTTCTCAAGGGCAGAGCTGCTGGGGAAAACTTGAAAATTTTCCTTTTTCCAAAAGAGAGTCAAATGGTAGAATTTCTCCATGTTTCTTTTGGGGCCCACCTCAGGACACGTGTCAGGCCCATTTTAAGAAAGTGGAGGTGGAGAAAAAATGGGAAATTTTTCCATTTTTTTCAAAAGGGTAGAAAAGGTCAAAGGAAGCCCAGAGCCTATTTTTGCATCTTCCACGTGGATGACCCACATTCAAAATCAAAGATCAATGGGTTTTTGAGTGTCTAAATCTGATTTTCCCCCATTTTTTTTAAAAAGCCTGGGAGTGTGAGTCTTCATGATTTCTTCTTTATTTTCTACATGCCAAATAAAGGAGGTGAGTTAATTTTGATATCTAGAGTTTGGTGGGAGAGATCTGGAGACGTCTTTCACCATTAAAATGGTTTGACTCTCAAGCCCGATCTGGTTTTCCATTTTTCTTCTCCTGAGCATGCAAGGGGTCAGATTTGATTGATATGGGGTGGAAGTGGTTGGTGAATGGATGGAGGCATGTTTTTTCGAGAAAGGAGTTGAATGGGAAGAAATTGAAGAGATTTTCCCTCGAGCACCTAGAGACTTTTGTAGATATGATTCTATGAATCATGAAAGAATCATGGCAAGCACTAGTGCATTTAAAGTTTTTTTTTTTTTGGGAGGAAGGGGCTCTGTTGGAAATGTTATAAATGGCATGAATTCATCATGCAAATGGTTGGGAGTTTTGGAAAGATCAGGACTGATTTTCTCAGTAGAAAAAGCTTGACAGAGCCCATCCATTTTGAGAAGCCATCTAGAGAAGCATGTATATCTCTCTTTGTGTCAAATTTGATCATGTCAAGGTGGTTGCAAGTGTACTGACCATTGAAAAGCTTTGAGATTGTTCTAGAAACTTTCCCTTGCTGATAAATTTGATCAAACTTTGAGTTATTCTGTGTTAATCTTGAGTAAAGTGTATTTATTTCATTTTTGAATGCATACGGGTAGTTTTTCTTGTTTCTATTGCAATCTTGTACCAAAATATAGTCCAATCACATAGGTCTCTAGTCCTTGTGATAGTTTAGTGGCATCTACAATTTCATTTCTCAGAAGAGCCTTCATCTGGGAATGGGATAAATGGTTTAAAATCACTTTTCTTTCATTTTGTTGATAGAGATTATCTGTAAGCCTCTGGGTGTACCTCAGGCATGACTTGGTTTAAATCTTGGTGCTTTATTGGGTCCTCTGACTTGAGCCTTCATGACAGAATCCCACAAGGTTGTGTGAAAGAGTGCTGATCTGGGCCTCCATTGAAGCACATATTCTAGTTGAGGAAACAATTTAACTTTTTGTGGCATTTTGTTGATTGAATCTTTCCATTTTGCATAAGCTCTCAAGGATCTAGTGAGTCAAGTCCATCTGTCTCCCCTCCCACCAAAAATCATTTAAAAACAACCAATCCTACCCATACTACCCTGTTTTTCATGTGTGTGTATACCCACAAGACCAAAATCCTTTTACTTAAAGTATGCGAAGAAACAATCGGGGTCTCAAATGTCTTTAGTAACCTTTGCCTTGTTGTGAGAATATCTCCATAATCTGGAAGTGACAACTCGTGAGAGTCAGATTTGGTGTGTTGATCATATTTTCCCAAGGCCTTCTCTATAAAATTTATGCAAAAGAAAGGTACTTGTATCTCCTTTCAAATAACAAGAGGTTACAAAATAGGTTCTCTTACCTTGGTTGAAAGGCACAACCTAAAATAGTTAGGATAAGATCACATCCTTTTGAGGTGTTATCCATCTCTCCACAAATCCAAGTAATAAAGGGATAGCTAGATTTCTCCCTAGCTACAAAATGACATATACATTTATGATCTATCTACCTTGTTGAGTAATTGATTTGTAGTACATTCACATCTATTTAGCCCATCAACAACAACACCAAAAATTGTGGCACCATTTTCGTAAACTCTAGTTCAAAGTCAAGACCTTGGTAAAACATTTCTTGTATGATCTAAAGTGCTAGAAATTCATTTTAAAAACATGTGTTCGAGGTTTGTATGAGGTTGCTAGTCACAAGTGCTAGAAATCCACAACAAGGTTTCATATTCAATGGTATTTGTTGATAGGTTTGTAAAGAAAGGTCATATTTTTTCATTTCCAGTTCATAGTACTGATAGACACTTGATAGAACATTTTTATTGCATTTACACAACTAAGGTGAAAGTCCTTAGTGGTGACTCCCTATTGATTTGATTTTGATAAGGACAAGTGTCTTAAAACTCTGTCAAGTAAGAATTGTTACTAATATTTGTAAAGCTAGAAGGAAGAAGATCTTTCTTTGTCAGGGATCCTGCTAGGACATTGTTTCAAGAGTTAGAAAAAATTAAAATCGAAGGAAGAAAATCCTAGAGAGTTGTGGGAGAACAAGAAGACAAGAAGAGGATCTCCATTGATGAAAGTGAATGGCCTATCATTGAAGACTACCATTCAAGTGACTCTGAATCAGGTAGCCTCTTTGTGGAATTGAATTCTCTAGTTGGGGAGGGCCTTCATTTGATTTTGAAAGATTTGCTTCACATTCTGCACCTATCTTTTCTAAAGTAGATAGGGATTTCCAAGAAGCAAGGCCTTTGGGGGATCTCCATTTTGAAAACTACACTCTGTGTTCCAAGGACCCTCTGCCCCTCATCAATTTTCACCCCTCAAGATCACCTCCTCAAATCAATATGGCTCAACCCAGACCTCCATTTGTTGTAAACACCTTTAGACCTATAAATTTTGTGGGAATGGCTAGTTATCCAAATGCAGTACCTCAAGATGTAAGGAACAAACTTCCTAAGTTCCAAGGAAACAATGCCATAACTAGTGACCAACATCTAAAGCTCTTCCTCAATATGATGGAAGATTTTGAGATTGAACATGAAGATGTGTACATCAAATTATTTATTCACACTCTAGAGGAGGATCTTAGGATTGGTATAAAGCATTACCAGATAACTCTATTGATTCTTGGGATGAGATGAGAAATGCATTTAGATTACAATATGGTGATAGGACTGACCCTAGGTTTCTTCTATCAGAATTTGAAAACATCAAGAAGAATCCTAATGAGTCAGTACATGACTTCAATACAAGGTTCAATAAGACCTTGAGGATATTTCCTGTTAGGATAAGGCCATGTGATGAGTCATGTTTGATCAAATATATTGATGCATTTGATAAAAAAGTTGCTTACTACTTGAGGACAAGAACCCTACCAACTTGAGGCAAGCATTCACCATGGCCCTAAAAATAGAGAATAATATCAAAGCAATTGGGAAACCTCCAAAGAGGAAGGTGTAAAGCTAGTTAACCTAGAAAAGCCTCGAGATAACAAGGGTGCTGATTTGGAAGAAGTGTGAAAACTTTGGCAGGGATGTCGAGGAGATATCTCTACAAACTAGCCTTGAGCTGAGAAAGGATTTGGGTAGAGTTCAAAAGAAAAACAAAAGAAACAAGGCTAAGAATATTTACAAATCATCAAATAATTGATGACAGAGGCAAAGGGACTGTTGGATTTGGGAATAAGTAGCTGAAGGAAGAGAAAATAGAATGGTGCCTGATCCTTTGGCTGCTAGAGTTGTTGTTGTGGAAGAAACAAAGGTCATTGATTGGTGTGATAGATGTTTCATGCCCCATGCTCCTTGTGAAGAAGATCAACAAGAAGAAGAAGTTGATGATGATAATGATGATGATGCCTACATGATGGAGATCCCTATGAGTTCACCAAGGGAAGAAACTTCAACTGAGGTAATAAGTGCTAGAAGCTGCTGCCACTTTTTGGGATTTCATCATTGGGTACCTCTTCTTCCCCCTCTCATACTTTAGAAGTAGATAATGTACAAGATTTTGAATTTCCCACTAATGATTTTGAATATTGAGGGCATTAATGATGAAAAGTATGATGGAGGATTTCCTTCGAGAAGAAGATAGGAAGCTATTAAATAATGTTGTAGTTGCCCAAGAAAAGGAGCACAATACCAGAAGTAAAGGTTCCAAGGGGCCACAAGCCAAGTAAAAATTTTCACTTCTTACCAAGGAAACCCCAAAGAAAAATGCATTTGGCAGAGAGCTTGTTTCCCAAGAAAAACTTGTGTTCCTCTCCATGCCAAAAATGAAAATAATCCCATTCCATCTGATGAATTTTCCAATCTTTCCCCTAATGTTGCTCTACCCAAATTTTCTCCATATGACATAGCCCAAATTTTGAGTCAAATCAAAATTCTTGTCCCAATTGTTGAGCTTCTTAGGATCCCTAAGCACAAGAAGAGGGATTTTGAATATTTGGGATTCAAAGGGGAGAGATCATACAAGGTAGAGATGTAAACAAGGTTGAGGTTCCCCTTACTATTTGTAGAGTTGGAAAAGCCACAAGTATTGGAAGAGCTGGGGAACCACCAGAGGTTTATTTAGGAACTTCTTTGGTTAAATCCTAGTTGAATGTGGATCCATTTTTCACTACCCTGGTTATCAAAGACAAGTTGTTACATAATTGTATGTTTGATTCTGGAGCTTCATGTAATGTCATGCCTCTTGAGGTCATGAATGAATTAGGTATCAAAGTAACAACAACATATGGGAAGTGCACTTCCATGGACTCTAGAGAGGTGCCAGTGGTGGGGTGTGTCAAAGATCTAGTAGTGTAACTTGCATCTTATCTTGGAAGGAACTTAAAGCTTGATGTAGTCATTGTTGATTGCCCTGCCAAGTGGGGGATGTTGTTGTCAAGAAAGTGGGTAGCAAGTGTTGGTGGTAGTGTGAAAATGGACATGTCTTATGCCACTATCCCCATTGAAGGCAACTTGGTGAAATTGTATGGAGAGAAGAAGATGATGTACCTGATTGAAGACCCAAGCAATGCATCTTAAGAAGTTTTGCAAGAAGATGTTGATCTTAACAATTTTGTGAGCTTTGTGGATTTTAGGGAGTATGAGAGTGTTGAAAAAAAGCTCCTAAGTATGTTGCTTTTTCTAGGAATTTGGTCTGTGTTTCAGCCTTGAAGAATGTCAAAGAATTTGACTTAAACATAATGGAGGAGCTTCAGAGAAGATGGGTGGTTTACAAATAGAACAAAGAAGAAAAAGAGGTCTACTTCCAGTTGATGAAAACATATCAGAACCTCTTGGCATGGTCATATCTAGGATGGCAGGTGCTTGAATTGTTTCCTTGATTATTTTCTTTAAATTAGGAAAAAGTCTTCTTGTATAGTGTATAGTTTGTTCTTTTGTTCCATGTTTCTTCTATTTTTGCTCGTTCTGGTCCATGGTGACCTATTTTTGCTGGTTTCTTTGTTTGTTTTTGGTGATGGCTCTATTTCTCTGCTCTGTAAAGATGACTCTACTCCCAATGGATATTTTGGCACTTGGTCTACTATTGTTCTTGTGGCACTCGCAGGGAGTGCCCATCCCCGATTCAAAGCCAATGTTGGTGCTCAAAATGGTCTCATCCCATCTGTGCCTTTGAAAAATTATTGATTCACGACCTTTATCATTTTATCCTTCCCCATATTATGTTTTCAGTCTTTGTTTCCATTTTTAGTCTACTCTTGGGTCGAGGATCATGTGTGGGTCGTATTTATCTCATGGTTCCTTTGTTCCTCAAAAAAAAGCTCTATATTTTGAGTCTCGTGTGCTCTGTTCCTTCAAAATCACTTTTTCCTATTTCCTCCATTTTCACAGTCAAGATCTGCTATCCCTGTCATTTTACCCTAAATACTCAAAGAAAATGAGTTGATGTGTCTTTAAGGATCGTGTTTGAGCCTTGCGATAACTATCTAAATTCTTGTCCTTGAAGAAAAATCATTTTTGGCTCAAATGGATGTTTCTCTCTATTTTATGGTTTAATGGGTGTTTCTCCTAGTCAAATTTGCATCATTGAGTTGATAGGAAAATGGACACCTCTTGGTTGGATGCGGATTAACTAAATACTTCAAAAAATCCATAAAAATCCTAAATTCAAAAATGTGTCCATGTGGAGGAAGCGATGCTCATTTGAGAATCAACTTTTTGTTTGGGTTTGAAATAGTTCCAGGATGACACATGGAGGGTTGGCGGGAAAGAGACACGTGTAGGTTTCATTTGGGTTTCCCATACTTAGGCAAATTTCAAAGGTTTTCGGGAAGTCCAGGACACGTGGAGGAATGAACGCTCATTTGAAGATCTACTTTTGGGCTTTGCCTTGGAGTAGCACCAAGAGGAACGTGGAGGGCTTCCATACTTTTTTATGCAAATGGAAACAATTTGGTGGATGACATGGGACGACACTGCAGGCTCACGGGGTCTCTTCTTTGGTACCATCTTGAATTTTCAACTTGGGCACCAGTTTTTTGAAGAAGCACCATGAGGACACATGTGGGGCATCTCGCTCACTTTTCATTTTCTTGGAATTTTCAAATGACAAAAGGAGACTGCCTCGGAGCTTGAAAAGTGGCGCCTTCCGCTAAGATTTAAGCCTTCAAACAAATTCAAACTGGAGAGTAGGACACATGGCGAGCCCTGCGCTCGTTCAAGGTATCAAATTTTTGGGACCATGCCTCAAGGTGCGCCATGGTGACACGTGGAAGTTTGAAAAGTCATAGGGGGGGGGAGGTGGACCATCAGAGGAAATTCAAAATTTTCACCTCTTTACTTCATAAAGGTTAAAATAGCAAAAATGGCCCTATGAGCCGATGGGAAATAGTCAATGTTTTACCCGGTCAATGGTGGAGGTGCGGACCCGTGGAGGAAAATTGGAAAATTTTCCTTTTGAGAAAAAAAGAGTTAAAAGTAAAAGGGGAAGTGTAGTTCCGCTAGGACCCACATTGGGACACGTGTCAAAAGTATTTCTCAAGGGTGGAGCTACGGGAAAACTTGGAAAATTTTCCTTTTTTTCCAAAAGAGAGTCAAATGGTAGAATTTCTCTACGTTTATTTTGGGGCCCACCTCAGGACACATGTCAGGCCCATTTTATAAGTGGAGTTGCTGGGAAAAAAGGTGAAATTTTTCCATTTTTTAAAAAGGGTCAAAAAAGGTCAAAGGAAGCCCCCGAGCCCATTTTTCGCATCTTCCACGTGGATGGCCCACATTCAAAATCAAAGATCATGGTTCTGTTGAGATTTAAATTTGATTTTCCCCCATTTTTCTCGTAAAAGATCCTAGATGTGCAAATCTTCATGATTTCTTATTATTTTCTACATGCCAAATAGAGGGCGAGTTAATTTTGATATCTAGATTTTGGTGGGAGAGATCTGGAGATGTCTTTCGCCATTAAAAATGGTCGACTCTCAAGCCCTCGATTTGGTTTTCCATATTTCTTCTCCTAAGCACGCAAGGGTACATATTTGATTGATATGGGGCAGAAGTGGTTGATGAATGGATGGAGGCGTGTTTTTCCTGAGAAAGGAGTTGAATGTGGGAAGAAGTCGAAGAGATTTTCCCTCGAGCACCTAGAGAATTTTTACATATCGATTCGTAAATCAAAAAAGAATCATGGCAAGCACTGGTGCATTTAAAGTTTTTGTCTTTTGGGAGGAAGGGGCTCTATGTTGGAAATTTATAAAGGCCATGAATTTTTGTACAAATGGTTGGGATTTTTTGGAAAGATCAGGACTGATTTTCTCCAGCAGAAAAAGCTTGACAGAGCCCATCCATTTTGAGAAGCCATCTAGAGAAGCTTGTATATCTCTCTTTGTTTCAAATTTGATCGTGTCAAGGTGGTTGCAAGTGTACAACCATTGACAAGCTTTGAGATTGTTTTGGAAACTTTCCCTTGCTGATAAATTTGATCAAACTTTGAGTTATTCTGTGTCAATCTTGAGTAAAGTGTATTTATTTCATTTCTGAATGCATACGGGTAGTTTTTCTTGTTTCTATTGCAATCTTGTACAAAATATAGTCCAATCACATAGGTCTCAGTCCTTGTGATAGTTTAGTGGCATCTACAATTTCATTTCTCATAAAAGCCTTCATCGGGAATGGGATAAATGGTTTAAAATCACTTTTCTTTCATTTTGTTGATAGAGATTATCTTGTAAGCCTCTGGGTGTACCTCAGGCATGACTTGGTTTAAATCTTGGTGCTTTATTGGGTCCTCTAACTTGAGCCTTTGTGATAGAATCCCACAGGTTGTGTGAAAGAGTGTTGATCTAGGCCTCCATTGAAGCACATATTCTAGTTGAGGAAATAGTTTAACTTTTTGTGGCATTTTGTTGATTGAATCTTTCCATTTTTCATAAGATCTCAAGGATCTAGTGAGTCAAGTCCATCCCATCTCCCCTCCAACCAAAATTCATTTAAAACAACCAATCCTACCCATAATACCGTTGTTTGTCATGTGTGTACACAAATGCATAATCCATTTACCAAAACATGCATAAACAATCAGGGTCTCAAATGTCTTTAGTAACCTTTGCCTTGTTGTGAGAATATCTCCATAATCTGGAAGTGACAACTCATGAGAGTCAAATTTATTGTGTTGATCATATTTTCCCAAGGCCTTCTCTATAAAATTTATGCTAAAGAAAGGTACATGTATCTCCTTTAAAATAACAGAGGTTACAAAATAGGTTCTCTTACCTTGGTTGAAAGGCACAACCTAAAATATTTAGGATCAAATCACATCCTTTTAAGGTGCTATCCATCTCTCCAAAAATCCAAGTAACTCCTAATCACTTTCAATATACTTTGAAATTCACTTCTAGGAGGATCTTGATGCATTTTCATGACAAGATGGAATCTGAATATCTACATGGAATTGAAATAATGTATCTTGACTTGAGTTCTATATTTAAAGTAGGGACAATTTCTAATCTTTAGTAGTTGAAGCACATTGGTTACTTGAAGGAGATAAGATGTTCTGGGAAAGAGAAGAGTCACCTTTAACAAGTGGAAAGTCATTGGGAGAAGAAGAATAAGTTGTTATGATTCAAGAGGACCCTAATCTTGTTATTGAAGATACTTCCAAAGCAAGGAAAGGTAAAGAGATGGATAAGTATGGTGAAGCCAAAGGAAGAAAGATGAAGTACGAGTAAAAATAATATCCAGTAGAGTCTTGTATTTTGTCAAATCTTACTGAGATTAGTGACACAGATATGGGACATCTCTCCATCACTGAATTGATTGAGAAATCAAAGGCCAAGATCTAAACACCTCTCATATATGTTGTAGGCTTATTTTCCCACTCAATAACCCTAGACGTCTTTGGCACATCACTTAGACAAATATGAATGCTCTCCCAAAGTATACAAAGGTACCAGGGCACCTATTTTCTACAAATGTACCACAGTGTTAACATGCACATTCATAATAATGAAATCCCAAGGTACATAATCCATTTTAACAATCAAATTCATGAACTCAAATTGGAAACACACATAATAAATAAAATTTACAGATCACATAACAATTAGGATCATATTCACCATATAATCACTAGTAACAAATACATCAATAACCAATATCCAACCATAATGATCCATTATATTATTCCATCAAAACATAGTAGTTGAATACACCATAAGAAACATCACAAGGCCATGTGCGCATTATACCAGCAACATAACTCATACAACTCAAAACACATCATGTCTCTCTCTAAACCATGAAAATTAATAAATATATAGGGGTGGGGAATTTCCCTTCACTAGCCATACACTTCTCAAAATAGGTTGCATGCTAAGAATAGTCATGCACCACTATAAAAGAAACTAAGGAAGCATGCAAGATTTTCCTAATAATAGATCATCTATAATTAACTCTATTTCTAATCCTATTATTATCTCAATGCGCATGTTTGAACTGCAAGTTATTCCCTTAAAAATAGACTCTTCTTGAATACAATATCCAACCATAATGATCCATTATATTATGGCATGAAAACATAGTAATTGAATACACCATAAACAACATCACAAGGCCATGTGCGCATTATACCAGCAACATAACTCTGTTACAACTCAAATCACATCATGTCTCTCTCTAAACCATGAAAATTAATAAATATATAGGGGTGGGGAATTTCCCTTCACTAGCCATACACTTCTCAAAATAGGTTGCATGCTAAGAATAGTCATGTGCCACTACAAAGGAAACTAAGGAAGCATGCAATATTTGCCTAATAATAGATCATCTATAATTAAATCTAGTTCTAATCATATTATTATCTCCATGTGCATGTTTGAACTGCAAGTTCTTTCCTTAAAAATAGACTCTTCTTGACTATTTTTTCATGCAAATGTGCAATAGGGAAATTGACAATTTCTAAGCATGACAACTATACCCCTGTGTAAAAATTTCAAGTTTTACCCTTCCAAGACATCCCGGGTCTACCCAGTCAGTCCAGTGACCTCCCAATTGATGTTAACTCATTCCCCTAGGTGATTTAGGAAATTCAATTCAAAACCCCTAGGTGATTTTAGGAGTTCATTGAAAAATGAAAACTTTGAGCAGTTGTGGGAAGGGTTATCACTGGCCTTCCTAGGACTAGAGCAACCCCATGAAATGGAATGGAGAAGAAAAAACTAGACATGGAGGTGAATCAAATGCCTAGGAACATCATGAGAGTGATTTAAGAAGATTCGGGAAGGATTTGGAGAAGTTGGGGCAATTTGATCAAAAACAAGGTTCATAGGCTTAAACCAAAGGCAGGTGCACTGGTCAAAGAGTTGCTGAGCTTCGGGAAGTGATTTCAAGGAGCTTTGTATTGAGTAGGATCCAAATGATTTTTTTGGAAAGGTAATTACAATCCCTACAACATGGTGAAATAATATTTTTCACAACACTTTGGTACAATAGGTTTATAATTGGTTTCTTTAGGCATGATCCAGAGGATCCTCACAGAGAGAAACACCGATCTAAGATCTTCTCAAAAATTGTTGTATTCATTTTTAAAGCGTGGAGAAAAATTATACGACTCCAACGATGCTTGTTTGCAGGAAAAAGAGCTTATTTGCAAAAGTTATAGCTCGCTGAAATTTTTGGGCAACTGGTGAAATTTGGAGTTTTGTGCAGGTTGGACGTGTGCACGCTCGCCAAGTGTTTCGATCATATTGTGACACGTGGACGAATTGTGTGACGTACTAAAAAAATGGGTTTTGGAACGCTGGTCTTGGACACTTGTTCTTGGACAAATGGACCCCGCTATTTACTGGCTGGGGGCCCTCAGCTAGGTTCGACACACTCGATTATGGAGGGGTGCCTTGGCCTCCTTCTCATTTAACCATTAAACCAACTTGTGTATATAAACCTCTATATTTGCCTTTGCACCATGCATGTGGGACATTGGGCATGTATTATTTAAATTATCCACGCCTAATAACCTATTTGCAATTTTCCACGCATATTTCTCAAACTATTCAACGCATTATCTATTCCACTTTCCACGCATTAGTCTAAACTTTCCACGCATATTGTAAACTTGTCCACAGTTTTAGACTGTACATGCATATATTATGGGATTGGGCACCTAAAATTAAACAATGCGCATCCCTATGAAATGCGCTCCAAGTCTAGTGCCTACCACATAGGCTAAGGCGGCTCTCTAGCCATTCAAAATCCGTGCCCACCTACCATATAAAGCATTGACCAAGATTACATGCGCCGAATGTGGGATAATGATCCCAAGAGGATAAGACAAAAGCAAGGGAGGAGAATGGAACTCGGGTGGGCCGAGTAAAATGATAAGCACCCAGCCGGCATGCTAGGAGGCACATAAACAATATAAAAAGGGTGATATTCTATTTGTAATTCATTCGGGGACTGTGTAGTAATATTGTAATGCTCATATCTTGAGCTAGGAGTGGAGTTTGAAGGAGATGTAAAAAGAAACCCCTATTATTTTTGATAGAGGAAGACTGTGAGAAGGTCATAATTTTGTATAATTCTTTGTAAAGAATTATTTTCAAGATTTTAATAGATCGGTCCCATTCAATTTGGACCGGAGGCGTAGGCCTCAGCGCCGAACTCCGTTATCAATTCTTGCGTCACATTGCTGGTGAATCCTCTTCATTTCTTTCAATATTTTCATAGTACTTGTAGTATTTATTCTTTTATTAAAAATACAAAAAGAAATAATGCATAATTTTTACATCTAAAATCAATACAAAGTAAGAAAAATGTGTGTGCATAATTCTTTACTTAAATTTGGTTTTCAGATCATTGGTATCAGAGCTGGTTTTGACTGATTTTTGGTTCAGTTTAACATGTTTTGGATTGCAAGTTGTGTGTTGGATGTTAACAAGGTCTCGATCTAAGAAGGGTGAAGGAGAATTAGTTGAAGGAGATCCCAAAATTGGTACCAGACGATCTCGAAGTCCTACAATGGCGGATCGAGAGGAAGTGGAACAAAACTTTCGTCAATCCTTCCAACAGATGAAGGAAATGGTGGAAGAAATGTACCAAGATAGGAAAAGGGAAAAGGGGACTAGAGAAGGTAAGAAAGAAGAAAGCTCTAGTTCTGACATTCCAAAAAGAGACTCTTTAAAATCTGATTTTCTTTCATTAAAGTTAGATATCAAGTTTGAATTGCCTATGTATACTGGAGAGCTAAATGCAGAGAAGTTGGATAACTGGGTCAAGCAAATAGAAGTATATTGCAGGGTTCAGAGAATTGTTGATGATGAAGCAAAGATTCATCTGGAAACTCTTCGGATGGGTGGAACAACACTCATTTGGTGGGAGAGTAAGCTTCAGGAAGTGGAAGAAAACAAAGGTATAGAAATCACTTCTTGGTCTGAATTTGTTTCAAATCTTAGGCAACAATTTTATCCTCTTGGTTATAAGCAACAAGCTATGATGGATTGGCAAACATTAAGACAAACTAAGGGACAAAGTGTTCAAGAATACACACAAGAATTTAGGAAAAGGGCTCTAATTCTGGGAATTTCCCTAAACACAGAAGAAACACTGCTCAAATATATTGGTGGATTGCATAGTTATCTAAGGCATATGATACTTGTTTTAGGTCCTACTAATCTTGATGCAGTATGTGTTCAAGCAACCCATTTGGAAGCACGAGGGAAAATGACAAAGGAGTCCTCTTTCTCTTCTTTTAATCAGAAGAACAAGCAATCTGAAGGAAAAGGTTCGAAAGAACAAGGAAAAGGAAAGGGTAAGCATAAAACAAACTCTACTGTTAAGAAGGAAGATGAAAAACCATTTTGTAATCATTGTAAAAAAAACCATGATGAGTCTAAATGTTGGAAATTACATCCTGAAAAGAATCCTAAATGGATGGTTAAGAAAGGAAAGGAAAAGAAAACAAACACTGTAGTGCATGATCTTGGTTCTGATTCAGGTGATGAAACCAAAATCACAGCTATGGGTTTACAAGGTAAATCAACTCTTTCAATTTCCAACAATAGCACTACAGATGTTGCATCTTCTTCTAGTAAACAAACTATACCTGACGATAAGAAAAGAAATGAGATTTTCCACATTAGAGTAATTTCAAAGCATACGAAAATTGATACTCTTTTTGATAGTGGATCTCAAGCTAATCTAATTTATGAGGAGGTTGTTAAAAACTAGGACTCAAAACTAAACCACATCCCAAGCCTTATCCTTTGGGATGGGTTTGTGATGATGCAAAAGCTGCAGGTAACTAAAACTTGTACTTTCAGATTTGCCATTACAGACAAGTTTATTGATGAGGTTGAATTGGATGTAGTTCCTTTGGATATTTGTGGGGTGGTTTTGGGAAGTCCTTATTTGTATGATCGTAAAGCAATCTTCTATAGGGAAGAAAATAAATATTTGCTTGTAAAGGATGGAATTGAGTTTATTATTAGAGCTCACCGTGAAAAGAATAATCTATCCTTGGTAACTGCAGGTCAAATGAAAAGACTTGTAAATTCAAGAAAAAGTTTTGTGCTCATGGTGGTCAAAGCCAAGGAAAAAGAAAATGAGATGGCTTTTGAGACTTGCGATCTAAAACATAAGGATGAATTGGTAAAAATTGTTTCTCAATTTGATGATGTTTTTCAGGATCCACAAGGTCTACCTCCCAAAAGAGGGGTTCAACATGAGATACAGTTGCTTCAGGATGCACCTCTTCCCAATATCGGAATGTATAGGTTGTCAGTAGTAGAGAACGAGGAAATCAAGAGACAGGTAATGGAACTTTTGGCTCAAGGTATAATTCATCCAAGTACATCCCCATGTGGTTCACCAATTATATTGGTTCCTAAGAAGGATGGCACTTGGTGAATGTGTGTTGATTTCCGTGCTTTAAACAAGATTACTATAAAGAATCGTTACCCTCTTCCTAGAATAGATGATTTACTGGATCAATTAAGAAATGCAATTTATTTCACTAAGTTAGACTTAAGAAGTGGTTATCACCAAGTAAGAATTGCAGAAGGTGATGTTTGGAAAACTGCTTTTAAAATGAAACAGGGATTGTTTGAATGGTTAGTGATGCCTTTTGGTTTGTGCAATGCACCGGCAACATTCATGAGAGTTATGAATGAAATTTTTAGACCATTCATTGATAATTTCGTTATTGTCTACTTAGATGATATTCTTATTTTCAGTAAATCATGGGATGAACATATTAAACACATCCAGAAAGTCTTAGATGCACTAAGGAGAGAGAAATTGTATTTGAAGATGTCAAAATGTGAATTTGGAAAAACATCTTTAATTTACTTGGGGTATATTGTAGGAAATGGAGAATTGAAAATTGATCCTGCAAAAATAGAGGTTATTGTGAAATGGCCTAGACCCACAAATGTGACGGAAGTTAGAAGTTTTCTAGGTGCAGTTCAATACTGGAGGAAATTTATTGCTAACTTCTCATATATTGCATCTCCTTTGCATGCTTTGACAAGTATTAAACAGGTCTTTCAGTGGGGAGGAAAACAACAAAAAGCATTTGATACACTGAAAGAGAAGATAAGTACCGCTCCGATCTTGGCACTTCCGGATTTACAACATTCATTTGAGATTGAGACAGATGCTAGTGACTATGCTTGATAGGGGGAAGTTTTGATGCAGAACAAACGACCAGTGTGTTACCATTCAGAAACCTTTACAAGTGCGGTAAGAAACTATCCAACTTATGATAAAGAGTTGTATGCTTTGGTTCAAAGTGTTAAAAAATGGAAGCATTATTTAATGGGAAAAGAAAAAATTATCCATACTGACCATCAACCACTTCAATATTTACAAACACAAACCAAATTGCAGCAGTCTAGACATTTCAGGTGGATGGGATTTTTGCAACAATTTCATCTTGTAATCAGGTATAAAAAAGGTATTCAAAACAAGGTTGCCGACATGTTATCCAGACCACCAGTGGTAGTAGCATCTATCCTTTTACAACATAGTTCTTTGGCTCATGTTAGTTACAAGGAACAATATGCAAATGATGTTGATTTTAGAGAAGTGTATGAGGATTTAGTAAGTGGGAAACAAGTAGGAGAAAAAGATTATCATTTGCATGAAGGATTGTTATATCATTCTGGAAAACTTTGTATTCCAGAAAATGAGCGTGTGCATATGATTAGGGAAGCACATACTTCTCTTATTTCAGGGCATTTTGGTGTTAGTAAGACAGTTGCACATTTACAAAAATATTGCTATTGGCCTAGAATGCATGAACATGTAAACCGATATATTAAGGGATGTGTTCTTTGTGCCACAAGCAAGCCAAGTAACAGGAAATTAGGACTTTACACTCCTCTTCCTGTTCCAACACGGCCTTGGGAAAGTGTTTCCATGGACTTTGTAGGAGGCTTGCCCATGACACGGAGAAAACATGATTACTTATATGTGGTAGTGGACAGATTTAGCAAAATGTGTGTGTTGGTTCCATGTACTAAACAAATAACTGGTGAGGGAACTGCACATTTATTCTTTCAGTTTGTTTGGGTTCATTTTGGTTTACCTACTTCAATCATATCTGATCGGGATTCTAGATTTCTTGGGGAATTTTGGTCTTATTGACATTGTGGGGTTAATGGACACTTTTAGCTTGCCCATGAAAAAGAGCATTGCTTTTCATGTGGTGATGGTAGAAACAGAGGTTGTAAACGCATACGGTGGTACAATTACTTTGGGGCTATAGTAACAAACATCTTAAATTGTGGGATGAACATCTTTATTATGTGTAACATGCTTATAATCGTGCCTTACATTCTTCTACTTTAAAGTCTCCATTTGAGACTTGTTATGGATATCTTCCTAATTCTCCATTAGATGTCTCCATTTGAGACTTGTTATGGATATCTGCCTAATATATTATGGACATGAAACTGTTATTAATTTGGTGCAAGTGATTACGACAAGGCTAAAAGATTTGTGTAGAGAATACAAAAAGTTCATTAGTATGTTCATGAACAATTGGAGAAAATCGAGGTCAAGTACAAAGCTAGGCATGATAAACATAGAGGCGATCACAAGTTCAAAGTTGGTGATTCAGTTTGGCTTCACATCAGCAAGGAAAGACTAACAGGTGAAGGTAAAAAATTGAAACCTATACGGTATGGTCTGTTCCAAATATTGGAAAAAATTGGTAACAACGCTTTCCGGTTAGATTTACCTCCATATATGCAAATCTACTCAGTTGTAAATGTTGAGAATTTAAGATTGTATGAACCACCTATGATTGTTGATCATGATGATTCTAACATAATGCCTTCCATTGATGATTTTGCTCCTAAGTATCTTGATGAGTTGTAGGAAGACATCATTTTGGACAGGAAAGTAAGAACTTCGCGAAGGGGTGATATTGAGTATCTTCATGTTGGGTTCAAAGGCATGCATCCAAACAAGGCAAAATGGATGGAAACTGGAAAGGTGAGGGAGAAATACCCTCACCTATTCACCAATTAGGTTGACTTTTGGGGTCCAAAAGTTTCTCAGTGGGGAGGAATGATCCAGAGGATCCTCACAGAGAAACACCGATCTAAGATCTTCTCAGAAATTGTTGCAGTCATTTTTAAAGCGTGGAGAAAAATTATACGACTCCGACGACAGCTTGTTTGCAGGAAACGGAGCTCGTTTGCAAAAGTTATAGCCCGCTGAAATTTTTGGGCAACTGGCGAAATTTGGAGTTTTGTGCAGGTTGGACGTGTGCACGCTCACCAAGTGTTTTGATCATATTGCGACACGTGGATGAATTGTGTGACGTACTAAAAAAATGGGTTTTGGAATGCCGGTCTTGGACACTCGTTCTCGGACAAATGGACCCCACTATTTACTGGCTGGGGGCCCTCAGCCAGGTTCGACACACTTGATTATGGAGGGGTGCCTTGGCCTCCTTCTCATTTAACCATTAAACCAACTTGTGTATATAAACCTCTATATTTGCCTTTGCACCATGCATGTGGGACATTGGGCATGTATTATTTAAATTATCCACGCCTAATAACCTATTTGCAATTTTCCACGCATATTTCTCAAACTATTCAACGCATTATCTATTCCACTTTCCACGCATTAGTCTAAACTTTCCACGCATATTGTAAACTGTCCACAGTTTTAGACTGTACATGCATATATTATGGGATTGGGTGCCTAAAATTAAACAATGCGCATCCCTATGAAATGCGCTCCAAGTCTAGCACCTACCACATAGGCTAAGGTGGCTCTCTAGCCACTCAAAATCCGTGCCCACCTACCATATAAAGCCTTGACCAAGATTACATGTGCCAAATGTGGGATAATGATCCCAAGAGGATAAGACAAAAGCAAGGGAGGAGAATGGAACTCGGGTGGGCCGAGTAAAATGATAAGCACCCAGCCGGCATGCTAGGAGGTGCATAAACAATATAAAAAGGGTGATATTCTATTTGTAATTCATTCGGGACTGTGTAGTAATATTGTAATGCTCATATCTTGAGCTAGGAGTGGAGTTTGAAGGAGATGTAAAAAGCAACCCCTATTATTTTTGACAGAGGAAGACTGTGAGAAGGTCAGAATTTTGTAGAATTCTTTGTAAAGAATTATTTTCAAGATTTTAATAGATCGGTCCCATTCAACTGGACCCGGAGACGTAGGCCTCAAGCGCCGAACTCCGTTATCAATTCTTGTCACATTGCTGGTGAATCCTCTTCATTTCTTTCAATATTTGCATAGTACTTGCAGTTTTTATTCTTTTATTAAAAATACAAAAAGAAATAATGCACAATTTTTACATCGAAAATCAATACAAAGCAAGAAAAATGTGTGTGCACAATTGCTAGTTAAATTTGGTTTTAGAGATCACTCAAAGGCATAAGTAAAATACTAGATCAAAATTTAAATTTTTAGGGCTTAAATGGAGAAATAAAGATATGATACCACCACCATTGCATTAAGAAGGCCATTTTAGTGGGTGAAACCTTGTGTCAATATCATATGAAATTTCATCTATTTTAAAAATTTTGTCCATTCAAGAGCTCAATTTTCTTATAACCATTTCAAGTTACCCTCTAGGAGTGAGTTTGGGAGTTAGTCAAATTTCAACGTGGACACATGTCAACTCCGGGAGCCTGATGTAATTTCATGTCCCTTATGTACCTCAAAAAAGGGACATGAGGTAATAAAAATACTACCCATGACCCCTATAAGCCCTCTAGATCCTCATACGACCTCTCGGACTAGTTCGAGACTATGAGGTGCTTGTTAAGCTCATTCCCTCACTCGCTCAGATCGTGACAAGTGGCGGCCACAGAACACCATGGGAATTTGATGACCTCATGTCCGGGTTTGTGATAGGGGGATATGAGGGATTTGTCATCACCAATCCGGCACTATGATAATTCTTCACGGGAACTCCTCGTGCTATGATTATTTACTAATGCACAGCCTTTAGTTTGGTGGATGTAATCTGGAAACAAAACAACAACATAACACAAGAATACCATCGACTATGATAAGACGGAATGATGAAAAATCTGAAATATCAAAGTAAATTATAATATTAACATGAAATTGTTACAATCTCACCCATGAGGTACTTCAAGTGTTATTGACTTCACTTGACTTTCACCAAGACTATGGGAGAAACTTTACAATTACACCTCTTAATGGCTTCTTCAACACACCTTTAAACTGATGGCTTCCTTTGCACACTTCCTACAATATTTCTCACTACTTCCTTCTATGCTAAATGAGGGGGGTGGCCTCTCTATTTATAGAACTTCCAGGCTTATCCATCTTATCTCTAAGATAGGATAAGAAATCCACTCTGACGAATCATATTCCATACCTTAACTCTTATCTGTACATGTAAGCTTATCTTTTAAGATAAGATAAACCTTATATTTTACATGGGTTCCACATTTTTAGACTTTTTACAAATAAAATACACAAAATATTTATGACCTCACTCCTTGTCCTTATTACTAATATAATATTTCTAATTCCTAATCATGTAGACCTACTTCTCTAATTACCCAAACTTTGACATTTTAACATTATCGGACCACTTACGACAAATATTTACTTTTTACAACATTCCTATTATACTTTGACTATTACCGTACTCCACATTATTGGCGGCACCATACTGACGGTGCCATTATCTTCTATCGGACGCTACTACTAATTATACTTAACAACATCCTATTCCTAATACATACATTAATGAAATAGAAATTACGGAGGAAAATTTTAGTGTCGACATCTTCCCCCTTCCTAGCTTCTACTCCGTCCTCGGAGTAGACTATTCTAGTGCTTGGAAAATATTCAACTTGTCGTGGTTGACCCATTTCGTAATGGGAGTGCCATCCAATTCCTCCAGTCGGTACGTACCATTTTCATGCACAGCTGTTATTTTGTAGGGCCCCATCCATTTTGGAAGAAATTTTTCTGTCTTCTTTTTTTGTATCTGGAATCATATACTAGAACCAAGTCATTCACATGAAATGGAGACCAACGGATCTTTTGATCAAAGTATTCCTTCTACTTCATTTTCTTCTTATAGCTTGTATCCTTTGCTATTTCCCTCATTTCCTCTAGCAAATGAAGATGTACCAACCTTTCTTTTACTGAATCACTTTCATCCATCCTTTCATTTTTCATAACTCTCACAGTGGGAATATCAAACTCAATAGGAAGAACTGGATCAATGCCATAGGCCAACTGAAATGGGGAGTATCCTGTTGCTGACTTTGATGTTGCCCTATATGCCCACAATGCTGCATGAATCCTTTTATCCCATTTATGTACCTGCAAGGCTGCATCTTTTGCTAGAATTTGACACAACACAAAATTTGTTTGTTCCACCTGTCCATTTGTGCTTGGCTTGTATGTTGTTGCCTTCCTGTGCTTAATAGAAAACTTATTGACTAGGGCTTCTACCACCTCATTAATGAAGTGGCTTCCTTGATCTATTACAATTTCTAATGGGCAACCAAATCTGGTGACAATGCGTTCATATATGAACCTTGCCACTTCATCCATGGAAGTTGTTTTCAATGGCCTAGCTTTAACCCACTTGGTTAAATAATTTGTGGCAACTACAATATACTTATTTTGGCATGAGGTAGTTGGAAGTGGACCTACAATGTCTATTCCCCACTTTTCAAAGGGACCAAGTGGAAGAATAGGGCATAATGGAGCTGATGAAGTCTTACGGTTACCATGTGTTTGACAAATATCACATGTCTTACAATAATTATAACAATCTTTAAAAAGAGTGGGCGGTGATAACCTTGCATCCAAGATCCTTCTTGTTGTAAGTTGTCAGAGAGAAGTACCCTCCACATGTACCATTGTGGAATTCTTCTAGCAGTTCCTTCCCTTGATCACGTCCAATTGCCCTCTTGTATTGTCCATCAAGTCCTATTCGAAATAATACTCCATATAGAATAGAATATGGATGACTAGCTTGAGTAATCTTTCTCTTAGTCTTTGCATTGGCACCATCGGGAAACTTGAATTCATTCGAGATAATTCCAAATATCTATGTATTCACTAGGGATTGTGTCGAGGGATAATAAGGCTACATCGGGAAATCATCATCATCACAAGATGATCCTAAACCATCATAGGCTCGAGAGAGTGCATCTGCATTGACATGCTTCTTTCTGGCCTATCTATAATATCAAATTCAAATTCTTGTAGAAAAATTATCCATCTTGTTATCCTCACGATGGGTTAGGCTTATTTACAATATATTTTAGAGCACGATGATCATTCTGACTAGAAATTTTTGCCCTAGCAAGTAATTTCTAAACTTCTTTACAAAGCAAAAATGATAGCGAGCCTCTTTTTGATTACATTATAATTTACCTCAAGCCTTTGCTCATTTTACTGCTCCCAAAGTAAATTGGATGTTCATTCCCATTTTCATCCTTTTGGCTCAAATTACTTCCTAGTCTTTGTGCTCGAGGCATCGGTGTACACAATGAATGGCTTGCTCAATCTGGATTCTTCAAAATAGGTGAAGACACGGGGCTTCCTTGATTGTCAAAAGCTTCATGCACCTTTTTTCTTGGTTCATAAGTAACATCCTTCTTCAAGAAATGGGTTAGTGGTTGTGTAATCTTTGAGAAATTCTTGATGAACCTTCTATAGTAACCCACATGGCCTAAAAATGATCTCAACTTACTTCTATTCATAGGAAATGGTAAATCTTTGATTTTGAAACTTTATCGGGATCGTACCAATACCATCTCTGGATCTGACATGCCTAACAAAACGCCTTTAGAACATCCAAAGACACACTTTGTAGGGTTTAGTGAGGCTTGTGCTTCATCTAACCTTTGAAATGTTGTCTCCATCTAGTGAGGTGGTCAACTTGCTCCCATAGATGCAAAAATCATCCGAGAAATACTCGATGAAGGTCCCAATGTAGGGTTTGAACACCCTATTCATCAAATCTTTGGAATGTTGCTTTGGAGCATTACACAACCCAAAAGACATAACTCTATAAGCAAAGCGTTCCCCAAGGAGTGGTTAATGTGGTCTTTAGTTGATCTTTCTCTACTATACGAACTTGGTTGTAGCATTATATCCATCAACAAAACTATAACACTCTGGCCGGCTACTTCCGTCCAAGATCTGATTTGAAAATGGAAGAGGGTAATGATCCTTCTTTGTTGCCTTATTGAGCTTCCTATAATCAACACAAATGCGTAGCTTCCCATTCTTTTTATTGAGATCACAATGGGAGAAACCCATTCTGAATTCTCCACAACAAATATGAATCTGCATCAAGCAACTTATCTATTTCTTCTTTTACAGTCTTGGAAAAATTAGGATTCATTCTATATGGCATTTTCTTTATGGGCTTAGCACCATCTACCAACTCAATAGAATGTTCTACCCAACTTACTTGATGGAGTTCCTTGTAATCAAAAGTGAATAGGTGTATGTACCTTCGAAAGAGATGGAGGTAGGATTCCTTCTCACTCTCCATCACAGCATCACCAATCTTTATTTGTTGGAGACGATCATCAAATTATTCTTCAGATAATTTTATGGGGTCATGAGTTGGTGTGACTGGAAGGATATCCATGACTGAAACATCAACCTCACTTTCTTCATCTTCGGTGTCCACTTCACTAGTACTAGAGTAATCAAGAGGATGTCAATCATCAGTTTCATCACTTGAATCCATAGGTTCTACCTTATGATGTCGAGGGATCACGTTTATCTTCACCCTCTCTCTACCACGTCCAAGTGTCATGAAACCTTCATTCCAGTAGTTTCTTGCATGAACTCTCCTTAGCCATGGTCTTCCCAGCAGCATTGGGTATGCAACAGTACCATTTTTCATCACCTGAAAGTCTACCACACATACAACACCCATAACAGATATTGCCACATTTGAAACTACACCTTCTAGTTTAGTTTTTCCTTTATTTAATGACCTTAACATAAGTGTTGAAGGGCGATCAATTTTTAAACCCAACATATTCATTACAGACTCGGTCATTACATTAACTGCAAGCACCTCCATCAACTAAGACATCATGAATTGAAATACCATTACATAATACCTCAGCTTGTGGAGCATAGGGATCCGCCTCTGCCTCCAAAATAGGGACCTCAACCTCCTTCCTTCGTCGAGCATTGAGTCCACTTCGCAACTCCCACCTCTTCTCAGAAGACATAGCCAAGAGTTGACCATATGTAATATTTATAGGCCTTTTGGACAGATCTTCTAAGATGGAGTATGGTCCTTGCCCCTGTGAAATCAGAAAATCCTACACACCCAACTTTCTTCTCCTATGTTTCTTATTAGTTTCTCCTTTCATCTTCTTAGGATCATTTCCATCTTGATTATCTTTTTCTTTCTTTCTTTTTGTTACAAACACATCTACTTCATTATTTCTACTCTTATCTACTACATCAAAAGAATTCACAGGTGCTTTTCCTTTATCATTATCTCCTTTACTAGATGTAGAAGCTCTATCTAGACAATTATACTTATAATGACCCTTTTTATAACAACCATAACATACAACTTCAGAAATATTTCTTTTTGGACCTCTATCTCCTCCCTGAGAACTAAATTCTTTTCCTTGAAGAAGATTAATAGTTAATTGACCCATCTTTTGAGCTAGATCTTCATACTCAGTAGATGTACTAGGAGAAATATTTGTGCTCACGGGAGTGGTTATGGATTACAGACCAAAGGTCTGGTGTAGGCTCTACTTTAGCAACAATTTCTTTGGGCTCCTCTTCCATGCTTTCTTCTTGCCTTCTTGCAATCTCCTTTCACTTGTTCAATAGTAGGCTGGTGGTCATACTTCACTCATTGTCGATCACTGGCTTCATCCCAAGAATGAAGTGCTTACAGAGGATATTATCCATGCCATTCATCAACCCATCTGCTAATCCTTCCTTCCGGATCGAGCATCGAGCTTCCTCCTTAGCTCTAGAACACGAGCATGATAATCCCTTATCTTCTCCTTCTCTCCTTGGGATAGCTTTGTGATCTCGATCATGAGATCTGCATATTTCATTGTTCACCAAATTCTTGAAAAGCTTTTAGTTAATAAATCCCATGATTTTTCACATTATCACCTAGTGTTTCAAACCACCTAATGTGTTGAACCATCCAAAAAGGTAGGAAAAATTTAGTCCATTGTTCCCTTCTTATAAGGCTATTACAAATACAAGATCGTTTAAACTCTTGAATGAAAGAAGAAGCATCTTCATTAGATTGAGCTGAAAAATAGGAATCTTTCCCATTTTCAAAAGTAACCACCATGAAATACCAACCCACAAGTACAATCAACAAGACTTATGTGCACAAATAATTGGAATCACTATACTAGAAAGTGACTTTATACCTTTCTACGGTAAAATAGAAATGACCACGGTAAACTATGGTAAAACTTGACTTCTGTCATCACCAATCCGGTACTAAAATTCTTCCGGAACTTTCTTATGGTAAACACTATTCACGGTAAAAGTGAACAAATCTTATCTGCGGTAAATACTATTCATGGTTGGGAAAAGTGACTTCAACGCACCTTTAAACTGATGGCTTCCTTCGCACACTTCCTACAATATTTCTCACTACTTCCTTCTATGCTAAATGAGGGGGTGGCCTCTCTATTTATAGAACTTCTAGGCTTATCCATCTTAAGGATAAGAAACGATGAATCATATTCCATACCTTAACTCTTATCATGCATGTAAGCTTATCTTTTAAGATAAGATAAACCTTATCATTTTAAAATGACTTTACCATTATGACCTCACTCCTTGTCCTTATAACTACTATTCATGTAGCAAAAAATGACTTTACCATGGTAACTTGACAAATATTTACTTTTACAACATTCTATTGTACTTTCAAGTACCGTACTCCAAAACAAGGTTACCCTACTACTAATTATATTGATTTTTGACTAAGTGGGAATATCTCTCCGGACATAAAAATACACCCCAGGGACGAGGAATGGTCCCATGCTTTTCTCAGCGGAACTTAAAAATGTCATCACCAATCCGGCACTATGATAATTCTTCTTTGTGTTGAGATACATCGGGGAACTCCTAGGATGCTATGATTATTTACTAATGCATGACCTTTAGTTTGGTGGATGTAACCACTGGAAACAAAACAACAGGACATGAAAATTCACTTGACTCACCAATCTCCTACATTAAATGAAATAGTTCTTCATGACCAGTTTTCTTGGCCACCACATCCCTCGGATACTTTATAGTTATTGTCATCACCGCGCACTCATGAAATTTTTTCATGTCTACATCAATGTTCCTGTGGTTCCAAAGTTCTATAAGGATCTAACAAGAATACCATCAACTATGATAAGATGGAATGATGACAAATTAAAAATATGATTCCATGATAATGCAAATATTTTGAAGGATAAATTGACCAAAATATCTAGAGGAATAAAGAATGAAGAAGAAGAATCTTGAAAATCATCCATTGTCATGAAACCAAAATTTTGAAGAGATCTTTGCAAACCGGTGCACAGATTGAAAAAATATTTTTTGCTATGTTCTTCAATCTTAGAGGCCATAAAAACCTGACCTTCAAATCTCCTATTCATGGAAAGAAGTGCTCACAGTGAAGAAATTCATTTCTTTGCACAATGAGAGAAAAATATTGTTTTCCCCAAATCGATAGTTGGATCGAAGAGAAATTTCACTTGAAAGCACAAAAAAAAAAACAATAAAGATAAGGTGATTCTTATCACACATGGAAAAAAACCATACATGTAATTTTTGAGGTCCATTAATGCCTACCATGTTCAGAGGTGCCACCAGGTCAAAAATTTAAAACTTAAAATCTCCTAAACCACTGATCGGGTAGGTCCAAGATTTCAAAGGGGTGATATTGGAAAAAAACCCATATCAAAAAAATTAATTTCATAGTGATCGACCCTTTGGAAGTTCACTTTCTAAAAATAACTTATCTTCGACATAGAGAGCGCCATTTTGGGAAAGTTGTCAATTGAAGAAACTGTGAAAGAGGCATTGAACTCAAAAGAAGTGTTGTAGGGAGAAATCATCGAAATGGTCATCTTGTTCTAGAATTGATGCTTATTAAAAATAGTAAGTGGTCTCACGAGAAGCTATTAGAAATAGTAAATTTGTCCAGAGAGTGAGGGAAACAAAGGGAGAAGGAGGAATTTGAGTTGCAACATCCAATTGAGGATCGAAGGAGGTGATGTTTCACACTTGATAAAAATAGTAAGTTGTTTTTTCTAGAAATAGTAAGTGTCAAGAGATGGTGGGACTAAATTTTATAGAATGGGCATTGTCACTAAATATTTCCTTCACCATTGAGATTCAATGCTCATCTCCTCGATATGTCATCTTCGCGCAGTAGGTAATAACATTTTCACAAAAAACATCTTTAGTGTCTCTCATGGTTCTTCCAGAACTCATCTTGGGAGACCTTGATAGTGTCTTTTGACACTCACTACATGGTTTGGGTCCCAAATTGGAAGTTGTAGTCATCGGTGAAAACAAATTATTTAACTTGGCAGAGCTAGTTTTGAGATCCCATCTCTTCTAAGGGAATCCTCATGAGTCACATTCATGGTCATCGATAAAACCATTCATCAGTTTTTTTAAACACTTTTTCTACAACATCCATGAGCCATTTTGCGGGAGTTTCGTAGAGTGTAAATATTGTGAAGATTTAGAACTTCATCACATTAGAGATTTTAATCAATAAGGATCATCTATCTTTATCGGGAATGACATCCTCTATCTTTCTCCCTCTTCTCTTTCTTCCCCCAACTTTCTCTCTCTTCAAGTGTTCTAATTCTTCATTGGGGTTTGCACTTTTTGATATGCCTTTAAGTTATTCAAAAAGTGACTTTAGAAACATGATATAATTAAGTCACCTTGTTTTTATAAAAGGGTCTTAATATTTTGTAGGAATATGAATAGTCCTGAAGTTAGAAATAAAGCATATGGAGGGTCATCGGGAATATGAAGAGTCATTCCTCTACTATAAATTGTAATGATATCCTCATTCAAAGGGGTTATAATTCCTAAATTCTTCTAGTTGGTTGTATTCTTGTAAGGTCATGAGAGATCTCTTGTTTACTTGTGAGTGAAAAGAGTTAGCCAATTTTTCCCTATTTTCAATGTCTTCCATTCTTATATTATTTACAATTTACGCTTGAGCATTAATACAAGGAGTTTCTAGCCTTTTATCACTAAGGGGTTTAGTGGTACTTTTTGTTCATTAAATTCTAATTGGTCTTGTTGTAGTATTGTTTCTTCCTAATTTTAGTGCATGTGATGAAAGTTTTAACTGATGTATGCAAGACTATGATTTTCTACTTACAACATTAGTTCCTCTTATCTAATATTCTCACTCCCTTTCCCATTCTTCTTGTTTCACCATTTTTTACGTTATTGAGATGAAAGCAGAGATAAAGGTAAGGGCAAGGAGGAATACCGCTTATCTTTGGTCGGTTGATGGTTATTGTGCGCATTCTGACTTCTCGATCCAATGCTAACTGTGAGAGCTTCCTTTTAGCTGGGAGGAACTACCTAAAATAGAAAACAAGACCACAAAAGAAGAGTTAAATAATATATGACAGTGGACTTCCTAGCGTATGCTAGATCGAGAAGTGTGATACTCCTTAGATGGCTGTCAATCCACTATTTAAAATAACTTAATGTGAGAAATAAGAAAATTCCTATTGTAGTTGATATGATTTAGGTATCTCATTTAAGAATAATAAGAAAATCTAATATAACAGGCTAGGCTATAGTCAGATCTGAAGGGTAGGTAGGTGTTAGGGTGTTGGAACTGGTTAGGATCAGATTCTTGGTTATGCGGGTCTCTTTGTAAAAAGGTAGGTTAGCTTTGTTGTTGGAAAAGATGTAAAACATAGAGACCAATGTCGGTCGGTATAGCCGATGATGGTTTATTTGTGGATAAGTAGTGACAAAGTGAAGGTCGGGGTGAAAAGAATGTAATAAGATCTAATTGTGGGGATTGAACTGGAGCTAAATAGAGATGGAAGGGTGGATAGAGAGGTCTGTAAAAGTCTCAGGTATACTCAGAGGTAGGTAGTAGGTGAGAATGGGTGATTTGGTGGTGTGGGTAGAGAAATGGCTGAATCTACAAGCAGGTAGGAGATGGGAAATGGACATGCAAAGTATAAACTAATAACAAAAGTAACAAAGGCTATTATACTAAAATGGACTATGCGTTGGTAGAAGGTATACTTACTATGATACATGTTTGATGGCTGAATGGTGATGGTAGTTGATCAAAAGGATGGTGTTTGGTGCCACAAAGTAGTGCTTCTTAGAATTCTCCTATGAGTGCAATAACTCTTGCTCTATCTTGGTGTTGGTGAGGATGTCAGGTGCATGAAAAGACTATGGTTCTACTTGCATGTAGCTCTCTTCTTGTCTTCTTTTTATTAGAATGTTCAAACCCAAAAAAAAGGTTACTAAGGTGAATAAATGGTAACCGATGATGGTTTGAGTTGACCGCATAAATTTTTGGGGTGAGGGTGTCGATTAAGGTAGGACTCCTAGATTTACTAAAAAAGATATTTTGCAATTTCTTAGGCTAGGTTGGTTTATTCTCACGAATAAGAATGAACTATTCCCTTATAATGAGTGGGAATGTGGTTAGAGAAATATTAGGCATGTGATGTTAGGGTTAGACCAAATCTTATCTCATTAAGGCAAGTAAGATCAGGTCTTAGTTAATTATGGAAACATGCCAAGAATAGGTCTAGGGTGAGGTGGCTAGGTGAGGTGTCTAGGTGAGGTGGAAATTTAGATTAATTAAAATAATTGAGTAATGAATGTTGTGAGGATGGGTATTAATTAAATTAAATTAATATTAATGTGGGGTGTAAGGGGCCATGCTTAGGTAAATATGTTTGAGTTTGTTATTCGATGGGGGGCAAGGGAAGTGTGACCCAATTTTGGTGTCTACATTTTCCCCCTTTTTGTTGCATAGATTGTATTGGTAAGTGATGCTAACAAAAATAAGATGTGGTTTCCCCATGTGTGGGTGAAGGTGATGTTTCCCCAAGCGTGGGTGAAGGTAACCCCCCTTAAACTAGGAACTGATGAGGTGAGAGAAGGAAGTGGTGAGTGGTTTGATAAAATGAGGAGGTGGGTGGTTTGAGAAAATAGGGTTAGGTGGGGAGAAGGTGATGGTCAAGGGTATGGTTATTGTAATAAGTATGGTGGATTATTAGGTAGAGCATTCAGATGTCCACACATTGTGAAATGCCATGAGATACAAGGGTTTCTCAACATAACAAATGTACATTAGCAGGGGTCGTAAAGGTCATCCAAACAAGGGTTGTTGAGGTCTGGTATCCAGGGTAAAGGATATGGTCCAGGAACTCAATGAGGTAAGATGTAGGAATGCGTAGGTGTGGTTCGATACATCCAAAAGGTCAAAAGGTCAATGTTTTTTTGGATAAGGGTCATAGCCATAGGCAAGGTAAGGCTATTAGGCTGAGCAAAATAGGTACCATCATTGTAAGATGTAACGGGTGAGGACATGGGAATATCCACTTAATCAATGGTTAGGAAGGTAGGTGTGGGTAGGGTAGGTGGAGGTAAAAATAGGTAATGGGGTAAAGGTCAAATCGGGTAACCAAGGAAATGGGATAGGGTCAGAGGTAGTGACATTCAAATGCACACACACGTATAAACTATAGCACAGTACCAGGGTGAAGAGCTTGCAAACTCTACATCATCCAAGTTTGATAGGTCTATCTAAATAGGGTTGAAGTGAGTCTAGTATCCAAGGTATAGGATATGGTGTGGAAACAAAATATAGGTCAGGTGCAAGAATGTTTAGGTATGTTCTGGTACACCAAATGTCAAGTCAAGATAAAAAACATGACAATAGGTAAGATAAGGTTAGTAGAAAAAATAATATGGGTAATAACTTCACAAGGTATAGTGAGCACATGGGTTCAAAAGTCACAAAAAGTGTTCCAGGTCAAGGCATACAAGTCACAGTATGGGTGTGGTTGAGGTACGGGTAAAAATAATGGGTCCCTAAACATAATTTAGGATGGGTGTAGGTAAGATGCATGAGGAGGTAGGTGGCAATCGGGATGGGTAAGGTCAAGAAGTTGGTGGGAAGGGTAAATTTTGGTTAGAAATGGGTAAAAGGTATTGACAAGAGTATGACAGTAGCGATGCGATTATGTAATGACCGATTCGGTTAGGTATGGCACAAATTGAATGACATTGGTCATGTTGATGTTGGTATATAAGTTTTCACCATTTTACGTATGTTATTGAGATGAAACAGATAAAGGTAAGGGATGAGGAGGAATACCTATTATTTTTGGTTGGTTGTTGGTTGTTGTGCGCATTTCGACTTCTCGATCCAATGCTTATTTTGAGAGATTCCTTTTGGCTAGGAGGAATTACCGGAAATAGAAAATAAGGCCATGAAAGAAGAGTTAAATATTATATGACATGTGGATTGCCTAATGTGTGCTAGAACCAAGAAGTGTGATACTCCCTAGATGGCTATCAATCCATTATTTAAAACAACTTAATGTGAGAGATAAGAAAATTCCTATTGTAGTTGATATGATTTAGATATCTCATTCAAGCACAATAAAAAAATTTAAATATAATAGGCAAGGCTATATAAGATCGAAGGGTAGACATGTGTTAGGGTGTTGGAACCTGGTGGGGGTAAGATTCTAGGTTATTTGGGTTACTTGGTAAAAGGTAGGTTGCCTATGTTGTAATGTTGGTCAAGTATAACCAATGACGGTTTAGGAGGGATTGACGGAGATCATGGATAAGCGGTGACGATAAGGCCAAGGTGAAAGGAATTTAATAAGATATGATTGTGGGGATTGGAATGGAGCTAAAGAGAGATGGAAGGGTGGATGGGGAGGTCTATAAAGGTCTCAGGTATACTCAGAGGTGGGTATCGAGAAATAATGGGTGATTTGGTGGTGTGGGAAGAAGAATGGTGAGTCTACAAGGGTAAGAGATGGGAAATGGACATGTAAAGTATGAGCTGATAATAGAAGTGAAAAAATGATATTATAATAAAATGGACTATGTTGGTAGAAGGTCTACTTAGTGTGATACGAGTTTGGTGGTTGGGTGGTGATGGCATTTGATCAGAAGAATGGTTTTTGGTGCCACCATAGAACTTCTGGAATCATCCCGTAGTGCAATAACTATGTTTACGTCTTGAGTGCTTTGGTTGTGGATGTCTGGGTACATAAAAATACTTTGGTTCTTCTTGCATGCAACTCTCTTCTCATTTAATTGATCTCATAATGTGCCAACCCAAAAAAAAGGTTTCTAAGGTGAATAAATGGTAACCGATGATGGTTTTGGGTTGACTGACATTAGTTTAGGGGTGATCGGTGTAAGTTAAGGTGGGATTCCCTAGGTTTACTAAAAATGGCAGATCTTTTGTGATTTCTTGGGCTAGGTTGGTTTATTCTTGTAGATCAGAATGGAAGCTTCCCTTCTAATGAGTGGGAATGTGGTTAGAGAAATCTTAGGCATGTGCTTTTAGGGTTAGACCAAATCTTAGCTCATTAAGGCAAGTAAGATTAGGTCTTAGTTAATTATGGAAACATGCCAAGAATAGGTCTAGGGTGAGGTGGCTAGGTGAGGTGGAAATTTAGCTTAATTAAAATAATTAAGTAATGAATGTTGTGAGGATGGGTATTAATTTAATTGAGTTAATTAAATTAATATTAATGTGGGGTGGAAGGGGCCATGGTTAGGTAAATATGTTTGAGTTGGTTATTCAATGGGGGCAAGGGGAGTGTGACCCAATTTTGGTGTCTACATTTTCCTCATGTTTTAGCATGCGAAAATGGAACTTGCTTTGGAAAATACAAGAACTTGACATCGGTTCGGGAAGACCGGCATCGGTTAGAGTGTGACCGCATCGGTCAGGGCAAGTTGGAACCGGTGATGGTTGGGCAGAACCGGCATCGGTTACCTATGTGATGAGTTTTTAATTAACTCTCGGGATTTATTTCTATTTTTAGCATTGGAATAGATTTAATGAATGTAATTGCATGGCTAAGTGCCCTAAAGTCTTAAATGACTATTTAAAGCATAAAGCTAGGGTTTAGAATGAGAGGATTGATCATAATTACAAGATAATTATGTGAGAGAGAATTCTTGGTGAAGAATCAAAAAGCTTGAAGGAAGAAAGTATTGAACATCTGAGAAGTGTAGAAGATTGTAAATCTTCATTGTATATCTTGTCAAAGCTTTGGATAATAGATTGGCTTGTTTCTTGGTGGACGTAGCCCACACTGGGTGAACCACGTTAAATCTGGTGTTGATTTATGTCTCTTGTTTTGTATAATTCTTCTGGTAGAATATCCACTTTTATTTGCATGTATGCTTAGATCTGATATATTATCTATACAACCGGTGTGCTAACCCCAACAACTGGTATCAGAGCTTTGTTTGAGGGTTTTGTGTGTTGACAGATTTACTCACAGAGGGTTTTTTGATTGAGTGGGAGCTACAACAATGACAAAAGATAATAAATACAAGGTAGAGAAGTTTGATGGCTGAAATTATCAATTATGGAAGATGCAGATTGAGGATTATCTGTATCAAGAGAGATTTGTACTTACCGTTGGATGAGAAGTCTAGACCTACGAAGATGACTGATGAAGAATGGAAGATTCTTGATAGAAAGGCTTTGGGATCTATAAGATTGAGCCTGGCAGCATCCGTGGCTTCCAATATTACAGAAGCGGCTTCTACGGTAGACTTAATGAAATCTCTTGCTAATTTATATGAAAAACCTAGTGCTTCAAATAAAGTTTATTTGATGAAGAAACTTTTTAGTTCTAAGATGCATGAAGGTGAATCTGCCTCTAGTCATTTGAATGATTTCGATCTATTGTAAATCAGTTAAAATCGGTTTCAATACCATTTGATGATGAAGTAAAAGCACTTTTATTCTTATGTTCTTTGCCTGATAGTTGGGACAACTTGGTAATGGTTGTTAGTAATACAACATCTGCTAATAATATTTTGAAGTTTGATGATGTGGTTAGTATAATCTTGAATGAAGAAATTCACGTAGGAAAAGTATAGAGGAAACATCATCTGGAAATGCTTTGAATGTAGAAAGCAAGGGCAAGAAGAAGGAGAGATCCAAGAGTAAGAGTAATGGGAAATCAAAGTCAAGGGATATAGATCTAAATCCAGAAGTAAGGGAATTACTTGTTGGAAATGTGGAAAGAAAGGACATGCAAAGAAAGATTGTTGGTCAAAGAATAAAGAGAACCAACAACCAGACAAAGGTAAAGAGGTGAATCTTGTTGCATCAGAGGTAATGCAAGATGCTCTTATTCTTTCTTTAGATAGTAGAATTGAATCATGGGTTTTAGATTAGGAGCTTCTTTCCATGCAACCCCTAATAAGGGTTATTTAAGAAATTATGTCCAGGGCAATTTTGGGCATGTCTATTTGGGTGATGATGAACTTTAGTATTACTAGTAAAGGGAAGTTCATCTAAAATTGTAGAATGGAAATACATGGGTATTGAAAGATGTGAGGCATGTGCCAAGCCTCAGGAGGAATCTTATTTTTGCAGGGCAACTAGGTGAATCTGGTTGCATGGTTACTTTTACAGGAGACTCTTGGAAAGTCACCAAGGGTGCTTTTGTTGTGGCAAGAGGTAAGAAGGTAGGAACGTTATATTTATCTACCTGTATTACTGATTCCTTTTCTGCATTATCTACTTCAGATTCAGATGCATGCATGTGGCATAATCGGTTGGGTCATATGAGTCAAAAAGGAATGTAGATCTTAAAGGCTAAGGGTAAGTTATCAGATTTGAAAGATTTAGATCTTGATTTCTGTGAGCATTGTATCTTTGGAAAGAAAAAGAGAGTGAGATTTCTCAAAGTTGGGGCAACTAAGAAGGAGCAGAAATTGGAGCTTGTACACTCAGATGTGTGGGGACCAGCTCAGGTAGCTTCTCATGGTGGATCCCAGTATTATGTTACTTTCATTGATGATGCTACAAGAAAGGTATGGGTTTATTGTATTAAACACAAATCTAATGTTTTTGAAACTTTTAAAAGATGGAAAGCCCTTGTTGAGAATGAATCAAATTCTAAGTTAAAGTGCCTTAGATTTGACAATGGTGGTGAATATTATAGCAAGGCTTTCAATGATTATTGTTCAGTGAATGGGATACGTAGAGAAAGAATGGTTCAAGAACACCACAGGAGAATGGTGTTGTAGAGAGAATGAACAGGACAATCATGGAACGTGCTAGAAGTATGAGGATACATTTTGGATTGCCCTTGCAGTTTTGGGTAGAAGCAGTTGATACAAGTGGTTTATTTGATTAACCGTGGCCCTTCAAGTTCACTAGATGGAGGAATACTAGAGGAAGCATGGACCGGAAAAGAGGTAGATCTTTCTTTTCTTAAAGTTTTTGGTTCAGAAGCTTTTGTGCATGTTGATAGAGAAAATAGAAAAAAGTTGGATGCAAAATCCAAGAGGTGCACTTTCATTGGTTATGGATCTGGTGATTTTGGTTTTCATTTTTGGGATTTAGAGAATTCTAAAATTGTTAGGAGTCGTGATGTTGAATGGAATGAAAAGAGAATGTACAGAGGATCAAATTTTGGTACCCAAGGATGAGAAAATTGAGAAGTTTATTGATGAAAATGAACTCTCGGGTTTTAAAGAAACACCTATAGAAATACACAGTAACCGTGGTCGGTTAGGCCTTGACCGACATCGGTCAGATGAACCACCGATGGTTACAGAGGATCAGAACCGGTGTCGGTTAGCCGAACCGACGTCGGTTAGAGGTGACCGGCATCGGTCACTATCAGAAGTTGATACTAATGTCAGGAGGTCCAGATTGAGCCTCGGTACCCCAAACTCCTGTGAGAAGGTCACAAAGGGTAAGTAAACTTCCAGAAAGATTTTCACCTTCTCTATTTTATCTATTATTGACTGATAGTGGTGAACCAGAAAGCTTTGAAGAAGCAATGCAGGATAAAACTCACGTTCAGTGGGAGCATGGCATGGATGAGGAGATGAACTCTTTGGAACAGAACCAGACTTGGGATTTGGTTAAATTGCCAGTAGGAAAGAGAACATTGCAGAACAAGTGGGTTTACAGAATTAAGGAAGAAGAGGGTGGACAGAAAAGGTACAAGGCAAGGCTTGTAGTAAAGGGATTTACACAAAAGGTAGGTATTGACTTTGGTGAAATATTTTCTCTGTTGTTAAGATGACTTCTATTCATATTGTATTGAGTTTAGTTGCAGTAGAAGATTTGCATTTAGAGAAACTAGATGTGAAGACGGCTTTCCTTCATGGTGATTTGGATGAAGAGATTTATATGCAAGCAACCACTTGGGTATGAAGTCAAGGGTAAGGAGAAATTAGTGTGTAGGTTGAAAAAGAGCCTATATGGGCTCAAGCAAGCTCAAGGCAATGGTACATGAGGTTTGATAGTTTTATGCATGAGCATGGTTACTTGAGATGTGAATCTGACCATTGTGTTTATTTCAAGAAGCTTGAAAATGGGAGCTATATTATTTTGTTATTGTATGTGGATGATATGCTTATTACAGGATCTAGTATGCAGGACATTGGTGAGCTTAAGAGAAAGCTAGCTCACACATTTGCAATGAAGGATTTGGGAGCTGCAAAAAGAATCCTTGGCATGTAAATACATAGAGACAGGAAAAACAAGAAATTGTATTTGTCTCAGGAGGATTATATCTACAAGGTGTTAGAAAGGTTCAACATGCAGAATGCAAAACCTGTTAGCACACCTATGGTTGGACACTTCAAATTGAGTAAAGATCAGTGTCCTTCATCACAAGAGGAGGTCAAATACATGACATGAGTGCCATATGCTTCAGCTAGTTGGAAGTCTCATGTATGTTATGGTTTGTACAAGACCAGACATTGCACAGGTAGTGGGAGTTGTGAGTAGATATATGGCTAATCTAGGTAAAGAGCATTGGAAAGTAGTCAATGGATACTCAGAGTATTTGAAAGGGACATCTAGCATGTAGTTATGCTATGGAGGTTTGGATATTTCATTACGTGGCTATGTTGATTCGGATATGGCTGGAGATCTGGATGGTAGGAGGAGCACTACTGGATATATTTTCATAGTAGGTGGAATGGCAGTTAGCTAGATTTTGAGATTGCAGAAGGTTGTGGCTTTGTCTACTACAGAGGTAGAGTATGTTGTAGCTACAGAGGCTAGAAAGGAGATGATATGGATGAGTAGGTTCATGGAAGAGTTGGGAAAGGAGAAAAGTAATTGTAAACTGTTCAGTGATAGTCAGAGTGTAATTCATTTGGAAAAGAACTCAACATTTCATTCGAGAATGAAACACATTCAGTTGAGATATCACTTCATATGACATAGGTATTGGAGGATGGACAGTTGAATCTGGAAAAGATTCATACAAGCAAGAACCCTGCGGATATGCTAATGAAGCCATTAGCAAAGGAGAAGTTGGAGCTACACTCCACTTCTGTTGGTCTTCGAGTTTGAGGCTTGAAGAGGAAGAAACAAAGCTAAGGAGGATCCAAGAATGGTATTGTACAGGTATAGTGTGTAGTAATTAATCTCCAAGTGGGAGATTGTTGAGTATGGAGCTAAATTACTCATGTTTTAGCATGTAAATAGAACTTTTGGAAGTTGATGATGTGGAGCATCGGTTAGAGTGTGGCATCCATTGCACCGGTCGGGGCAAGTTGGAACCGGATGATGGTTGGGAAGAACCGGCATCGGTTACCTGTGTGATGAGAGTTTTAATTAACTCTGGGATTTATTTCTATTTTTAGCATTGGAATAGATTTAATGAATGTAATTGCATGGCTAAGTGCCCTAAAGTCTTAAATGACTATTTAAAGCATAAAGCTAGGGTTTAGAATGAGAGGATTGATCATAATTACAAGATAATTATGTGAGAGAGAATTCTTGGTGAAGAATCAAAAAAGCTTGAAGGAAGAAAGTACTGAACATCTGAGAAGTGTAGAAGATTGTAAATCTTCATTGTATATCTTGTCAAAGCTTTGGATAATAGATTGGCTTGTTTCTTGGTGGACGTAGCCCACACTGGGTGAACCACGTTAAATCTGGTGTTGATTTATGTCTCTTGTTTTGTATAATTCTTGAAACACAATGTAGGTCAGGTGCATGAACATTTAGGTATGTTCCGGTACACCAAAGGTTGGGTCAGGATAAACAACATGACAATAGGCAAGGTAAGGTCAGTAGGTAAAACAACACGAGTAACAACTCCGCTAGGTATAGTGAGCACATGGGTTCAAAGGTCATGGAAAGTGTTAGGTCAAGGCATGTAAGTCACGGTATGCGTACAGGTGAGGTACGAGTAAAAATAATAGTTTCCTAAATGTAATTTAGGATGGGTGTAGGTAAGATGGGTGAGGAGGTAGGTGGAAATAAGGGTGGGTAAGGTCAAGAAGGTGGTGGGAAGGGTAAATTTTGGTCAGAAATGGGTAAAAGGTATTGACAGGAGTATGATAGGTAACTAATGTCGGTTATGTAATGACCGATGCCAGTTAGGTAGGGGATGAATTGAATGAGCGTAGATCATGTTGATTTGGGTATTAAAGAGAAAAATATTTATAATACTGAGAATAATTTTCAGACGTTTTGACTTGTGGGAAAAATGACAGAGCTTTGAACGAGTTGTGATTTTTTGAGAAAAAGTACGTGGGATGAGACCTTAAAATTGAGGTGGAGAGATTCGATTGGTTAGAGGAGCCAAGTAAGGGATGGGAGATAGAAGTAAGGGGAGTGATAATGGTAAGGGTAATATGTTTACAAAGGGTAATGAGTAGGGAATAGGTATAAGGTGCATGAAAAGATTGGTTTAGCAAGGAAAATTAGTAGAGTGGGTATAATAAGTAATAAGGGTTGGGGAAAAGGTTTATTGGGTATAGTATGTGTTTGGTATGGGAAGGTTTTGACAATAGTGTGTTTTTTTGGGTGCAGGCGAGGGACCAACTACGGATGCGGGATAGGGTACCTCCCTTATTACTAGATGTTCAAGGGGACATGACCGATGAGGAGTGGAGGCATGTGACCAAGGTGGGTTTGATTGGAATTGATGTTATAGGCGTATAGCTCATGATCCGAGTCTGATGGTCGCTCTCATCAAGCAACCAACATGTTCCATTTTCGATAGGTGAGATGACCGTCACCTTGGAGGATGTTTATAGGATTTTGTGGCTACTGATAGTAGGGGCACAGGTGTATTCTATTTCTTCAGAGGCATCAGAGGAGTTGATGCTAATAGTATTCGGAGAGGGGATGGTGGAGATGAGGTTTTAGCACTGCTTTGAGCTATGGAGAGATGTACATGGCCCATCCTAAGGAGATGAGGCTAGTGGTCTTGATTATGGAGGTAGTGTGTTGTTTTACACTGCCAGATGTAGAGGGTGGGAGATTCCCATGATCACTGATGGGATTCCTTCATGATATGATGGAGGAGAGGACCTTCTTTTCCTGGGCACCTACCTACTTGGTACAACTATACAAGGAGCTATGGGCCTACGAGAGACTACGGAGGTTCAACTTATGTTGTACTTTTCTTCTTCATTATTGGGCATACGAGCACATTATGTGTGTTCATTCGATTGGGTTTCCCTGGTTGGATGCATTTGAGCTAGGTATGGTTCGAGTTGGTTATAGGTGATGGGTGCCAGTTGGTGGGGTGGGGGGGGGCCTAGGGCTATGCATGATGTAGCCCACTATAGGAAGATACTAGAGGGGTTGTCTGGGGTAGACATCATTTGGAGGTTGTATGTGGGATTCCCATCATACAAGAAGATGGCCATAGAGTTAGATGAGCTACATTTGATCCCTTGGATAGAGGGGCATCATGCGGGGAGAGCACAAGTTGATACCATTTGATAGGGTTAGATGGCGAGTTTCGGTTACCCAGGATGTACCGCACCATTTCCATAGAAGATGAAGGGATGACATGGAGAGGCTATACCTCTACCATAACCGATAGTCCCTACTGAGGGTAGAAGGATAGGTTATCGACCTGGAAGATTGATGATGCTGAAGTTACACATGGGTAGGTATAACGGTGGTGGGTAAGCGCAATATGAACCATACCATTGAGGCCGGGGTATCCAGATTTAGCTACCATCAAATTTCAAAGGACACCCTCCAGGGGAAGGTGAAAACCCTAGTTACATAGTAGGGGATAGTGTAGGGGAAGTTGATAGGTTCGTGAGGCACAAGTTTCCACTTTACTTTGGCACATGTGGCCAATATATAGGCCTAGGTCACACATGGATAGGAAACACACGGGGTAGAGATGGGGATGAGGCATGGTGGCCACCCTACAGTGCAGATTATAGGTTTTAGGGCCCAGTGACCACTACAGTGTAGGTTATGACCCTTTAGGCTCGAGATACAGAAGGGATGGGACAAGGTCGTGCAGGACAGACACAGGGATATGGTCCCTCTTTACAGGTACCAGCGGGATAGGGTCCCCGAGAGAGAGGTACAAGGGCCGAGACCGATGGTGCCTCTATAGATAGTACTTATGGCCAGATTAAGGGATACCTTAGGGGAGACACGGTATTATTAGGATCACCGATAGTTGCTTGGATAGATGTCCCATCCTATATAGAGTACAAAGCAAAGTAGGACTCAAGTGAGAGGACTAGGTCTCGTACACATAACGTAGAGAGTACAAGGGGTTGACAAGCCCCGGGAAAGGGTAAGGGCGAGGCCACAAGTGTACATAAGATAGCTCCAAGTGTGGTACTAGCCAAGGAAAGTCCAAGGCCCATGGTGGGTGGTGAGATGTTAGTTGGATGCCATATGGGGGTAGAGGAGGAGGAGGAGACATGTGAGAAAAATATGGAGGATATCTAGTGGGGGATATATGATAGCCGTATGTCCCTCCATTTTGTATAGTTGTTTATTATTGATATATACCGACTTGTGTGCCAAAGAGAGTGAGCATGTATATGAGTTTTTATTTTTGATCATATACTTGACTTGTGCGTCGAAGATGGTGAGGCTGTATATGAGAGTTTTTGTTATTTTTTATCACATATGGCCTACGTGCCAAAGATGGTGAGGTCTGTATATGAGAGTTTTTGAGAGATTGTGATTATTATTTGGCATCAGTGTATATTGTATGGATACATAATTTTTATGATGAGATGGATGATTGGTTGATGATGTATGTGTGTTGGTAGAATTTTATTGTTATATATAAATGGATGGAAAATAGGTGTGTTTAGGCATGGTGGAGTTAGGTCATAGGCATATTTGAGTCAGGTGGTAGGCATGGTGGGGTCAGGTTATGTTTAGGCATGGTTGAGTTAGGTCATAGGCATTGTTAAGTTAGGTGGTAGGTATAGTGGAAGCCAGGTCATAGGCATGATGGAGTCCAATTGGTTTAGGTATGATTGAGTCAAGTTGGTTTAGGTATGATTGAGTTAGGTTGGTTTAGGCACGATTGAGTCGGTTTTATGGTTGATTGAATTTATAATTCATTAATTTGTGTAATTAATGATGGTATGGATTGTGTTAATATGATTTGTAGGAAAATGTATGATTATGGTAAAGAAATGGTAGATGTGATGAAATGAATGTATGAGTTATGATGGTAAAAATGTTTAGCAATTGTTTCTTGTTTGGTTTAATTTCCAGTTATTGATATAGAATGGAAACTAACTAGGGTAGAATGTGAATAGGAAAGTGAAAGGGGTTTTGGTTAGGGTAAAGAGTGGTCGAGCTAACCTCCAAGGGCCCCATGCCCTTGAGTGCTGCCTACATAGTCTCGGCAAAAGGGACCTCAGGCTGATGTAGTTCTCCCATAAGCTAGGGAATATTATGATGAAGTAGAGGAATGGGTTGATAGGTGTTAGGCCTGGTTGAATGTAGGTCATAGGCATGATTGAGTTTAGGTCGTAGGCATGGTTGAGTGGTTTTTAAATATAGGTGTCGATGATCTGGTCCTATATAGGATAATCAATAAGTAATGATGGAGGTGAATGGTAAGAGGTAGTAAAAGAGCCGTTTAATTGATAATAACCCTAATGAGTCAACCATACCTAAGAGGGAATCATGAACGTAAGACCCTAAAGGCATTGCATAATAGACCATTCTAAGGGTGAAGAAAGTCACATAATCACGAAAATGTCATGGTTGTGGAAAGTCCCTTGAGTAGAGAGGGAGTTAGGATAAGAAGGTAAATGAGGTGAGAATGGGTGGTTTAGCGTAACTTAGTGTACGACAAGATGTTTTTCTGAGAAAGAAACCCAAGATCAAAAATAGGCAAGTCCATGATGAAAATTTCATCTTTTTCTTCATTTGTTTATTTTTAATAGATTGATCGATGTGGGAAGTCTACATGGGATGGGTATATTATCTCCTTGAGTTATTTGTGAAGCTAATCGATGCATGAATCTTTTGGATATTTATTATAGTTTGTAATGACTTTATATAGCTGTCCTTTAAGGGAGCAGTCTATTTATGGTGGTGACATATAAAGAAGAGATGCCCCTTTTGAGGGAGTTGTCTTTTCTTTGGAAGTTTGACTCAAGGATTTGCATCCCTTTTATTTTTTTTAGACATTTAAGTCATGAAAAATACTATAGAGGAAGATTGGGTTCTTCTTAGAAGACAAGACCATATCACAAAAAGATTAACTATGAAAGAGGTGGTTTCGAGTGATGAATGACCATGGGGTTCCATCCCGGAGAAGAAAAAAAGTGTCCATAAGAATCATGCTATGAGTAGAGATGTGGTACTTATATTAAGGATAAGGCTAAAAGGTGACGGAATCACATTATTCTTTTTGAGTCGTGAATCCTCAAAAATGGGTAATATAGAAGGTGAACAACGCTCACGGGATGAGCGATTAACTAATAGAAAGTGGTATAGAACTTGACATCAACAATAAAATGGTCAAAGATGCAAGGCATTAAGGGGCTCGAGGTTTGGGTTTACCATTGAGAGAAGAAAAAAATAAGAAAATTATCCATAGGAATGGGTAACAATATAGGGTCCAATCCAATTAGGAGAAAATTTACCCTATTTACTATTCTCCTCTTTGGTTACATGTTGATTTTCCTTTAGGACAAGGTCACTAACTTGAAAGGATCGTTCATGAACACATTTTTCATAGGAACATTTGATAATTTTTGGTAGATTTGGAGATGGTCAAGAGAATTGAGATGATGTTCATATAATAACTCAAGTTGTAATAAATGATCTTGGTGAAATTCATCGTCATTGAGCATGTCTTGTAGTGAGATACAAAGAGATGGAATCTAGATTTCAAGAGGTAAGAAAGCCTCGATCTTGTAGAATAGAGAAATGGGTGTGGCAAGATTCGAAGTGTGAATAGTAGTGTAATAAGTACACAAGGTGAAATGAATGTGCATATGCCAATCCTTTTTAGTATTGTTGACTACCTTCATAAGAATTTTGTTGAAGGTTTTATTGGTTGATTCGACTTAATCATTGGTCTCATGCGGGTAATAAGGTGACGAGAAACTGAGTTGAATGTCAAAATAATCACAAATATTTCATAGGGTAATGGTTCTAATGGAGTATACCTCATGAGGTAAATAACAAGGTGATTATAGCCTTTGTATTGTGACAAAGATTTTAGAGTCAGTGGGTGAAACAGGTATTTGAGAAGCCAAGCAGTCCATGGTATCCACAAATTTATTGGTAGAACATGGGGTGGTTTGAAGTGCATAATGGTCAAAGGTGGTCAAAAGTATGTCTACGTGATGCTTATACTGTTAAGTATCTCATTACGACACTGTTATATACCATTGACTTGATTTATGACCAACTAAGAATCACTAAAGATATTGATTGACTTAACATCTAAGGCATAAGCAACTTGGAGACCCAATACGAGTGCTTCATATTCAACAATATTGTTTGTACAATCAAAATTGAGTTTGAAGGACAAAGGCATATGTTCACCTTCAAGAGGAATGAGGATAACACCAGCCCCACCCCCACACTGACACTTGGAGCCATCGAAGAAGAGTGTCATTTGGTAAGCGGGTTCATCTAGGGAAAGGGTAGTTATAGACTTGTCTGGGAAGTCGAAGTTAGATGGTTGGTTCCTAGAAATAGGTGCATCGGCCAGTTGGTCGAGTGATATCCTAGCACTTGGTGGATTTTGATGAATGAATTTGAGATAAAGGTTGGTAAGAGGCATAAGCCAATGTGAAACATGTTGATGCTGATAGGGTTTGACATACATATAGTGTAATGGGTAAGTATTAGTAATGATGAAGGTTTTGTGATTGAGTAGGTAATGGCGGAGTTTGGTGGCAATGAAAACTAAGGCTAAGTAGAGTTTTTTAATGTGGGTATATCTATTTTCGTAGTATAGAAGGGTACGGCTTATGTAATAGAACACTTGCTCTCAGTGTTATTCATCATTGCGATGAGCAAGCATGACACCTAAAGAATGGTAAGTGGTGGAAATGTATAGGTAGAAGGGTTTGTTATCCTTAGGAGGAATGCGCACCGGTGGTTGGTGGTTAAAGGAGGTATTTTTTAATGCCTCGAAGGCTTTATGACATTCATAATCCCATTTGAATGAAACATCTTTGTTGAGAAGATGATGAAATGGTTGATGATGGTCAAGAAAGTTGTGATATAAAATGATGAATGGATTGCAACTTACCTTGTAGGATTCAAAGTTGATGGATATTAGTGGCGGAGGCATTTCTAGAATAACCTTGACTTTAGTAGGACCGAATTCTATGCCACGTAAAGAAATGATGAAACCTAGGAGTTTTCCAAAAGCACGCAAAGATGCACTTCTTTGGTTGAAGATGCACTCAATACTCGATGAGAAGGTGAATTTTGACCTTAAGGATGGGAAGATGTTGGGATTCGATGTTTATATTTGGCTAGAAGGTCATCTACAAAATATTACAATATGTGATGCATGATGTCATGGAAGATATAAGTCATGGCTCAGGTTGATATGTGGCACCAACATTTTTAAGGCAAAAAGGCATGACTCGATAGAAAAAAGTCCCCAAGGGGTGATGAAGGTGATCTTGTGTTGATCTTTTGGAGCTAGTGATATTTTATTGTAGCTTGAGAAACTATCCATGAGCAATAGCATTTCATTTCCAAAGTGAGATAAACCATTACATTCTACGCCGATGCGGGTAGGGGGTAAATCATCTTTGGGAGCAAGGTTGAGGTCACGAAAGGCAAATGGAAAGTCATCACCTTTGTGACAAGAACGATGTTAGAAATCCATTGGGAACATTGCACTCAATACTCATGAGAAGGTGAATGCAAGGATGGAAGATGTCCCCCGATGTTTATATTTGGCTAGAAGGTCATCTACGAAATATTACAATATGTGATGCATGATGTCATGGAAGATATAAGTCATGGCTCACTGATATGTGGCACCAACATTTTTAAGGCAAAAAGGCATGACTCGATAGAAAAAGTCCCCGAGGGGTGATGAAGGTGATCTTGTGTTGATCTTTTGGAGCTAGTGATATTTTTGTAGCTTGAGAAACTATCCATGAGCAATAGCATTTCATTTCCAGCAAGGTGAGATAAACCATTTGGTCGATGTCGGGTAGGGGAAATCATCTTTGGGACAAGCAAGGTTGAGGTCACGAAATCACCTTTGTGTGACAAGAACGATGTTAGAAATCCATTGGGAATAGTCAATGGGTAAGATAAAGGAAACCGAGAGAAGCGTTGAAGCTCTTCTTTGGGAAGAGTAATGCAAGGATGATTTTGTTTGATGGGTTTGGCATCAGGAATGGTTATGATATTATGGACCACAATTTTTGGGTCAATACCGGGAATATCAACATAGGACCAAGAAAACGCATTGCTATGGTCCCGAAGGAAAGAGGTGAAGGCTTCCTATTTAGTAGTGTCTAAGGATTGACCTATCTTTAGAATTTATGGGTTGTCCTGAGTGTTAATGTTGATTTCGATGGTCAATTCATTCAACATGGTTTGTGTCTCAGATGGTAACGATCGATGAATATAAGAATATTCCACACCAAGGTAGGTGAGGATAGACTCATCATCATGACATTGAATGACATTAATAGAAGATGTATTGGCATCGATCATGTCGGGATACGGGAATGGGAGAGAAGAGGGAGCCTCGGCATTGCATTGATAGGTCGAGGTCTCGTGGAAATGATATTTATGAAATTTTTAGGAGGAATAGATTCAGGATCTATGGACTCCGTGGGTGAAGATGGTAATGTGGGTGAATGAGGTGGGGAAGATTTTTCATCCTAGATGAGGTCAACATGAACCTTCTTTGCGGGTTGTGCGTCAAAACCAATGCCACTAAGGTCATTGTGTTTACATGAGGTACAAAAAATGATAGTATGGAGGCCCTATTCATAAAAGTTGAAGCCAAATCCTTTCCACACACACTGATGGAAGAAAGTGTGAGTGAAGTGGTGGTTAGTGAGGGAGTGTAGGTTGGATGAAAATGGTTGGGTTTAGGATGGAGGTTTGGGTTTATATGTGGCCATATGAAGCCCCCTCATTAATTAGATTTGTGTGAAGGTGGGGAGGGCCAAAAGGAAAAATATCACCAATGTGGATGTCATAATTGGGGTGTTGATGCAGGTTCCCATACTCTTGTGGGGGTGAGGAAGGTGTCGATATTGTAAAGGTGGTATTCCCAGAGTGAGACATTGAAAAACACCTTCTAAGAGATCAATAGTTAATATGTGTATAGTGAGGATAAATGACTCGCTAGATGATGGAGAAACAAAGAGTCTACGGTGAGAGGCTGCAATGGTAGTAGGGATAACAAGGTTAGATGTAGGAGAGGTGGTGGTAGTCTTGGTGGATGGGCTAGTAGGTGAAGGTGAATTAGGGATAGTGGCAAATGCCTTGACTGGTAAAAGCACATCATTAGGCTGGTATAACATGTTACAGGTCTTGAAAGGTGATGGGTCAGTAGGGATGGTGTAATTATGTCCCTTGTGTTCAAATTTGAGGCAACGATGTAAAGTAAAAGGGACACAACCCATGACATGAATCCAAGGTTGGCCAAGTAACAAGTTATATTAGAACTCCCCTTCTAGGACATAGAAAAGTTCCGGGATAGTGAGGGGATGCATGCAAACACAAATAACGACTATAGCTAGGGTAGAGGTCATGGCATCATTGAAGGACCACAACATAACTAGGTTACCATGCATACAATTGGCAAGTATTTTCATTTGGTCGTATGCATGGGAGGAGATGATGTTAATACTAGCACCACCATCGATCATAACGTGTCGTATGTGTATATTATCAATAAAGAAGAGATAAAAAGATTAGGGTTGGGGTTGTCGGACTAGAAGGAACGATCCCTCATCTAAAAATTTGAGGGAGGCTACTTATCGAGTAGGTGGAGGCCTAGAGGAAGGCGATGACCTAGTGAGAGAAGCTACGTGGTGAGGGGTAATGATGGAGGCTACGGGAGTGGGGTCATTTGGGAAGACCTTAATAGATTGAAGGACCCTCATGAGGGCTTGATGATGTGACTCGAGAGGTTTAAATGAGGTCGAGATAAGGAAATTTTGAGGGGGATTGGTGTAGTTGTTTTAGCATTCTCGCAATGTGTGACCCCATTGGAAATAGGAGGATATGCAGGACCTCGAATGGTGAGTTTGGATATGGGTGCAGATGGTATGTTGGGTATAGGGTTGGTTGATGGGCAGCTTGCATTTTCCTTTGCCGTTGTCTTTTTATCAAGGGTGGTAACATGAACCACGTTAATTTGAGGGGAGATGGAGGAAGAGGGTATGTCATGGAAGGTATGGGGGATGAGGACAAAACCCTATTGGGGGATATGATCCTTCGAAATGAGTAGGGCACATTGTCATTTGGGTGGTGGTTTTGCCAACTCTCTTATACGGACCATGTTAATCTCGAATCTCGGGGGTGGATAAAAAAGTTGTGGGGGTGGAGATATTGGTCGTTGAGTAGGTAATGGAAGAGGCTCTAGGGAAATTGGTGAAGGAAAAATGGGGTCCTCATCAAGAAGATCGTCATCATCAAAATTTTCTTCGGGAGGACACAATTGGACAAGAGCGGTTTTGAAGCCTTACAATTCTCTACATCATGTCCTGGCACACAATGGTAGGCACATATTTTAGTTTCCTCAAACCCTTTTGGTTTGTTTTTGAGTGGGTCATAAGGTATAAGAGGTGGTAATGTGACGACGTAAGTTTCAAGGAGATTGGTTAAGATTTTTGTGTAGGATCCTACCAAGAGGTCACAATGGGAGGTGAATGTGGGTTTGGGTACATGTATGGCTGATTGTGGAGGAAGAGGCTTTACAGGAGGGGGAATGGTTTAGTCTACTAGTTTGGTGTGTGGAGTGGTCTTAGGTTTTGGGCATCTATTTAGGTATGGGCATGGTAGAAGAGATAGAAAAAAGGTTTGGTTGGTTTAACTACCTTATTGGAGGGTAGTGGATTCTTAGCTTTAGATTGCACCTTTTTGGGAAAAGGTGACACGGGTGCACGTGATGTAGAGGGAAAAGTAGATGGTGGAAGAGGACGGGTTACCCATGGGGGTAACCAAGTTGCTGTGGAGGTGGTCGGTAGAGGTTGGGTAGAAGGTGTGAGTGGAAGGGAAGAAAGTGTCATGGGTAGTGAAGAAGTTATGGATGGTAGTGGTGGTATGGGTGGTAAGAAGGTTATAGGTGATGGTAGAGGTTGTGTGGATCACTTGGGTATATTAGGGGTTCGTGATGAGGAGGTGGGTTGCTACGTTCTTGGTTTACCGGTGGAAGGAGGTTGCTTGGCCAAGGTTGAGGGGTGAGGTCCTAGGATGGATGGAAGGGGTGAAGGTGATAATGGCGTGGTAGGTGAGGTTGGTGTATGAGGCCTAGGAGGTTGGGTCTTCTTTTTAGGGGCTGGAGTAAGTTAAGTGTTAGATTTGGAAGATGTGGCTAAATTTAATTTGATGAGTGGGTGAGTAAGGCTAGTCATCAAGTATGACCCCTAAGGTAGTGATAGGTTTAGGTAAGGGAGAGGATATAGGCATGGGTATGTGTTTGGTTGTATATGTATGTTGGGTTATAGGTAGAGGTGTGAGTTGGGCCATGGGTGGTGACATGGAGGGTGTTGCAATAGTCGTGATTGGGTCTAGTTTGGTCACTTGAAATAGTTTTAGATAGATTGTGGAGGTGTTGGTGAGTGACAACTGCATTTGGGTTGAAGCAGGGAGTAGAAGACGTCCCCAAAGTAAGGTTCTATCAACATAGTCTAGGTGGTTAGCCAAGCATGAAAATGGTACTACTATAGGCGGGGCTGATGTGGATCGAGTAGCAATCCCTGTAAAATGTGTTTGAGAAATAGGGAAATGGCTAACTCCTGACTCTGTGGGTAAGAGAGCTAGAAAGTGGATTGGTAGGATCATGGAGGTCCGATGGAGAGTGGTTATCTAAAGGTAGTGGTGTGTTTACAGGATCCTCTATGGGTAGAGGAGAGGATGGGTTAGATGGGGTGGACTCTCCTTGTGATGGTGTGGGTTGTGGACATGTATCTCCTATGAGTAGGAGAGGTGCCACTGACGATTGCTCAAGTAAATTGAGGGGTTAAAGGCAGCGTGTTGATTATAGGCTCTTCCACGGGTGAAGGAGAGAAAATGAAGGGGTTTCTCTTTGGGTGGAGGAGTAGATGAAATAGGTTCTTGTGTAGGTAGGAGAGCTTAGGCTAATATTTTTTCTATGGAAGGAACATGAGGCGGTTGGGAAGTAATCGGTATGTCATCAAAAATAACGGGACCTCGCGGACATTGCTATCATTGTTTGAAGTGTTACTAACTTGGTTATAATATGGGGCATGATTAGGAATGGCTTCTTAAAGATATGTAGGTTTTGGTTAGCGGGTACATTTGGGCTACCCAAGACTAGATCTCTGTTGTCTAACATTTCTTGGACGATATTCTTGAAGGTGATGTAGTTACTATCACTAAGACCTTTGACACAATGATAGATAGCTGCAAAAGTCATGTTCTTTATACCATATGGTCCTGGGATGATCGTGGTCAAAAATAGTGTGTGTTTTATAGGTGGAAGGGTAATACAACCAGTCTTAATAAGATTTTCTAAAATAGAAGAATAAGGTTCTCCTATTGGGGTGTACTTTCATTGTTCTCGCCCGAACCGGAAAGCTTAGACATGAGAGAGATTAGAAGAAGACTTGGCCTGGTTTGATGGGTGAGAGGGTCCAGCCTTGAGAACTACGGTGTTGGAAGATCCTTTAGATTTGGAATAGGTGTTCTGGGGTTTCAAAGATGAAGATGCATCATTTTATTTGAACATGATGTTCTTGTTACGTAGCTGAATTTTATTCTCTTCGATAGAAATTTTTCTAATTTCCATGCCAAGGTGAATGCCTCATCAAAAGTGTGAAAGGTTTACACTTGTAGGGTTCGTGAAATGTGTAGTACAAGCTTCGAGTAAACAACTCTATGAGTTCAGTTTGAGGTAATTGAAATATGAGCTGGTTAATTAGCTGCGACCAGTGAGTGACAAAGTCAGCGATAGACTCATCGTTGTACTATCACATGGAATAAAGATTAGTCATGGTGACCTTCTTAACAATGTTGATTGAGAAGTGGTCTAAGAAGGCTTGGGCTACCTAATTAAATGAGTAGATGGAGTGTCTTGGTATCCCACTATACCAGTCTAATGCAGGTCTTGTCAGGGACATCGGGAAGGTCCGTAAGAGTAAAGTGTCATCATGGGCGATCAGGTAACACCCATGTTTGAAAGACCAAAAATGTTGTTGTGGGTTTTCTTTACTATTGAAATGGTTGAATTTTGGCATTTCCCAATGTACAGGATATGGGAAAATAGGGATGGATGGGTGAATGGGCTCATTACAGATTTCATCGTAGGTGAGAGAATTGCGTGAGCTGGAAACCGATGCCTCTAGTTTTACATCCTTTCCATCATTAATTTGATGAGGTCATTGGTAGGTTGTGATGGAAGGGCTCCTCTTGTGGCATAGGAGGGCTAGTATGGAACATGTGATGTGGGTGGCATTCTGTGTATGGCGGTGCCGAATAGGAAGGTTGAGAATAGGGGACCGACATAGAGGGCATATATTTGGGATGGGTGATGGATGAGATAGGGGTTATTGATAGTATGTGTATGTAGGTGGGACATTCACAGTGACTCTAGTAGTGATTAGGGGTAGAGATTGTGGTATGGAGAGGACAAGATTATGGAATGGAGTAGGGGTCACCGACACTACAGAGGGTTGTGTAGAAATTTGTATTTGTGAGACAATGGGTACAGATGAGGCTATGGTGTGGGTGGTCGATGAGGGGACAACAGATACTATGGGTGCGAATGATATTGCTGATGTAGAGGTCATAGTGGGTATGGTGCCTAATTATGAAACTACTGGGGGTAAATTAGGTGATTGTAACACCGCATTAGTAGGGTCTGATGTAGAAGTGGGAATAAGGGAGGAGAGATGGATATAGGCATACCATATATCAACCGACACGAGGAGTCTGGGTGGAAGAGTGGGAAAGGTAGAACTATAAGGTTGTGAGGTTTTGATCAAGGAGTCATGAAAATTCCTTTTCACCCTGCGAAAATGGTTGTAGTTAGGGTTGGATCCATGGGTGATAGGACAGAGGGTGGTGAAGGACTAGGTGGGAGTGGTTGATGACTTACGTGGAATATAAGAGCATTAGCTTGATTACGAGTCAACACCATGTGAATGAATGTATATCAGGTGATGTTGTATCCTACAGATGACACAGAGAGTAGTGGGAATGAAGTAAACATGTGTTTATAGGTGAATTTGGGCAATGTATCAGTTGAGATTTAGCATAGGGTAACTAACAATGGTTAAGGATGACCGATACGGTTCAGGGGTAACCAACGTCGGTTACTGTGAGATAGAAATAGTTTTACCAAATGAGGCAAAGACTGGTGATGGTCAAATGAACAAGTTGTATGATGACTATTTATCAAAGCATAGAGAGTACAGAGACTCACAGGAACTCTGACAGCAAATAAAATGGAATAAGTGTTCTTTGGGCAATTTAACCCAAAAGAACAGAAAACCGATGTTGGTTAGGATAAACCAAGGGCCAGTGGTGGCACCGATGCCTATAGATAAATTGATGTTGGTTATTGTGAAAATTTAAAAAAATGTAGAAAAATGGATTATTGTAAATTTGAATTAGATAAATAGTCAACCCAAAGGTTTGGAGATGATACAATGAAGTCTTAACACACTTAGAAGAAGTTAGAATACTCCAACTGTGATTGTGGAGTGTGCAAGGCAAAAGAATGGAAAAATGGAGAAACGTATCCTCACACCTCAAAATGCACGTCAATCAAATGCTAAAAACATGTACCTAACAAGTGATTTTTAATGTGTTGAGCTTATGCTATTTAGAATACTGACTCATGAATTTAGAGTAGAGTTTTTGGTGAGGAAGGCTTCCTATGAAAAGGGATATCTAAAAGGAGAGGTTTCAGGTTATGTTATGGCGGGGGTGGGATATCCTCTGAGATAATGACTTGATAGAAGTAATGAGATGGGGAGTACCTACCAATCCTTTGATTGTGTGATCATTAACAGACATTCCCAGGTAAGATGTTGTTTAAGAAAGATGTGTATATTTCAATTTTGTGTAGTTTGGTAAGACATATAGAGAGAGAGAATGTGCTTTCTATAATTCTTTGTGTCAACCATCAGCTGGGCATGACTTCTAGCATATAGGTTGCCCTCATTTTAATGTGAGCTAAATGCAAAAAATCATAATGTAATGCAACCAATTTTAATCCCAAATCAAAAATTTCTTTTGATGAAGCAAATGATGAATAGGAGAGGGTATTCTTTTCACTAAATGTAGAAAGCAAGAAAGAAGAATGATTCTTTTAAATGCACCAAGAGGAATGTTTCTTTTAGAGAAATTAGAAAGAAGAGAGGATTACCAAAGAAGAAGATTAATGTGTAAGCCTTTTAAAGGGAAACAAACACACAAATTTCACCTAGGAATGAAGAAAATGCAATAGAACCCTGATGGGTCCCATCGAGCGTGCCAAAATGTTTCACCATTTTCTTTACGTTATTGAGACAATAAAAATAAAGTAAAGGTCGAGGAGGAATACATGTTATTGTTGGTCAGTTGTTGGTTTTTGCATGTGTTCTGACTTCTCAATCTAATCTTGATTGTGAGAGCTTACTTTTGGCTGGGAGGAACTACCTGAAATAGAAAACAAGACCACGAAAGAAGAGTTAAATATTATATGACAGTGGACTGCCTAGCATGTGCTAGATCTAGGAAGTGTGATACTACCTAGATGGCTGTCAATCCACTATTTAAAACAACTTAATGTGAGAGATAAGAAAATTCCTACTATAGTTGATATGATTTAGGTATCTCATTTAAGCAAAATAAACAAATCTAATATAACAGGATAGGCTATAGTCAGATCTGAAGGGTAGGTAGGTGTTAGGGTGTTGGAACTAGTCAAGGTTAGATTCTGGGTTATTTGGGTCACTTGGTAAAAGGTAGGTTGGCTCTGTTGTTGGAAAAGATGTAAAACACAGAGACCGATGTCAGTTAGGTATAACCGACGATAGTTTAAGAGGGAATGACAATGATCATGGATAATCGACAACAATAAGGTCGGGTAAAATGAATTTAATAAGATCTGATTGTGGGGATTGAAATGGAGCTAAACAAAGATGGAAGGGTGGATAGGGAGGTCTATAAAGGTCTTAGGTATACTTAGAGGTGGGTAGTAGGAAAAAATGGGTGATTTGGTGGTGTGGGTAGAAGAATGGTTGAGTCTACAAGCAGGTAAGATATGGGAAATGGACATGCAAAGTATGAACTGATAACAAAAGTGACAAAAGACTATTATACTGAAATGGACTATGCTAGTAGAAGGCCTACTTACTTTGATACAGGTTTGGTGGATGGGTGGTGAAGGAAGTTGATCAAAAGAATGGTGTTTAGTGTCACCCTAGTGCTTTCTGGAATGTTCCCGTGAGTGTAATAACTCGGCTCTTTCCGGAGCTGGTTGTGGATGTTTGGGTGCATGAAAAGACTCTAGTTCTACTTACATGCATCTCTATTCTCACCTCCTTGATCTAAGGATGTGCCAACCCCAAAAAAATGTTACTAAGGTGAATAAATGGTAACTGATGATGGTTCCAAGTTGAAGTTAGTTAGTTTAAGGGCGATCGGTGTTGGTTAAGGTGGGATTCCCTAGGTTTACTAAAAATAGAATATCTTTTGTGATTTCTTGAGCTAGGTTGGTTTATTCTCACGGATCAGAATAAACCAACCTAAACCAATCTTAGATCATTAAGGCAAGTAAGATTAGGTCTTAGTTGATTATTGAAACATGCCAAGAATAGGTCTCTTGGGTGAGGTGGCTAGGTGAGGTGGAAATTTAGCTTGATTAAAATAATTAAGTAATGAATGTTGTGAGGATGGGTATTAATTTAATTGAGTTGATTAAATTAATATTAATGTGGGGTGTAAGGGGCCATGGCTAGGTAAATATGTTTGAGTTCGTTATTCTACGAGGGGATAAGGGAGTGCAACCCAATTTTGGTGTCTAGACTCCTAGCAAATTCCTCCCTTGTAGATATCTACAAGTTGTTGCTTGAAGGTTAGTGGAGTGCCCTTATTGGATCCAGTTGAAAGGTCACCAGAAAATCCACCTTTTTACTTGTGTATGCATATACAAAAAAATTCTCCTGTTAAGTAGAGGGACTTAGATTCGTGGAGCATTGGCAAAAAGTCCACCAATTTTTCCTTGAAAAACTTATCACCAACAGTTTATGGCGCCCACCGTGGGGTAGATTTAGCAACATCTGCACCCAAAATACAACCACAAGGTATAAAAATACAAAAAGAGAGTTCATTAAAATCCATTACTGAAAGATACACTATCAATCCCTGCATGTGACCTTTCATATTCCATAGTGTTCTTTCGTATCCCCACCGCAAGAATTTCCAAAAGCTTCCCGAAAGGAGATACAACAGATTGAATAGTGTTTCACCCGATTCTAGAGCATTTCTTGAATGTTGAAGAAATAGATGAGGGGTAAAGGGATAGGAGGAATACCACAAAATGCTTTGGTTGTAGGTTATTATGCGCATACGACTTCTTGATCTATAGCTGATCATGATAGATTCCATTTTCTTGGAGGAACTACATGAAATGGAAACCAATACCACCAAATGAAAGTTAAAAAATATACGCAAGTGGATCCTAGTGTATGCTAGATCCGGGAAGAGTGATACTTTCTAGACGGTTGTCGATCAATTGTTTAAAACAAATTAATGCTAATAATAAAGAAATCCTACTCTAGTTAAAATTATTTAGGTATCTCATTCATCTACAATAAGCAATTTTTTCACAACAAGGCTAAGTTATGACTTAATCTAAAGGTCAACCTCTTGGTGAGTCTGTGTAATCTGGTAATGGTAGGGGTGAGGTTCTGGGTAGTTTTGGGTATTTGGTGGAGGTTTTAAGCTCTGTTCTTGGTTTCTGGTCAAAACACAGAGACCGACATCGGTCTAGTATGACCGATGTCAGTTTAGGTTAACCGGCGGCAATTGTGGTTAACCGATGTCGGTATGGTCGGGGTATAGGAAACTCAATAAGAACTTGAGGTGAGGATAGATCTAAGGCTAGATGAAAGTGAAAGGGAAATGACAAGGTTCATGTGGGTCTTAGGTATGCACAGGAATGATTAAAATCTGGATATGGGAAGTTCAAGGGTGTGGGTGAAGGGATGGTCAAGTTTGCATGGAGGAAAAATGGTGGGGGAATGGAAAGGGGAGCAGAAACTAATAACAAAAGTAAAGAGTCTGCTTAAATGATAATGAACTAGTGCTGGTTAACAAAAACTTACCATTTGTATACGAGCTTGATGTCTAGTTGGCAATGGTGGGTGATCAAATGGATAGAAATTGGTGTGGTACTGGCACTTCCTTGGATGCTCCCGTGAAGGAAAATGGCTCTTTGGTTACTTGGTGTTGGCTATGGATGCTCTGATGCATGTACTAATGTTGGTTCTGCTTGCATGCAGCTCTGGTTTTGTCACTTGTTCTCAGAAGATGTACCAACCTATAAACAATGTGTGAACCTCAAAATAAGGCTATTTTGGGGGTTAGATGGTAACCGAAAGTGGTTCCGGGTTGACCGATGGTGGTTTAGGGTGACTGGCATCAGTTAGGGTGGGATTTCCTAGGTTTACTAAACTAGGAAGATCCTCTTGATTTTCTCGGGATTTCGTTTATTTTTCTCATGGATTAGTATGGAAGCTTTCTTCTAAATGAGACGAGAATGTGGTTAGAGGGAATATAGGCTTTGATTTTTAGGGTTTGAGTAGGTCTTAGTTAGTTATGGCAACATACTAAGAATATGTCTTAAGGTGAGGTGGCTAGATGCGGTGTCTAGGTGAGGTGGATATGTGAGCATTAGGATATTTAAATAATAAATATTGTGAGATAATGAATTAATTTAATTAAATTAATTAAATTAATATTATAGTGGGATGAAAGGGGCCATGGTTAGGTGAATGTGTTCAAGGTGTTTGTTTGACGAGGGACCAAGGGGAGTGTGACCCAATTTTGGTGTCTACAAATAGATCAAGCAAAATTGTGGATCCCACTTTCGAGGATTTGAAAAACTAGCAAGAATGAGTTAAAGACAATCCCTACTACTTTTCTCAAGCCTTATCACCATTTGGGTCATCAAGTAGTTCACCATTTTTGATACTCCACCTTCAAATTCTACCATTTTTGACCACCTTTGAGCATTCATTTCTAGGAGGAAGAAGAATTTGTAGAAGCAAGAGCAAAAATAGAATCAACAATGGTAGATGAAGCAGAAAGACCTCAACCCATTGTTCTATGGGGAAGAAATATAGGTTTGATCACTACTAAACCACCTCTTAATGATCTACCAATAGGTTCCCGTAAGAAATTTCCAAAGTTAAAAGGTGATGACACATAGATATCGAAGAACACATCACTCTTTCACCACATCATATGGTATTCTTGGAGTCAAACATGAAGATGTTATCGTAAGGTTGTTTGTGGAATCTCTCTAAGAAAAAGCAATAGAATGGTTCTACCTCCTACTTTCCAAATCCATCACTCATTGGAACAACATCAAGACTACCTTCGAGGAAAGATTTAAATAAAATGAAGACTATCAGGACCTATTAGTATAGTTGGCACAAATGAAGAAAGATTAAATGAAACTATGAGAGACTTTGTGGCTTGTTTCGACCGGTTTCTCCACAAGATATTGGAAGAAGATTCACCGTATGAAAAATAATGTTAAGAGATTCTTAATTAATACTCAATCAATGGAGGTAGGATTTTCTTACAAAGGGTTCAACGAAGGAACATTGTAGAAGCACAAAGAATGGTCATTGAACTTGATGACAATGTTGTTGGTGAGAAAATTTGTCAGGGACAAATTGGTGGTTATCTTTCCAACACTTTGGGAGTCTAATTCCCTCTACTTAACCGGTGCATCGCCATACGTGCATGTGCGAGTAAAGAGTGAGTTTTATCTTAGTGGTATTTTAGGTGGGTATCCAACAAGGGCACTCCACTAACCTTGCGGCAAAAAATTGCATATATATGCAAGAGGGGAATTTGCTAGGAAAGTGGGAAAGGAAGCGAGAAATTTAGAAAAGAGAAACTAATGTCACAAGTAAAAATCAGATACTTGCATACACCAACCAAAACTTTCATTACATCCACTTGAATTTAGAAGAAAATAAATCGTGTAACAACAAGAAGACCAAATAGTGTTTAATGAGCATAAGGTACCACTAAAGTCCTTAGTCAAAAAAGGATAAAATTTCTTTTCCTTTATTGAAGCTCAAGTAGAAATTGTACATAACATAGAAGTAGAAGACAATTTTAAGTAGGAAAAATGGAAGAAATTTTCCATCTCTTTCTCTCTTCATAAGGATATCTCTCTCATGAATTCACAAAAACATCCAATATGTAAGAAGTCTAAGAAGTTGTCTAAAAAGATTAAGAAGTTTAAGAAGAAGCTCAAATGAGGAGCTTATTACAATTTATAGAAGAGAAGGAAACTCTTCATCTTCCCGGTGACTTTTCAAATACTTTAATGTGACTTTAGACTGTTCATATTCCACATAAATATTTAAGTCCCTTTTATAAAAACAAGGTGACTTAAAGTTTACATTATATTTCTAAAGTCATTTAAAGTTATATTAAAAAGTGAAAAACTCAATGCAAAAATATAACATTGATGAGAGAGAGTGTTGGGTGAGAAGAGAAGAGAGAGAAAGAAGAGGAATAAGAAGAATACAAGAGAATTATGTATAAGGATGAGCTGCTACCATGGATTTGGTCTTGCTCCCTAACTGGTTTCCACTTCGTGCTCCTAAGAAGCCTTTTATTCTGCGAAGGTCTTTGTTGAAACGAGCTGCTGCATATTCCACCTTGTCGGCATAAGGAATACAAACGCAGCTCAAGGTATTTGTCCATCCATCAACCACACTGTTGATGTCTTTGCACTTCCCAAACCATGATGAATGTTTCTATGTGATAAGTGCAATAGAGGCCCGGATCTATGAGAGGAAGTTAAGGGTATCCTTAGTGAAGGATGATGGGTTGTCTACCTCTTTCATGAAATATTATTCAAATGAACCAATCAAATCATCAACAATTATATTCTTTCCCATTGCAGGTACTCCAAATTTTTGAATTTTCTGATTTACACAATCCTATAATTTGTGTCCTTATTCCTCTTTCTCCTCCAGCTCTGTGATGGTCTGATTTATTTCCTCAAACTTGATTTCCAAGGCCCTCGCCAACACATGTGATAAGTCTTATGAAGGAGTTCCAAATATCTTACTATTGATCAACTCCAGCAATGAGTATTGCTCATTTCATCTAGTACTGGTGCCAAAGGTTCCCAATAGTCCCTTTCTTTCTCCAAGTCCTCCTTGAGTGTTCATGTCATATTTGTTGTCGCACACATATAGGTGAATATTTTGACCACTTCTTGGAGCACTGACTTTCCTTTTTCATAAATTGATTTAATCCATTCATTATTCACTCGCCCTTGTATTGTGAACTTGTGTGTCTTCCTGATGGATTTTGGATTGAAGCTATTGATGGGTGTAACTTCCTTAGTGGGAATTTTCATGGCATTAGGATCAACTAGATGTTGCACATAGAATGAAAGAGTTCACACCTACTCTTTTAGTTCATCAATCTTCTTCTTATACTATTTATTCCTCACCACCATGCGAGCAGAAGATTGTTGATACATGTACAAATCCCTTCATGAGTTTCCAATCCCGGTTGGATCATGCTCATCTCATAATCAACTGGTGTCATTTCATCCACTGGCTTGATTACCTTGGGCTGAGCTACTTTGATGTATTGATTACCCATTTCCCCACTGTAGAACTGTGAGGTTGTATGTGTGATATTTCTTGATATTTTCTTTGGCCAATGAGACAATCACTGATAGATAAGGGGTGCCACTTGCTGCATAGTGTGGGTGTCAGGGACAATTGTTTCTTGCATCCAAGGAAACATCTCATCGACTCAGGCTCAATGATAGGTGCACCAATAGTTCCCTATTCTGAAGGAGGAGGAAAATCCTGAATGAGAGAGGTATGGGTGTCAACAAGAGGTGAAACCTCCTATGGTGGCTTGAAGAATGAATCTTGAACTATTTGTTCTTCATCCACTTGTACATTTTTCATGGGGTTTTCTTCCTATATTTCTATAATCAATTTCTCCTCCCATGTAATGTAAATGAGCCTTCTTCTACTCTGAGTTTCTCTGACATCTTCTCATGAGGAGAAGCTTCCAATTTTGTGGTCTTAGTTTCAAAATTTCTCCAGTGTTTAGAACTAGAAGTCACCTCTATGACTTTTGAAGATGACTAATGGGAGACTTACTTCGACTTAGGGAATTCCTGTGACTAGATGGTCATGGCTTGCTTCTTTTGAGACTAATTTTTGTTCTCCTCACCACCTTCTTAGTAACCTCTAATATATCCCCGATTCAGAACATACTAGTAGATTGGAAGTACATGGGAAGTCTTAATTTCCACATACTTAGGATCATACATCTCTGTCCCATCATCATACAAAATATCTTCATACCAGGAGAGCTTGAATTTCATCATCTCACTAATTATCATCCTCATATGGTCCTTTTCATGCAATTAAAATTCATCAATGCAATTAGCCCAGTAGTCCTTGACTTGCGGCTCATGTTGCAATTATGGGACATAGAAAGAGTTGGGATCTTCTTGGATGTCAAAATTAGGCTTGATGATGTAGTGATGTTAAGTCAAATGATCGAAAGTATCCTATAGATGAGATGTATCATTTGAGCTCTTGCACATGAATACCCCGAGAGAGATAGGAAATGGAATAAAATTATTCCTCCTACTTCTAATCTTATTATTCACTTGAATGATCTATCTATAGAGCTCGAATAATACAATTTTGTCACTAAGGTACTTGGGCAGCCTTAGCGGTGCTTGGTCGAAGCCAACAACTTGCAGGTAGGAGAATGTCGAGAATTGTATGAAATAGGAGCCATACTTCTTGATCAAGGATGCCACTTATGATGACATCCTAGCTTCCATATCTCCTTCCAAGATTCGGACTACGTACATTGTGAATGCATCATTCACATGAGTGAAATTCCTATGGATTTCCTCCATCACCACCTATGGAAGTTTCTCGAATGCAAGCACCTTGGTGGAAATGTTTTGCGTGAGAGCCAATCCCTTGAATGATCTTGAGCTAGTGAGGAGGTAGACCAAGTAATAAGTCATGTGGAAATTCTTCATCATGGGTACCTAGAGTAGTTGCATATGGAGATTTTCGTTGATGATCTTCCCCAGTCAAATCTATGTTTTACTTCTGTCAACATTAAGATGAAAAGGCTCATCTAATCTTGGAAGTCTCTTGTGCTTGCTTCACCCATTACTCTACTAAGGAGAGTGATGACATCCGAATACCCTTCTCGAAACTCACACCTTGGAAGGTTCTTGGGAATCCTTGAGGGATTTCTCCTTTTTTCAACCACAACCCAAGCATAACCCCTTGCATGTATGCATATATTGTTTCCTAATTGTGCAAGGCTCTGTCTTTTGAGATGGAAACCATGTTGGGTGATGTCGGTATCTACAAAGAAAGAGAGATGGTTCTAGGGCTGATGGCGCCATTAATATAGCAATGTTGGCCTAGATGGCTCGTTTTTCAAGCTCATAGTGGTGAGAGCAGGCTAGGACAAACTCATGACTTTGGAAAGACACTGGGTGTCCTATGGTAGTGAACAAGCCACTGGTGAATATCTGATCTTCAATATTATTTCGGTCTCTAGTTGTCATGCGAGTTCTCAGGTCATTTAGTTCCATGTACAAGACATTTATGTCTTTTATCTCATACTCACAGTGAAGGGTTGCAAATTTTTTTGTCCCATCCACTTCTGCTTCATGTTTTCCCTAGAATAATAACTTACTATTTTTAGTAAGTATGAAAAAGTAACTTCCTCAAACCTCAACTGGATGTTACGACTTTGATTCCCCCTTTCTTCTTGTGTTCCTCCCTCCTTCAGGACCAGCTTTCTATTTTTAGCAGGTGCTCGTGTGGCCACTTACTATTTTTATTAAGTTTCAAAAATTCCCGTCTCGATGAGTTCTCGCCACAAGCACACCTCCAATTTCTCTGTCTCCTTCGCAAGTTATTTTGTTGCTGAATTTTCTAAAATAGTAGTCCCCTCTGTAGAAGACCTACTATTTTTAGAAAGTGGGCTTCTAGAGGTTGGATTGATGTGGAAAGAATTTTTTTGATATGGGTTTTTCCCAATATCGCCCTCTTAATTTTTAGATGCACCCGCTTACTAGTCAAAAAGATTTTAAACTTTCAAATTTTGGACCTGACAATGCTTCTGGATGTGGAAGCCATTAATGGACCTTAAAATTATAGGTCTAGTTTTCTCCTCCATTTGTGATTTTTTTATATTTTTGACATGTTTTTTTTTCGGTGCTTCATGTGAAATTTTGCTTTAATTTGACAACCGGTTTGATGGGAAATTTAATTTTTATTCTTTGAGATGGAAAGGATATTTATTCTTGTGAATGATCATTGCGCATGAGAGGAGAGTTTGAAGGTATTTTTTGATGGTCTTTTATAGAGGAATGAAAAAAAATTGTTTGTTTCTTTGAGCATTGGTTTGCAAGATTTCTATAAATCTCCGTTTTTGGCTATAGAGATTTTCTACTGTTCTTCTTCATTGTTCTTCATTTTGCCTTTTTAATTTGATGAAAAATCCTTCTCGCACCTCCATATATCGCCATGGGAAAGGTATTTTAGTGCCTTTTGAGTTGGTATGAGCATTTTCAATGGTAGAGTGATGGTATAAGGTTACAAAGGAAGTATGGAGATATGGTTATGCACGAGAGTGTTAAAATTTAGAAGCAGGAAGCAAATAGATATTTAAAATTTTAAAATCATCCAAAAAGATGGTTGGGTGCTTTTTCTTGTTATTGACATCCCTCATCTCAAAGAGACGTGATGGACATCATTTTCCATGGTGAGAAAGAAGGTAACATGTGGTAGTGATCCGACGGAAGGGATTGAGAGCTCCAAAATCAACTTTAAAGCATTGAGGGGTTAGAAGCGGGTCACATGGGTGACCAAAAGTCTCTCCTAGGGAGATGGGTGTATTTTTCAAGGTTTGATGTCCCTGACCTATGAGGGAAGTGATGGACATAAAATTACATGGTGATCTTAGAGTTGACACATGGTAGAGATCCAATGGTAGGGAATTTGAGCTCCAAATTACACTCGAGGGCTGAACTAACAATATTGATGCTTGTATGGGGTTCTAGAGGTCACATGGGGCTAGACACATTTTTCCAAGGTTGATTTCTCTGGACCCTATGGGACATTGAGGACACAAAATCCCATCGAGGCTCCCGGAGTGACACATGTCCTCCTAAAATTTGGCTAACTCCCAAACTCACTCCAAGAGGAAAACTTGTGACAATGATAACTCCAGCTCCCGATGGACTTTTTAAAGGAATGATAACTAGATCATACTAATCCAAGAACATAAATGCTAATCAAACACCATGATTTATAAGATGAAATTAATTTTCTAGAATAAATTTATATAAAACCTTTGCAAACAAATGACCAATAATATCATATATTATTATGGAACTCAATGAAATACAATGAGAATGGGCCTTTCTTATATAGGCAAGGAATAAAAATCTAAGAGCCGATCAAGGTTGTAGATCAAGCCATAAATCATGGGAAGAACTAGTCATCAAATAACTGGTCAAGACCATAGATTTAGGAAAGAACTAGACATCAATGATCTAGTCAATACCATAGATCAAGAAAATAAATATACCGAACAACTAGATAATATCCCCTAATATATAAATAAATAGAAAGAAATATCCACACACATAAGTGGGTGAGGATAAATACAATAAAGGTAAATAAATTAAGTAGGTGAACATGAGCTAAGGTAAATACTTACCGTAACACTTTTTCAAAAAAATAATAATATGATCCTAATCTGAAATGACCTTTTTAATCTAATGGTTAGGGTATCATGTCTTTATTATTCCATTTTATCCATGAAAAAGTAGAGTTTTGATTTTTACTCCACCTCTCGCATGAAAAAAATGACTGCAAACCTAATGCACCAAAGTGTTGTGAAAAAATGATTTCACCATATTTTAGGGCTTGGAATTATATTTTTGGTGATGTTTTGGTTTTCTCCTAGCTCCATCCGGCGTTTGCAAAATCACATTTGGAAGTTCATAAGTTGTTTTAGCCCGTGCATTGACTAGGACTATTTTTTGTCAAATTGCCCCAACTTCTCCGAGCCCTTCTATAATTTTCCTAAATCGATTCCATGATGTCCCAAGACCCTTGAACCACCTCCAAGTCCATTTTTTTATTTTGTGATAGCCCTTCTCACAACTTCCTGTAGCTTGCAACTTTTAATGAACTCCCAAAATCACCTAGGGGGAATGAATGGAATTTCCTAAATCACATAAGGGGATGTGATAAAATTAGTTTGGTGGTCACTTGGACCGATTTGGATAGACCTAGGGTGTTTTATAATTATAGGACTTGAAATAATTAATAATACGGGGTATAGTTTTCATGCTCTTTAATTGTTAATTTCCTTGTTGCACATTTGAATGAAAAAAAATCTCATCCTATCTAGAAAGATAAATAATCCCACAAGGGTTAAATCTTAGTGTCATGGAGATGAGAGAAATGATCCGTTGCTGTAAAAACTAGTAAATGAAATGAAATCATTGAAGAGGGAATTTTTTTAGCGAGTGTCTTCTCAAAGAAATTAGATTACAAGAGCACCTGAAGGATTGCCTTGAGACCTCACCTATCAATGCAAGTTGTAGGAGTCAAGAAAATGAAGAGGATCTTGAACAAGAAAATGAAGGTGGTAGTTTCCTAGAAGTTGAATAACTTGGGGAAAATACAAAATCAGATTGTGTGAGTATTCTAGAGGTGATGAAGATAACAAAGAAGATGCTCCCAGTTTCTCATGTAGTATTCACTCGCTCTCGGTCCGAGAAATGAGCCTCTTCCTCCACAATTGCAAATAAAAATAAGACTAAAAGTCCTCATGTGGCGACTCTAAAAAACAAAAGCATTAGTCAAGGATCTCCACTCCCACCTTTTATTAAGTATGCAATGGATAAACCTGATCCTATAACAAGCATGAGGTAACCCGCTATACGAGGTAAGTCTTCCAATGTTTCTTCTAGTTCTAAATATATATATCTACTCTGTAAGATCTAGTGTTTCAAAAGTTCCTAGTGTTCCTTTCAAAATTCCCTCTCTTCCCCAAACATCTACCCCTATTTCCAAATATATTTCAGCTCCAAAATCAGTCCCTTCATCCCCCTTGTCCACATCTACTAAATTTTACTTTGTAGAATATGTGAACAGAGCCAAGGTGTAGATTACTAAAATTAAATATTTGCAGACTCATCTCAAAAAATTCGAGAGATTTTTTCAATATATCAGAGCGGTAGTTTAACACCCAACATTGTAACTATTAGTTCTAAAATAATACTACCAAACCGACCTACACCTCCATCATAGAACATGCTTTATTTGAGTGCATCCAAGATTGATAAGGTTGAACCTTTCTATGTCTCCCTTCTCATTGGAGAATATGTACTGAACAATCACATCATAGATTCTAGTGCCCTCGATAATGTAATTCTGTAAATTTCATCAAAGCTCTTAAACTCACCATGACCCCACCCGGTGGCTCTTATTACTCCTTGGATTCAAAAGAGGTCCCACTTGTAGGGAAGGTTAAAGATGCATAGGTGGCTCTCACCAAATTTCTAGATAAAAAGGTTTCAGTGATGATTTTGGTAAAAAACATTTTGGCTTCATTCGGAATGTTGCTAAGTCAAATCTTCTACCAAGAATTGGGAGGGATAATTAAGATGAATTGGTCTTTCACAATCATACCAATGAAGGGAGACATGAATAAATTGTTTCTAGAGAAGAAGATAAGGTACACAATGTGAAATTCTAGAAGTACAAGAACCGACATCTTGTATCAAGATAGTAGGCCAGTGAATCATTTTTGACAACCGAGGAGGAAGATGATATTCCCATCTTGATAGGGCAAGAAATTCCTTCCTAGAGAGGTATGGATCTTAAAGAAGCATTGAGGATATTTGAGTTAAAAGAAGGTAGCATCGAATTCTTGGATGATGTAAACCATGAAGAAGAGGAAATAATTCCTTGCAAGTCTCGAATGGAGAACAAAATATACACTTAATCATGAAGAGAAGATGTTATCATTCTTGTTTGAAGATGAAGATGATATTATCCATGTCATCCATGGAGGGACAAGACCCGCTTGTAATGAGACCACGAAATGTTTGAAAGAACTATCTGTACAAGAATTTTTAGAGCCACGGAAGAAACAAAAGACCCTAAGCTAAGTCTCAAACTCCTGATGCAAGCCATGAATCTCCAAGACAAGCATGAATCTGATTTGGAAGCCTCAACCAATGTGAAAACTAGTCATGTTGAAAGAACGCAAGAGGAAAAATATGATGTCCATCCTGAGCCTATGGTTTATGGATACAATGATGAAATGGAGGTATTTTATTTCCCATTTGAAAAGGAAAAATCTTTCCATGATGAAGAAATTGAAGTATTTTTTAGGCCCTTGAAGTCAAGGCTTCCCTTGACAAAAGAGTGATAAAATGCATCAATTCCCAATATGATGAAGTAATCCCTCCATACAATTGTCTTGAGCTTCAAAATGAATATTCTTTGAAGGCATACAAAGATGAATTGTAAGAAATAACCAAGGATAAATCCTTACAAGAAATATTGGATGAAAGAAATTTTAGAAGTTCTGAGATAATTCTTGATCTCCTAGTTCATGCCATGAACATATAGGACATGTATGAAGCTCTTTTTGATCCTCCAGTCAATATTTAAGCACTTTATAGTGGAGTAGAGAAAAAATATATTTATGAGATTATGTAGGCTCACTCTACAAAGTGTACATTTAAATGTGAAATACATTTAAATAGCTAAGGAGAGGAAATCCTAGAACAACATCATTCAAAGTGTTCATAAGTGGTAACATCTAAGAAGAGAATAGTGTTTCCTACCCCTTGAACCATAGGTGATTTTTAGGTGTGATTCCATTTGTTGTTTATGAACATGTTGTGTGTTGTGTGTTTCCTTTTCATCTTTTTTTTTTGTGTGTATTTGTTCTTCTTGTTATCTCTCTTTTGAGATTGAATAGTGTTTCAGTATAATTAGTAGTAGCGTCCGATAGAAGATAACAGCGCCATTCCTCCCTTGCCACCAATAAGGTGATGATCAAAGTATAATAGGAATGTTTTAGGTGTCGTAAGATGGTCCATGTTAAAATGTCAAAGTTTGGGTAATTAGAAAAGTAGGGTCTACATGATTAGGAATTAGAAATATTATATTGTAATAAGGACAAGGAGTGAGGTCAAAAATATTTTGTCATTTTATTTGTAAAAAGTCTAAAAATGTGGAACCCATGTAAAATAATAAGGTTTATCTTATCTTAAGAGATAAGCTTACATGTCTGAGATAAGAGTTAAGGTATGGAATATGATTGTACAGTGATTTCTTATCCTATCTTAGAGATAGGATGGATAAGCTGGAAGTTCTATAAATAAGCATAGAATGAATAGATATGAAGAATGAAGTAGTGAGAAATATTGTAGGAAGTGTGCGAAGGAAGCCATCAGTTAAAGGTGTGTTGAAGAAGCCATCAAGAGGTGTAATTGTAAAGTTTCTCCCATAGTCTTGTTGAATTACCTCATGGGTGAGAGGTAACAATTTCATGTTAATATTATAATTTATTTTGATAGATTTGTCATCATTCTCGTCATATCATAGTCGATGGTATTCTTGTGTGATGTTGTTGTTTTCTTCCAAATTACATCCACCAAACTAAAATGCATTAGTAAATAATCATAGCATGAGGAGCGGTGAAGAATTATCATAGTCTTAGGATTGGTGACGCACTGACTTTCATGGTTAAGGCATGCTTGGTCAATGAATTATAAGGTATAAAGTTGAGATAGATTTTGTCAAGTCTTCGCTATGCTCAATCCATGTCATGTCCCCAAGCTAGAGCCACATTGTTTTCATGTAAATGCAAGAATAGGAAATTAATAATTTCCAAGCATGACAACTATGTCAAGTTTTAAAATGTCAAGACTCTTCCAAGACATCTCGGGTCTACCTAGTTAGTCCAATAACCTCGCAATCAATTTTAACTCAATCCCCTAGGTGATTTAATAAATTAAATTCAAAACCCCTAGGTGATTTTAGGATTTCATTTAAAAATACGAGACTTTGAGTAGCTATGGGAAGAGCTATCATTGACCTTCCTAAGAATGGAGCAACACCATGGAGTAGAAAAAGAATAAAAATAGACACAAAGGTGAATCAAATTCTTAGGAACATCATGGAAATGATTTAGGAAGATTCATGAAGCATTCGAGAGAAGTTGCGGTAGTTCGATCAAAAACATGGTTCATAGGCCTAAGCAAAGGTGCACATGGTCAAAAGAGTTGCTAAGCTTTGGGAAGTGATTTTGAGAGCTATGGATAGATTTAGGAGAAAAATGAGACATATTTGGAAATGGAATTCCAATCCATAAAAGATGGTGAAATAATATTTTTCACAACTCTTTGGCACAATAGGCTTATAAGTAGTTTTTTCTAGGTAAATGTAAAGGAATAGATCAAAAATTCACTTTTTTAGGGCATAAATGGAGGAATCAAGACGTCATACCCCCAAAATGGATTCATAATGCCATTTTTAGTTAATATCATATAATATTTCATCAAAAAATTCCATCAGGAGCTCAAGTTATTTCCATTTTAAGTTGCCCTCTAAGAGCGAGTATGGGACTTAGTCAAATTTCAAGGTGGACACGTGTCATCTCCAAGAACCTGGAACAATTTCATGTCCCTTGTCCCTCAAGAAAAGGGACATGAGGGAATAAAAATGTTCCCAACCCCTATAAGCCCTCTGGATCCTCATAGGACATCTTAAACCATTAGTTTAGCGATGAGGTGCTTATCAAGCTCATTCCCTTTCTTGCTCGAGATCATGACAAGTGACGGATTATGGTGTGACACGTAATTTGATGACCCTCATGTCCCTTTTTACTAGGGGAAATTAGGGACATAAAAATGTTCCCATCCCCAAGGAATTCTTTTGGTCACCCATGTGACCCTCTCCAATGCTTTTTCTTATCCTCGAGAGCTAGTGTGGCTTTAATCCTCAACCGTCGATTGCGCCACATGTCATCACTTGGCCCCCATTGAAATTTGATGTCCCTCATGTACCTTTGTATTGAGTAAAATCACGGAAAAAAATGTTCCTGACTCCTAGGAAGCCTCATGGTTTTGTTGTTGCAAATCAACAACACCCCTGGATGTAAATCAGGTTTCTAAGTTGATGTTTCAGGCATCCAGTGTGATTGCACAACATTGAAACCTCTCTCCAAGTGTGGGACTTGTAAAATGAGAGAGGAATCTCCATATTAGAGGCTGGTTCCTCAAACTCCTCTGATCAGATATGTTATTTGCACAATTGCAGAGGTTTGAATCCTAATCCTACTCTAAATTCCAAGGAGACAGAGATAGAAAGTGCAAAAATTGAAACTAAACTAATAGGTGATACACCAAAGGAGTGGTGAACACTTCTTGTTCATGAAAATTGACACAATTTCATGAAATGCAACATGAAACATCATACACAAAGGCGAGCTGATCCGAAAGATGCAATACAAACAAAGACTAAAAATTGTCTGAAATGAAGCAAGACAATAGAAACAAACAAAGGAGGTGAAAATTGATCACAAATTTGCACATAATATCAACTTGTAGGGGCACTGTCATTTTCAGTTTCAAAATGGACAAGATTAGCTATATTAAAATCTCAAAATTTAGTCTTGGTATTTGCATTTAACAAAATCCTTGTATATTGCAATACATACAAACTAGTTTCTAAAATACTAATTTTTTTTAAAAATGGACAAGATTAGCTATATTAAAATCTCAAAATTTAGTGACTTGGTATTTTTTTTTTTAAAATGCCTATAAAATTATAGTCCGTTTGCCATGATTTGGATGACCAAAAATTGATATAATATTTTTCTCCTTTGGTGAGAAGTAGATGCCAAATTTTTTTTTTATGATACGTGAAAATCATGAAGAAGGTCTTCGATACTTGCAAAAATCACTTGATGGTTATGTTTTATGTGAAAGAAGAAGCTTTAGACTATCATTCACGGGAAAAAGTGTCTTGAAGACCTACTATTAGTAAAAAAAAAAATGTTCAATTCCTTTAAAAATGAGCCAAATCTACACAATGGCATTTTTTGACATAATGCATGGTTCAAGTCTGTGGAGCCTTTTTTAATGTAAAATTCGGAGATGTCCAGAAAACGTGTAAAAATCACTTGTTTAATGTGAAAAAAGCTTTCATGGGAGCCATTAAAAACCCATTGAATGAAGATGCATTAAAATAGCATGGGCATCCTTACAGACCCATGCCCTGACATTTTTGGCCATGCTGAAGAAGAATGCGACCCATTTTGCATTAAAACTGGTTGTTGAAACGTCATTTCTGGCCATTACCACGTGCCAGAGACATTTCTTGATTTTATCTCTCCAAACTGAACCAAAATGCAAAAATGACCATGGAATCTTGTAGATAATTTCACCATCTTTCCATTGATATAAAGAACGTGAAAATCCAAGCTCTGGATCGAAAGATATGGTGATTTGAAAATTTAGGGCAAAACAGGGCCAAATCGGGTCGGCGGGCAAAAAATTTGAATTTTTTACCTTTTTGGTCATTTGGAAAATTTTCAAAAAATTCCCCATGCCCCACTAGTTTAGGTGCCACATGGCACATTTTAATTGGTCACGGGCCCTTCCTGCTCCATTTTACTTCATTTTTGCCTTTGGAAATTTTTTCAAAATTTCCCACGGCCGATGAGGTGAAGACACGTGGCGTGATGTGATTGGCTCGGGCCTGTCTCTCCTAAATTTTCGGTGAGGTCGCTTTGATATTTTTGGCTTGGACACGTGTCAAAACCCCATTAGGTGCAGGTTTGACCCTCCAAAATTCCCATGCGGGCTTGCTCTAAATTTTTTGCCCCAACTAGACACGTGGCGAGATTCTATTGGCTCACAATAAGGGGGCGGGCCTTTTTCTTGAATTTTCCATTATTTTCCCATTGGGAAAATTTCCCAAGTTCTCCCACGCTCCACCCGGTTGGGACATGTGGCACGTTCTTATTCATTGGTGGGGGCAGCGGGCCAAAACTTCACCTTTTGGATTTTCGGCAAAACACTTTGCCAAAATTTCAACTTTTCCTCCGCCCTCTGAAACTCCGGCTCCTGGTGACACGTGTCGTGCTCTGGTTCGTTGGCGGGTAGGTGGATCACAATTTACTTTTGGATTTTTTGGTGAAACATTTTTCCAAAATTTCTAACTCCCCTCCGCGCCCCACTTTTCCGGTCCCTTAGGACACGTGTCTTGTTTTAATTGGCCGCGGGGCCATCTCTCCAAAATTTCCCTATGCAAACACTTAGCCAATTTTTCCAATTTTCGCCCTTGGACGCGTGGCAGCTCCTGATTCGTCGGCGGGTCCCGTGGGAAAAATTTTCCTTTTGAAACCTACGCCAAAACACTTGGCAAAAAACCAAATTCTCCTCTCGACCCCTGCCACTTCCTGGACACGTGGCACGTCCTGATTGGCTACGGGCCTTCTAGGGGAAAATTTCCCACAAAAACTCCGCCGAGCCATAACTTGAAAAATACGTGGAGTTAGGAGGAAAACTTTACCTTTCTGGAAAGCTGAGAAAGAGCTCTATCCAATGGTGCCATTTCCAGAAGATTTTGAGTTCCTAAAAAGAAAAATTTTATGTCTGAGGCACAAGAGAAGGAAAGATGAAAGGAGTTAGCTAGAAAATGAGCAGGGGGCACATTTTGGGTAACAATTTTGGTGACTCAAAGGGGTCATCTACCTGTTGGATGAAGTTACCAGTTCTGAAGCAATCCATTGGGCATGGAGTCACCTGATTCTTTGTTTAATACCCCAACTGACTAGAATGTTGCAAGGAGGAAGATGGAATATCACCTGATGGAGCAAGGCCTGCAAACACATTCCCAGGAACAGCAAGCTGTGCCAAAGCACTTAGGGAAAGTAAAACTAACCTACACAAAACAATGTGCACAAGCACTTGGAGGAATGAAAACTTAAGCTAATATTTACAAGGTGGATAATTTCCCTTTAGTAGCAATGCTTTAGATGGATTCCATTGACTGGAATCTGCAGTTCTTCGCCATCCAATGAAGACAATTGGAAGGCATTGTTGTCCTTACACTTTGTGACCATGTATGGGCCACTCCAAATGGCATCAAATTTTGAATGCCTTCCAGTTTTTTTCTATCTCGCATCCCATTTTAACACTAGATCTCCAACTTGGAAAGATCTACTCTTGGCCTTCCTATCAAAGGTCTTCTTGATCAAAGCTTGATCCTTCTCCATTGCTTGGGATGCTTGATCTCTGATCTCTTGGAGCTCCATCAACTCTGCATATCTCACCTCCATGGGCCCAAACTCTAGCAACTCTAACTTCTTCATGAGTTCCAATTTTGGCAACTCAAGTGACATGGGAAAGATTGCCTCTCTTCCATAAACAAGCCTGAATGGAGAGTTACCTGTGGATCTCTTGGGAGTTATCCTATCAGCCCATAAGGCTAATTTCAGTTTGGTATGCCAAGACCTCTGATTCTCATCAAGAGTCCTCCTAATGATCCTCAACAAGTTCTTGTTTGTAGATTCAGCCTGGCCATTACCCTGAGGGTAGTAGTTTGATGAAGTACTTAGGTAGATCCGTTCTTGACAGCCCACTTAGTCACCTTGGATCCAATGAATGCTAATGCATTATCTGAGATTATTGTAGCAGGTATGCCAAATCTAGTTACTATCCCCTCATAGAAGTCTAAGATGCTAGACTCATTTGCTTCCTTGAGTGCTACTACTTTAGTCCACTTGGTGAAGTAGTCTGTGGCTGTCAAAATCCACTTATGCCCTTGGCTTGAATTGGGATTAATGACTCCAATGAAGTCCAAACCCCATTGCATGAATGGCTGGTCAACTGAAATTGGATGCAATGGAAGGGTAGCAAGCCTCTCTTTACCTGTGAAGAATGCACAATTCTTGCACCTTTTGATCCATGCAAAGCAATCACTGAAAATCTTGGGCCAATAATAACCAGCCTTCATGATTTTTAGAGCTATCACTCTTGGTGCAAAATGACCACCAGCTGGTCCACCATGGAACTCTTCCAACACCCTATGAATCTGATTTGTGTTAATGCATCTCAGCAGCACTCCATTCACATCTTTCTTGAACAAAACACCGTCTACTATGGCATATGGGACAGCCTACAATCTGAAGTGTCTTCTTTGGGTCTTGTTCATCTTTGGAGGGCATAGGCCTGTGCTTAGGAAGTGCATTATACCTTGGGTCCAGCAAGGAGTGGGGACAACATTATCCTCTTCTTGAGTGCTACCTTGCACATGGCTGTCTTGAACTGTCAAAACAACCTCTTCTTTATTGCATACTCCTTTTTTCTTGCCCAGAATCAGCTGCTCACACAATCCTTTTCCTCTTACCAGCTTGGTGACCTTGATCTCAATGTCATACTCCATGACACGAGTGATCCAACCTGCCCTTTTCTCATTCAAATCCTTGTTGAGGAGGAAGTCCTTTACTCCCGCATGAGAGACCAACAACTAAACCTTTTTGTTTGAGACTAGATGCTTGAATTTCTTCAAGCTTCTGATTACTGCAAGTACATGCTTCTCAATAAAAGAATATCTCACCTCATAGTCATCTAGGCTTTGGCTGAAGAAAGCAATTGGCTGCTCATCATTGTCCTTGTTCTATTGTACCAAAATGGCAGAAATAGTATCATTACCTCCAAATGCATAGAGGATGAAATCCTTGGAGAAATCTGGGTTGATGAGAGTTAGTGCTTGGGAGATGGCTTCTTTGATTGCTTCAAAACTCTCCTTGCCTTTTTTGTCCACTTGAAAGCCATGCTTTTCTTTAACATTTTGGTGATAGGTTTGACAAGGGCTGCAAAATTTGGGACAAACCTCCGAACAAAGTTTATTCTCCCTAAGAAACTCTGAAGGGCCTTCTTGTGGCTTGGCAATGGTAGTGCTCTTATGGCTTCAACCCTCTCTGGATCAATTACTAATCCTTCTTTGGAGACAATATGGCCAAGGAGCTTTCCTTCATGTGCTAGGAAGATACACTTCTTAGGATTCAAAGACACTCCAAATCTCCTGCACCTTTGGAAGACTTGTCTCAAATGAGAGAGGTGGTCTGCTGCATTCTTTGAAAAAATAGTGATATCATCAAGGTATATCAGCACCATGTTATTAATCAAACCTTTGAACGCCATGTCCATTGCTCTTTGGAAGGTAGCTCTAGTGTTGGACAACCCAAATGGCATTTTCTGTATGCATAAGTTCCCCATTTGGTTGTGAAGGCTGTCTTGAACTGATCTTCTTCCTTCACCATAATCTGATTATAGCCCGAGTAGCCATCAAGTAGTGAAAACCTCTCGGAGCCAGCCACAACTTGCAAAATTTGCTCCATAGAAGGGAGTGGGTAATGGTCCTTGAGAGATGCTCTATTCAAGTCTCTGAAGTCAACACACAATCTGATCTCTCCACTCTTCTTTCTGACTGGAACTAAGTTGGCAACCCAACTAGAATATTTGATTGGGAATATGATTCTTGACTCAATCAACTTGTTCAATTCCTTCCTCATGAGAGGTTCCATTTGTGGATTGACTAGCCTTTGTTTCTACCTGATGGGCTTAGTATTTGGATCCAACTCAATGGTTTGTTGAGCTAACTTGGGATCGAAACCTTTCAAATCTTCGTAGCTCCAAGAAAACACATCGGGGAACTCTTGAACATAGCATTGTATGAACTCATATCTTTCTTGTTCGATTGTCATCTTTCCAATTTGTAATGGTTTGTTCTCTTCCACCAAGATGGATACTGAATCTTCTCTCTTGACCTGAATGTTTGCTTTCTCTTTCCTAAACTAATCATTGGGATTGAAAATGGACTCCAAAGTGATAAGTCCCTTGGGCAGCTTGTTAGTTCTCAGCTGTACCACTTGGTCACCATACTGCTATTCCAATTTTTCCTGATTTTTAGCTGAGAACTCAACTTCTTCTTGTAAGAAATGGATGATTTTCTGGTCATTCTCAAACACTTGCCAACTTACATTGTTATCCGGCACTGAAGGCCTCACAATCACATGGATGTTTGGTTGTACCTTGTCCTTTTGAATGCTTTCCACAATATCAAAGGCTGCCCCAACTGCTGCAAGCCTGTCAGCAGCTTGGTTTTCTTTTCTAGGAATGGATTTTATGCTAAAGCCCTCAAAATCTTCAATGAGGTCCCACACCCTATTCTTGTAGCACTTGAGCAGATTATTCTTGACAACATGCTGCCCCTTAACTTGGTTTACAATCAATTCACTGTCACCAAAGACTTGCAAGTTCTTTATTCCTCTCTTTATTGCCCAATGCATCCCTTGCACCAAGGCTTCATATTCAGCAGTGTTATTGGAGCATGCAAACTGAAATCTAAAAGCTAAATAGTACTTTACTCCTTGAGGTGAAATAAGCATAGCTCCACCTCCTGCACCTTGTCTACTCCTTGATCCATCAAAAAAAAGCTTCCATACCTCATTGTCATCCTTGTGGTTTGGCTTGGTGATGCTAGGAATGGGCTGATCTTCTTGATGTATGCAATAGACCCCTAGCTCAGATTCTTCTACTTCTTGATAAGGATCAAAAGCATGCACCTTGTTTTCCCATTCATCAAGAGTTAGATCCGGGATGCTTCCAACCTTGGTGTCAGCTTCATCAGTGCTTGGGTGATCTTCTTGATCAAATGCCGAACAGTTGGCATTGATCTAACTTGGAGTGTAGGGCTCAATGTGGAAGTTTGCAATAGGTTCAGACCTGATTGTAGCTTTGGTTCCATACCTCGTTCTGAACAAAGCATGTGTGACCAATCAGCAAGACAAATATCCTCCAATCTTGGCTGTGAAATCTCTTGACAAACATAGGGCAAAGAGTGGTGGAAGGTCTATAACTGATACATCTTGTAAAACAACAACATTTGGACATGCATGCAAGGTAAGACTCAAGTTTCTAATCACCCCAATTGTTGTTACTGTTGTCCCATCCAACTGCACTACCCCTTTGGATATGGTTTCATATTGAAGTCCTAGCTGATCAGCTATTTGCTTGGGCATCACTAAGCTACTTGCCCCAGAATCAATCATGCAATTGTGCACCAATTGGTTTCCAATGATTAATGAGACATAAAAAGGAGGGGGCTTCAACATTTTACCTTGCTGTCCTCCATGATTCCCTTCAGGTTGGGTAGCATTTGTGAGCACCTTCTCTTGCATTTGGACTTGCTTTGATTGAAGTTGGCAGTCCTTCATGGAAGCTTGTAGCAAATCTCTCTCGGCACAGGATAGATAGGATTCCCACATTGATATATTTACATTTGTCTTCTTCATCTGATCAATGATACTAAATGGTGATGAAGGATCTCTTTGCTGTCCCTTGGTTTGCATATTCATCCCTTGCATGTGGGCAACAACAACTGGTATTTGAGTTGGTCTAGGAGCTGTTCTTGGCTGCCCTTGTGCATTTACAACTAGATTTTGTTTGCCAACCATTTGTGGAGCCATAAAAGGTTGTGGATTGGTTGGAGCTAATGGCTGTTCTTCACCCAAATTCCTTCTTTTTGACCTTGTGTTGGCTGCAACACCTTGAGAGACTGTTTGATTTATGCCACAAAAATCCTCTGCCTGCTAGTTCACAAGTGTGGTGTCATTTGGAGCTGATTGCTACTGGAATGTTTCTTGTTGTTGGTTGTTTCCTTGACTGCCCTCACCCTCCACACCAATAGTTGTCACCATTAATGCTTGATTCAAGGCACCGTTGAAGCACATAGATTGGTTGTGAGGTTCATTGCATGGAAAACACCAATCATACTCCTGAGCAACATTGTTTTGTGTTGGCACCAATGCCTTAGAGGCAGATATAGCATTTGGATTATAGGGCTGAAATGGTCTGTTGGCAGGAGGCCTTGCTTGATTTAGATTTGCAGCTAGATTGGGTGGTCTATGAGGTTGATATGGCTGCCTATTAGGCTGAGCTTGAGGCTGGAAGGAAGGTCTAAAACTTTGGGCTTGTTGCCTCTTGAGAGTAACCAACTCATTACCTAAATTTTGCAATTGCTTCATGACTTCTTGAAGCTCATTTGGGGCACTTGGAGATGAAGTAGAAGCTTCATTTGAACTTTGATTTCTAGGAGTGGGAGAAGGAGCCAAATTAGGTGCTTGATTAGTGTTTGGGCTCTCTAAACTTGGAAACAATGGCATGGGAGGTCTAGGGGCTAGTTTTCCAGCTTGGATCAAACAATTTTCAGCCCTAATGGCAATGCTATAAGCCATAGGGATAGTTATGCCTCCCATGGACTGAATCAACATAGAAATATCAGAATTTAGAGCTTTGAGATAGTAAAGAAAAGCACCTTCTGCTATTGCCTGGATGCCACTAGAATTCTCTCCCAAGTCCTTTGAAATCTGAAGTTGAAATCAGTCAGCTGCTCCAAAAGAGACAAGTTGTCTCCCTTCTCTCCAAATTGCTCATGAAGTGCTACACATAGCTGGTTCCAATTTTGAATAGAACCTGAGGCAAGGCTTCTAAACCATTGCAAAGCCTTCCCCTTGAATGAAGATGCCAATAATTTGACAACAACTTGCATCTCATTGATTTCATGAATTGCACAAAGGTTGGCAATGTCTTTAACATGATCACCAAGAGTAGTCTGATTCTCTCCAATGAAGTATGGAATGTTCTTCAAGGCTGCAATTGGAATTGGATTTTGTGCATTGAGAGCAAGTGGGATGCTACCAGTGAAATTGACATAGGGGTTGTTTTGTGCCATTCTAATTGGTCTTAGAACCCTTGTTGACTGAATGAAAGGCCTACCAGGTGGAGGAGTTGAGAGAGTTCTGTTTGGTGGAGATGGAGACCTTTGAATCCTTCTTCCTCTTTGCCTTCTTCTTGGAGATAACTGCAGATATTCAAATAGCACCTCTTCTTCTCTAGCTCTTGACCTTGTAGTGATTCTTCTCATGAGCTTTCAGGTCTGCACTGCTAAAACCAGTTGATTCTTCCCCTTGGAGTCACCAGATGTGTAATTTATAGCTCTTTTAAGCAAGAAAATTACAGCAGATGCACATCAACTTTGCTGCAATGAAAATGAGACCTCTAAGGTCCCACCGGGCGTGCCAAAACTATTGTGGCAAATCAGCAGCACCCTTGGATGCAAATCAGGTTTCTAAGTTGATGTTTCAGGCATCCAATGTGATTGCACAACATTGAAACCTCTCTCCAAGTGTGGGACTTGTAAAATGAGAGAGGAATCTCCAGATTAGAGGTTGGTTCCTCAAACTCCTCTGATCAGATTTGTTATTTACACAATTATAGAGGTTTGAATCCTAATCCTACTCTAAATTCCAAGGAGACAGAGATAGAAAGTGTAAAAATTGAAACTAAACTAATAGGTGATACACCAAAGGAGTGGTGAACACTTCTTGTTCATGAAAATTGACACAATTTCATAAAATGCAACATGAAACATCATACACAGGCTGATAAGATGCAATTAGAGGTCTGAAATGAAGCAAGACAATACAAACAAAGGATTGAAAATTGATCACGAGTCTCAGACTGTCATTTTCTTTGTCAAAATCCTTGCATTTGCAACATCAAAGAGGCGAAACCTTTTTAATCATGAAGAAGGTCTCGATACTTGTAAAAATAACTTGTTAAAGGTGAAAGAAGAAGCTTGCTATCCAAAAAAATGTTCAACCCTAAAAAAATGAGCCAAATCTGGCTTTTACAATGCATGGGTCGAGCCCAGGAGAGAGAAAATGTGTAAAAACATGGGAGCCATTCCCCATTGAATGAAGATGCATTAAAACAACATGGGCATCCTTACAGACCCATGCCCTGACATTTTTGGCCATGCTGAAGAAGAATGCGACCCATTTTGCATTAAAATTGGTTGTTGAAACGTCATTTCTGGCCATTACCACGTGCCAGAGATGTTTCTTGATTTTATCTCTCCAAACTGAACCAAAATGCAAAAATGACCATGGAATCTTGTAGATAATTTCACCAGATTTCCATTGATATAAAGAACGTGAAAATCTGAGCTCTGGATCGAAAGATATGGTGATTTGAAAATTTAGGGCAAAAACAGGCCAAATCGAGTGGCGGGCAAAAATTTGAATTTTTTACCTTTTTGGTCATTTGGAAAATTTTCAAAAAAATTCCCCCACCCCTGCCAGTTTAGGTGCCATGTGGCATGTTTTAATTGGTTGTGGGCCCTTCCTGCTCCATTTTACTTCATTTTTGCCTTTGGAAAATTTTTCAAAATTTCCGCCGGGCCGATGAGGTGAAGACACGTGGCGTGATGTGATTGGCTCGGGCCTGTCTCTCCTGAATTTTCCGCGGGTCACTTCGATATTTTTGGCTTGGACACGTGTCAAAACCCCATTAGGTGTGGGTTTGACCCTCCAAAATTCCCATGCGGGCTTGCTCTGAATTTTTTGCCCCAACTAGACACGTGGCGAGATTCTATTGGCTCGCAATAAGGGGGCGGGCCTTTTTTCTTGAATTTTCCATTATTTTCCCATTGGGAAAATTTCCCAAGTTCTCCCACGCTCCACCCGGTCAGGACACGTGGCACGTTCTTATTCGTTGGTGGGGGTAGTGGGCCAAAACTTCACCTTTTGGATTTTCGGCAAAACACTTTGCCAAAATTTCAACTTTTCCTCCGCCCTCTGAAACTCCGGCTCCTGGTGACACGTGTCGTGTTCTGGTTCATCGGCGGGTAGGCGGATCACAATTTACTTTTGGATTTTTTGGAAACATTTTTCCAAAATTTCTAACTCCCCTCCGTGCCCCACTTTTCCGGTCCCTTAGGACACGTGTCTTGTTTTAATTGGCGCATGGGGCCATCTCTCCAAAATTTCCCTGCACAAACACTTAGCCAAATTTTCCAATTTTCACCCCTGGATGCGTGGCAGCTCCTGATTCATCGGCGGGTCCCACGGGAAAATTTTCCTTTTGAAACCTATGCCAAAACACTTGGCAAAAAACCAAATTCTCCTCCGACCCCCACCACTTCCTGGACACGTGGCACGTCCTGATTGGCTGCGGGCCTTCTAGGGGAAAATTTCCCACAAAAACTCCGCCGAGCCATAACTTGAAAAATACGTGGAGTTAGGAGGAAAATTTACCTTTCTGGAAAGTTGAGAAAGAGCTCTATCCAATGGTGCCATTTCTAGAAGATTTTGAGTGCTGAAAAGCAAAATTTTATGTCTGAGGCACAAGAGAAGGAAAGATGAAAGGAGTTAGCCAGAAAATGAGCGGGGGCACATTTTGGGTAACAGTTCCTCATATGACTAGTTTTCAGCCTCTAGATGCTTTAAAGTTGTTGTTTTTGGTCAAATCCCTAGTCGTTAGATCTTTTCCATGTGTCATGACCCAAACACCACATGAAAATTGATGTCCCTATCATCCCTTAATGCTTAAGGGACATGAGGGACATGAAAATTCACCTCACTCCCTACATTGAAATTTTTGAAATATTTCAAATCCTTCCTTTTCCTCGCTTCTAAATTTTAACTTTATACTCTCCATACTCTACAACTTACTCTACAACCTACTCACACTAGCTTTGTTTACCATTGCTGAAACTCAAACTAGATATGATAAAAAATGAAACCTAAAAATCCATGATAATTTAAATATTTTGAAGGATATTTTGAGTGCTTGAAAAGAAAATTTTTATGTCTCGAGGCACAAGAGAAGGAAAGATGAAAGGAGTTAGCTTGAGAAAATGAGCAGGGGCACATTTTGGGTAAAAGTTCCTCATATGACTGTTTTTCAGCCTCTAGATGCTTTAAAGTTGTTGTTTTTGGTCAAATCCCCGGTCGTTAGATCTCCGCCATGTGTCGCACCAAACACCACATGAAAATTGATGTCCCTATCATCCCTTAATGCTTAAGGGACATGAGGGACATGAAAATTCACCCCACTCCCTACATTTAAATTTTTGAAATATTTCAAATCCTTCCTTTTTCCTACTTCTAAATTTTAACTTTATACTCTCCGTACTCTACAACTTACTCTACAACCTACTCACACTAGCACTATTTACCATTGCTGAAACTCAAACTAGATATGATACAGAAATGAAACCTAAAAATCCATGATAATTTAAATATTTTGAAGGATATATTGATTGAAAGAGCCAGAGGAACGAAGAAAGAAGAAGAACAAGCCTGGAAATCCTCCATTCTTTGTGAAACAAAAATTCGAAGAGATCTTGCAAAAAATAGTACAGATTGAAAAATATTTATTTTTGTGTTATTCATTCACGAGAGGCCATAAAAATTACACCTTCAAATCTCCCATTCATGGAAAGAATCATGTATTGAGTGAAGATATCCATTTCTTGGCACAGCTGCGGAGAAAAAAATCTCATTTTTCCCATCAAAGTTGGTAGTCGGATCAAGAGAAATTTCATCGAAGCACAAGAATAAAAATACATAATGAAAAGGTGATTCTCATTGTAAATGAAGAATAAAATTATACCTATATTTTTTGAGGTCCATTAATGTTTGTCATGTTTAGAGGTGCTTTGCGGTCAAAAATTTAAAACTTTAAAATCTCCCAAACCATTGATCAGCTAGGTCCAAGATTTCAGAGGGGTGATATTGGAAAAAACCATATCAAATTTTTTTTTAATAGTGATTCGACCACTTTGGAAGTTAAATTTATAAAATTAGAAGGTCTTCTACATAGAGAACTTCCATTTCAGGAAAGTAATCAATTAAAGAAATTGTGAGCGAGGAATTGAACTCGGAAGAAGTGTTGCAGGGAGAAATAATCGAAATGGTTGTCTTGGTCCAAAATTTACACTTACTAAAAGTAGTAAGTGGTCTCACAAACAATTTCTAGAAATAGGAAATTTCTCCAGAGAATGAGGGAAATATAGGGAGAAATAGGAATTAAGTCACAACATTCAATTGAGGCTCAGAGGAATTTATTTTTCACAATTACTAATAAAAAGGAGGGGGAATTCCTTATTCACTAATGCTTCCAATATTTTCCACCCCTCTAATTCACTACTTTCTTGAGTAAAGGAATCACCTATAATGGAAGGAACCTCTTCAAAAGTTAGATCCTCACCCTTTTCCTTTACATTTCAACTAGAGTCTCCAACTATTTTCCTATATTAGCTAGTGCATCCATCTTGCATGTAACTTGTGGGTAAATTTCCTTTAACTTATTTTTAATTGAGGCCCTCAATGAATCAATTGCCTCCTACGCTCAAATTCTACCATGATTATTTCTCGTTCTACCATTTTTCCTTTATTCTTGGCGTGGAACTCTTTTAGATCTACCTCATATTTTGTAACAAGCAGTCCCACTACATGATCCCTATCTTCATAATTATCATAGAAAACTTCTTCCATGTGAGTTTTTGCCTTTATTGATTCAATTAATTCATTGTATTATGTAATGACGGTTTCAATCTATTATTTTTCCTATTGCTTCTATCTTGCCAATACATCTTTTACAGATTCCAATGCAAGAGGTGGCTGTTGAGTTGTGATTATGCATGTTAAATCCTCTAGAAAATGGAAATAAGTTTCATACTTGGTTTTACTAGGAGGTTCCAGATCTAGCCACACCAATAATATCATGTCAACTTTGCATTCTAATTTTTTATACGCCATGCGCGTCCACCCTTTTCCTCCATTTACTCTTGTTTTAACTACGTAATAATCTTTTCCTTATCCTTTATCTCTATATCCCTTTCTCTTATCTCTTTATTCTTCTCATCTAGATCCCTTTGCATAAACTGTATATTGTTGTTCTTGTCAAAAATTCAGGCACCCACCTCCATCGATATCGTGTTACACACGTTACATGCTAGTGATATGATAATTCTTTGGGAATTGAATATTGGATACATCTCTCTAGAGGTTTCCTTCTCACGGGTATCCAATAATGAATGGGAACTCACCTGAATTTTGGCTCCTCAATATATGACTTAAGCACCCAAGATAAACATTTTCCTTATGTGTGGTAGTGCATCCCCTTTATTGTTAGGAAATAAGGGATAAAATATGTGGAATAATCCCTCACATAATCACAACAATAGAAACTAATATGCAGAAAATATTATAGATCTCAAACTAAAAGTGCATAGTAAAATAACACAACACAAAGAGACAATATTTAACGTGGTTCACCCAATTTGGGCTATGTCCACCAAGAATCACTTGCTCAAATTTTATTACAAGCCACCACTCTCTCAATACAATACCTAGATCTGTTTGGAGCTATGCTCAACAAACTCTCTGAAATTCACACCGAATTCAAAATAAATCTGAAATGTTACATAATAGCTACCATATGCATAAAACCATATAAGTAGACAATCTGGTTAAGTAGTTTTACAAAACTATGGGTATTAAAACCATGGGCCAAAACCATCCCATAAAATTATGGGTAAAAATACCGCCCATATGAGAAAAGCACGTTTCGATATATCGGGCACATTTTAAAGCCAAAAACATAATTCGGGGTTTGTGCCCTGAACCCATACTCTTTGGGGCTGCTGCCTGGACCCCCACTCGGGGCTTGGCTAGGCCCGACCTCGGTGAGACAAATGTGGAAAGTGTAAAGTACTCTTAATGTACAATCTTTAATACTTTCACACATAAAAACATGCTCCACAACCTAAAACTTATTGAATAGTGACAAGAAAAATAGTTGATCCAAAGGTATCGTGCTCTAATACCTAGTGCACATAACCTTGTTGGGATATTCAATGTATTGCATTATAGGTCCTTGTGGTATATACCTTGGTATGCTAATATTCCCTCAAGCACCCTTGGGGAAACCTACAAAAAGGTTCAAATCTCCTCCCATGATCCTTTCTTGTTATTCTCTCTTTCTTTCCTTTGTACTATGCACCACCTCATGCTCCAATAAATGTTCTATGATCTCCATGACTTCATTTTCCAATTTATGTGCTCCAACTCGGGGTTGGGAGTGTACTTGACCTCATGATTGGTCATCATCTCTAGTTTGTCACATGTGGCTCGGGAAAGTGTCATCTACCCCAAATTCTTCTTTATCTCTGTCTCCATAATATGTGTGTTCTCAAAATGCACATTCTAGTCCTCCGCATTTGACTCATCCACCATGTACACATGTGAAATCACCTTTGCCTCTAGTTGTTTCTCACTCTCAACCTCTTCTTCCTTTAGGATTTCCATCTCCTCGAGTCTAAAGCGTGTATTATTCTCTGTTTCTTATTTATTAGAGACCTTCCTCTTGTGGGCTGTCTTCGACATATGTGCTTTTCCCTACCTCCTTATGTTCTAATGTATGCCATATGGGTGCAATTGAAGTGGGGGTCTTATCTTTACTTCTTCCCTTCACTTCTAATGACGGGAGTATCTTGGTGCCCTCATTTCTTTGGTTCAACCTTCTTCCACATGGAGGGTTCTTAAGGAATAATCACATCATCCTCTGTGAACACTCATTCAATGAACATTGGCCTTAGATAAATATATACTCTTGTTTTTGTTATCAAGTCCATTGGTAATATAAAGGTTTACATAATTGGATGTTCTCTAATATATACTGTCTTCATAAAAACACTTCTTGGGGTAAACAAGTGTTTGAAGCATCTCATTGTTCTCCTTATCTAATTTTCTTAGATCAAATCTAAATTTTTGCACTTTCTTAAACCTATTAACAACAATTTGGAAGTATTGTGTTGTAAAAGAAAATGAGAGTTTTCACCATGGGATTTTAGTACCATCAATTAACATAAACCTCCCAATACAAAAGCTGCTGATAGCCTTTGAACTCAACAATTCCATCTACAATAATGGGAAACCCACTGGAATTCTCCACTATGAATTGAATGCATCACACATCCATTTATATCATTTATCCACACACGCCTTATATGTTGGAGTCACCAAATCACATGTATAGTTTGTAAACCATTTTATCTGAGGGAGGATCTTCTTCAGGATATTCCCATATCTTTTCCTTTGGCCCATCGGGCACCCCAATCTCTAGAGAACACTATTACCAATAAAACATTTCCAAAGATAATCTTATCTCTAGTGCATGTGGCTTAATGATTTCTTCTACTATAAAGGAGGAAATATTATATATTGTTCCTTTTGATATCTTCTTACATACATGCAACCAATGTTTATTCACCTATGTCCATATTTCTTGACCATTCAATTTTTTGAGTACGTGCATGTCCATCCTCATGATAGGATCATCAAGCTTAACAATATCCATCACACTCCCTCCTTCTTATACAAAAACTCCACACTAGTCCTTTTCACCTAAGAATCATTTACTAAGTCATCAACAAATGCAATCCTTGTATCAATCAAATTAGTATATTTCTCAATTAATTATATGGTAATGTGCATCCTTCTTCTTGCAAAGTAAAAATAGTCTTTGTGGACACACAAAATTAACCATTGATATAAAATATCTAGCTTCCCAAAGAAGGAGAGATCATATAGCTGAAACAACCCCGCCTTTCCAATAACCTCTTCCGCTTATCATCATACATAGGCTTATCATCTAGGGTCCTTTTCTATGTCGACCGAGAAAGTTCTGTTTTCATGTTGTGCATTGTCACATTTTTCTGATGGTTGTAATCACTCATGGCCATGCTCCTAACATGAGATACCCACTCCTTTCCCATTAATACTCCATCTGGGTACTACATTTATGAGTACCATTCTTCCTAGATGTCTATGGTAGGGGTTGGCTTTTCCTTCTTCTTGAGTGACATGGTCACCGCTTTCCTCGATGTCATTTAAGTCATGAAAACTCTGCGCCTCACCTCGTCTTTGTGCTCTTCCTTAGTATTCTAAGTATCTTTCCACTAACCCTTGGTGCAACACTACTATACTTTAGTTCAAACCTTGTATTTCATGCCCTAATTCTTGAAACCCTAGCTAGAGAAGTCTTATTTCCTTCCAAATCCACACCACACTATCAAATCTGTAGGATTCCCTCTAATGGAACTCTCTCCTCACACGGTCGTGTCCTCCTTCACACTTTGGTTCAAGATTCTTCAACTTGGCACCCAATTTTTCACCAAATTTCTCAAGTTTTCCCTAGGTCACACACAAGCACTCACAAATTCAATACAAGGTAAGGTAAAAAATGAGATTACCACAAAACTCTATTTCTAGGTTTTTAAATTAATTACTTTCCAACAACCACCATATTACTGCATTTAATTTGGATTTTCTACTTTTCTCTCCTTTTCCATAGTTTCCATTTGCACTTCTATCATGCTTTCATTTCATGTTCGAGATGCAACCTTCAAGTGTGTAATCTACTTCCACCATCATAGATCTCCTTTTGCGTGATCCATGTGCCAAAGTATAACAACCTTTGCACCTTATACTAAGTAGTTACCCATGCCATCGCTCTGCCTACCTAGAGTTACACTACACACTTATTCACCATACATGGATTTTCCTTTAGCATTGTCCTTATTATCATCATTCTCCCTATATTCCAACAACTAACATCAACATCGATACACGCGCTCCTTTAGTAATTTGGCCTTTGTGAACCATAACTCTCTCAAATCTTGTTTGCACACCTTTTCTTATAATCCACCCCACACTAATTGTATATGGGATCCTCTACACATGAAGTCACTGAGATTGTAATCAACTACCGGTGCCCAAGCATGCTTATTAGAGTCAAACACCAAACCGAATTGACAAAACATATCAATGATGAAAATAAACACATATAAATGAAATACATTAAAGATAAATCTAATCTAACGTGAAATACTAGCTTATTACAAAAACCAAGAAGACTTATTTATAGTAGGGCTTTAACCTACTCCCATTAAAGTAACCAGCAATAAAGTGTTATCCGATTGCTCGTAAATGGAAAGTGTTTGATTCCAATATCATCTTTACAACAAAGAGTCCCAACCAATGAAATTTCAGCTTTCTAGGATGTCATGAAAAATTAGAATCATACAAAAGAATCATATTTTTGTTGGGAAATGTAGCTACCAAATCTTAAAGACACGTAGGTATGCACATTTGTGGAGGAAGCGTGCAAGTTAAGGCACATAAGGAAGGTTTCAAAAAGGGTTCTTGGAGAACCAAGGATGTGTGCACACCCACAAAGTATAATTCGGGACTTAGCCATTTTCAGCCTTTTGGATAGAACACATGAAGAACATGTTCTGTTTGGATAAGGTTCTAGCCTAACAATAGGGTGTCCTAGGAGGAATATACCTTGCGATAAGAAGATCCAAAAAGTGAATCATGACATGGAGAGGCATGCACCTGAGGTAATCCACACCTTGACACTTGGGGCTAGATCTGAGGTTGTAGAGGAGTTTTTTGGAGCTCGGATGACTATTTATACGTGCACCCTTAGCTAAGTAAAAGGGAAAAAAGTGAGGAAGTGAAGCTCGTAGAATTACTACGAGAACTATGGGATAAAAGGGGTAGATGATTATAGAAGGATGTAATAGGGAATGGGAAATGCAAATTTTGTTTCAAAAGTCTTCACATATGGATCTAGATATGGCACATGACTATGGTCTCCCTTTCTATGATATTCTATAGTAATGCTATGAATGAATATGATAAGGTTACATGAAAATTATATTAAGATATTCTCTCTGTATTATCTACATGTTTCTATTATGATCTTGTTTTTGTATGATTAATGAACCTTAAATGTTTAGTCCCTTTGAAGATTTAGGACTTCTTAGTTTGGATTAATTTGTTAAGTGCTTTGCTTTTGTTATGACTGAAGGGGTATAGAAGCCATTCTGAGCTCTATAGCTTTTTCATGTCTATTAAATCACTAAGTCAAGATCATGAATTATGCCTTCTACTAAAATCACATAAAAGAGAGACTCGGATCCCTCTTGCATGCCTCGGGTGAGTGCCCAACACCCACTGGGTGATAGGCCAACATACATGAGGTTCCCTTATTCTTGGTGGGTGTAAAAATGACTACATCTTGGTTCCATTTCCGGGACCTCTTTTCAAAGTTTTAGTGGAACATGACATACATCGTGGTCTATGAAAAAAGTGATGATGGAGTGCTTAACACTTGAAGGTGTTGAAAATTGGTTTAAAATCATGGAGGATGAGTTTTCTCAGAGATTCAGTACTGGACCAGGGTTTGATACGCGAAGATGGGTGGAAGACACTCTCTATCATGAATTGTACAAAACCTTCTTTTATTGTTTCCAAGTAGATTTAGTTGAGTGGCTCTTGACATATGCATCTAGTTTAGGGTGGTATTATAAATCACACCCTTAGACCAAAGAAACATACCAAAACTTACAAGATGCTGATCTAACGTGGACCCGTGCTATAGATCATTGGTGGAAGGGAGTATTGGCTAGCTACACTCTAGGATACACAATTTCCACGTATTCTTTCTCGGAAGTTGCTGAGTTTGAATTTTTGTGGGATCCCAGAGGATCATTTTTCATGCTATCCCCCTGGAAATCAAAATCTTGATGGTAACCATGAGTTTAGAGGCATTCCCAATGGCCGGCTAAACCACTCTGAGTGCTTGGTGAGGAAGCCAGGTTGGGGAAAGATGGATGATATAACGATTGAAAAGGAAAGGGAGGAGAGACAGCTCAAGTATGGTGAAGTGCATGAGAGGGAGATTACGAGATGGCATGAGGTTGCATTTACGATGGATTTATGGAGGTAGATGTTTTTGGGAGAAGAGGTTCACATGGAGGATGTGGAGCATGAAGAGAGCTCTGTGTTACCTCATCTTGGCAAGCATGGAAGAGAGAACCCCTTGGCTTCTGATGAGAGCCCATCACATGGAGAAAGAAGAGTCATTGGCGCACATCTAACCCCACCTAGTGACTAAACCTTGGCACTTGGTTTGTTCAAATGAGGGAAAAGTACAGTTGATCCATTTGATATCAGTGGAAGTAACCGATCGGTTCCCAGAAGATACAACTTCTCATTTGGGACTTATATGGCTTCACACATTATTCCAGTATTTGGTGGAATGTTTAGAAAAGGCACATATATAGGTGGTTTTGGGAGTGTGTTAGGAAGTGGTGGAGGAAATACAACCGGGAGTGGCACTAGTTCATAAACCGGAGGCACACAATTCAGTGGGACGCGGGAGCATTCGACATGACAAACACGGAAGCCCTGTACCTAACACGAGAGGATTGGAGGTGGAAGTGGGGGAGAGTGGAGGATTAGGATCTAGTGGAGTGGTAGAGGAGAAAATATCGAAGGAAATCAAGGGACTAGGTTAGGAGGAAAAGGGCCTCACCACCTCTTCAAGTCTTTTTCAAGATGTTTCGCACTTACCGGATTATAGTAGGATAGAGGATGTCATAGATCATGTGCATAAGTGTGAGCTGCTATGGCACGTGAAGGGGATCACAACCAAGGATCGAAAGGTCCGTCAATTTGCAACAACCTCGCATGAGGACGCATGCGTAGTTGGTATAGAAAGTATGACCCTTATCGGACTATTATGGATTATACCACACTAAAAATACATTCTTGGTGGAATTCCACATACCTTAGTTTGAATAGAAGAGCATTAAATCTCTTAAGGAAATCCAATAAGGAATGGTAGAGAGCGTGTGGGAATATGATGCGTGCTTTAAAAATCTATTGTCTAAATTGTCTTATGATATCCACCCTTCACAACATGGTCATTGGTTTTTCAGAGGGTTGATCACACCCTTTAGGAGGGTTTTGTCTCATAAAATATTCACGGATCCGCGTGAAGTGTTGGAAGCTACTTTGCATGTTGAGGCAGTTGGTAGTATTGACACTGGTGTTAGCCCATTTTTAGAGGCTTAAATAGCTGCCATGGCTAAGCAGTTTGAGAAATTATCTACCAACACAGTTCCAGAGACTCCCGATGGGATATGGTGCACAGATTTTGATGTAGAAGGGCACATAAAGGATAATGGAGGGATATGTACTTAGAAAGTGGTACGTGCCACGATGGTGAACTGTGAAATATGTCATAGGGACTATAATGCAGGTAGGTTCCCCTTACTACACCACATGATCTGTAAGAATGTATCCTGTTACTTATAAAATATGTACCTCAACCACACATGACACCAAGATTGTAGGCTAATTGACAAAATCCATGAGGAAATTGACCTTGGTGTGTGCTAGATCGGCATTACCAGCGGTTCCAAAGGATATGAACGTTGGTATGAAGAGTGCAGAGATGGAGGTGTGCGTGGAAGGGGATTTCATAGAGGATTTCATGGACATGGTAATTGTGGGGAAGAAGTGAGTTCCTACATGGAACATGCTTTAATTGTGGAGCCACAGACCATTATAAGCGTGAATGTGCAGATCTTATACAATGTTCTGGTGTGGAAAAAACATAAGTACAAAGAGTTCCTAGAGTTATACGAACATATGAGTCAGTAGCACTAGAAGGATAAGGGTGTTGCCATGGTGAGTATTAAGAAGGCTGACGTGCAATGGCTCCCGTGAGTAATACATGAATCAGAACTAGATCTTGTTATGATAACAACAAGGGTGGAGTCCACACGTGCAAAGGAAGCACCTAAGTAGAGACCTCTAGTTTCAAGGGAAGAAGTAGTACATGGGAAGTATCCAAACCCGGCTCACCAGAAAGAAGTCTACCAGGAAACCATGGACGTAATTCGAAGCTTACAAGGGGAGATCTAATGCTTGAAAGAGAAAAATAGAAAATATGAGCAAAGAAGACTAGTAGAAGCACCAAGGAATGACTTGGATGAGGTTAAGGAGGTGTGTAAATTGTTGAGGCAAGAGAATTTTATTCCCCTACTTGGATCTTGGTTGAGAGAAAAGTTACCATGCACGAGGGAAGAGCATTAAAGGTAGATCTGCGCATGCAAACCTCCCACCTCACGGCTTTGGATTATGACAAAGAGATCACCTTGAACGCAGTAGTGGATGGATGGCTACTTAGAAACATCCTCATTGAACAGAATGGAGGTTAATAATCTCACTCTAGATGCACTGGTATCAAATGGGAAGACTGCATTATAGCCATCTTCAAATGTGTTTTATATGGAAAATAAGAAAAAGGTAATTCCCATAGGTGTCTTGAAGGATGTGTTCATTACCATTCGGGGACTAATTTCACTGGGGATTTTAAAGTCTTAGTGCTTTTGAGGCAGATAATTTCCCAACTTTACTTGGGTGCTCGTGGTGCTATAAGAATAATGTAGATCTCGGTTTAACAAGGGGTACATAAGCTTTGAAAATAAGGAAGAGAGGGTGATTATACCACTTACTAATGGAAATTCCACACCCTATACTAAACCCCTTGGAGAGGAAGTCCTAGAAAGAATATATGTGCGCTCCATAAGAGATCCAGAGACCATCCACCCTATAGAAGGAGTCATCTAGTTTGATGATGCTCAATATGTCAGTGATACTACCAGTATAGCATGCGATAATTGGGTGCATGGGACTTATGAATTGATTGGGTGACATCTGAAAGGATCGGTGACCAAGGTAACCACGGTGCATAATTCAGCACCTGGGAGGAAAGGAAATAACCAAGTTTTCTGGGGATGCATACCCTGAGGTATTTTAAAGAGAAATGGAAAGTAAATGGAGGGAGGACGAGTGAGAAGGTATCTTTGGGTTATGTTTTGATAGGCACAAAAACGAGGTGATGGGTCGTGCATAGTGAAAACTTGTTGGAGTGGTGTTAAGTTATAATTGTGCTCACCGTCGATTCTCGAGGAACAATATACCCACCACTATTAAGGATTATAATGGAAATGAACCCACCTCTTCCCATACCTAGGCATGTGAGAGGGTCTTGGGAGAAGGTGCGGAAGATTTACCACCCTCCCTTTGGGTGCACAAGATGTATTCAAAACTACAAGTTTGTGCGCACAGTTGGTACATCCATTGAAACTCACCACCAGACGGGAAATTGGTAGGAATTAGTGGTGATTGGTTCACACATTCGAATCCGAAGTACCAAGCAATCTGGTTAATGAGGCATTGTAGGCTATCAAGCACCTCACTTTGGGGGATTGCGCCATGTAAGAAGAAAGGTTAGTAGACTTACTTGGTGGACCTAGCTTAGAAGCACGGTTTAAAGAGGAGGAACTAGAAGACATACAATTTAAGTGCGTGTGTCTTTGAAAAGGAGAAAAGAAAGATGGTATATGATATTGATGGAGAGAGATGGAGAACCTAAATGTCAACCATTTAGTTGGGATGCGTGAGGTAGTTGATAGTGTGGATGCATGTGCGTGTGTGTATCATGAACCACTCAAAACCAAGAAAGTTAACATTGGCTCTAGAGAAGGAGCCCAAGGAAGCTATCATTGGGGACTACTGGTCAAACAAGGAAGTATCAAAGATCATTGATCTCTTGCATGAATTTGAGGATTTATTCCCACATGGATACCATGAGTTGAAAGGTGTCCACCATTCATTAGGGGAAATGAGGATAAATTTGAAATATGGTGGTCAGGAAGAGGCCTTACAGGATGAATCCCAACATACACGTAAGGGTTAAAGAGGAGCTAGACAAAATGATAGCAGACGGTATCATTAAGGTTGTGGAGGAATCGGAATGGATAAGTTTAATGGTGATCAACATAAACAAGGATGGGTAGATTAGGATATGTGTGGGTTATAGGAAGTTGAACTTTGTTTGTATCATAGATCCTTTTCCCACCCACTTCACCGAAAAGATTTTCAAAGGAGTTGCTTTGGGCATGAGGTCTATTCCTTCACGAATAGATTCTTGGGATATCACCAGGTAAGGATTGCCAAGGAAGATCAAGAAAAGAAAACTTTTGTCATTGAGTGGGGAAGCTTTGCATACACGGTCATGCCCTTTGGATTGAGGAATGCACCCGTTGTATTTTTGCACATAGTGGTACAAGCACTTCAGGACTTCATCCACAAGTTCCTTCAAGTATATTTGGGTGATTGGATAGTGTATGGGTTCGTTAGGGACCATTGTGATAACTTGATATTGATGTTTGAAAGGTGTCGGTAGTTGAGGATTTCCCTTAACATCGAGAAATGTGTCTTTGAAACTCCTTTTGGAACATTGTTGGGGCATATCATCTACAAAGAAGGCTTACTGGTGGATCCCAAGAAAGTTGTAGTTATTTTGGGATTAGGGGAGCCCACCAGCCAAAGCATTATGTGTAAATTTCTTGGACACACTGGGTACTACAAAAAGTTCATTAAGGGATATGCCAAGATCACCACGCCTTTAGAAATATTACTCAGACATAAGAGTGCCTTTCGGTGGGGAGAGGCGCAACAGAGGGAATTTGACACTCTAAAAGAAAGGCTTATCACCGCACCTATTCTACGATTCCCATCATGGGATAAACCTTTCCATGTCCACGTGGATGCCTCTAGTACAACAATGGGAGCCATTCTTGCTCAACTAGGAGAGGGGATTGTTGATCATCCCTTGTGTTTTACAAGTAGAAATTTGACACCAGTAGAAGAATTATACAACGACCGAGCGTGAGGCATTGTCAATGATCTATGTGCTCCAAAAATTTAGACAATATTTGCTGGTAACTCCCTTCATATTCTACACTGACCATATGGCCTTGAAGTATCTAGTAAAAAAATTAGTGTTGCGGGGTGCATATGTCATTGGGTACTTTTATTTTAAGAATTTGAATTGAGTGGTGGTAAAACATGGAAAGAACATTTGTGGGCAGATCATTTATAAAGGATTGATTTGGGAGAGGATGCACAAAGTATCAATGAAACCATGCTAGACACGTAACTATTTAGGTTGCGGTACACCCTCGAGTTAGAAGAAATTGCTATTTTTCTCAAAGAAGGTGTGGCGCCCAAAGGGATGAAAAGCCTTTGGAAAGGAAAATGTTAGCCATACATGCCACGCCTTCATGTTGATCAATGGGGATTTGTATAAAATAGGCCATGATGAGGTTTTGTGCTGGTGTGTATTAGAACATGAACACGTGGCCATAATAGAAGAAGCCCATGGTGGGATTGTTGGAGGACACTATGTGGGGAATGCAACCACGTGCAAGATCCTAGTTGCCAGACTATGGTGGGAGATGATTCACCAGGATTACATTGAGTTTTGTAAGGCCTGTGACCATTGCCAACACCTTGGAAAACTTGGAAGAAGGGATGAGATGCCCTTGCGCCCCATTTCCAGTGTGGAACATTTTGAGAAATGGGCAATAGATTTTGTTGGACCAATCTCACTTTGGCTATGAAAGGACTAACTCGCGGTATATCATTACTGTGCTTGATTATCGACAAGGTGGGTAGAGTCTGCGCCCACTAAGGATTGCACCATAGCCATGATTCTAGAGTTTTGTGGGAGAACATTATCGGTAGGTATGGGTGCCCATTAAGTTTAACAAGTGATAGGGGCACTCACTCCTTAAATGAAACCATTAAGATTCTATTAGTAGAATTCATGATAGCCCATCACAAGACTACCCCTTATCACCCTAGGAAAATGGGACTACAGAGACATTCAACAAAATCCTTAGTCACACATTGACCAAGATATTTGATGTGGGTAGGTAGGATTGGGATGACAAGGTGTCGCCGATTCTTTAGGCATACTGAAAAAGGTATAAAAGATTGAACAAGGCCACCCCATTTCAATTGGTATTTGTACGAAAGCAGTTTTCCGGTCAAATTCATGTTACCATCTCTGCGCATATAGAGTGCGTAGAAGGGTTGGATGATGAGAAAGCACTGGAAGAAAGAATAAATGAATTGATGAAGTTGGATGAAAGGTGCTCACTAGCAAGATGGATCAAACAATTGAGAAGGCAAAGCAAAAGGCATGGCATGACCGCCATACTAAGAAAAATAGTTTGAGGTTGGCCAGATGGTATTGCTATATGATTAAAAATTTCTATGCCATCCTGGAAAGTTGAAGGTGCATTGGTTGGGTCCTTATGTAATTTTATACATCCTTGATTTAGGTGCATACCGATACAAGTGTTGGATGGAACAAAATTACCTAGACACTTCAATGGGAGTAGGCTAAAGCCCTACTATAAATAATGCTTCTTGGTGTTTGTAAATAAGTTAGTTTTGCTAGTTATTTTAGAATTTCCTTTTATGCTTTTCCTTTCTTGTATTTCCCTTTCACGTTGTTGTTTTGTTTCATGCTTTGGGCACCGGTAACCTTATTAATTTTTGACTTATGAATGCGCAGAGGACCACGCATCGTTTTAGTGTGGGGTGAGATGATGAAGAGAAACTTGGAGTTATTCTGCTAGGAGGATTTGGGTTGGTGGAAAAATAAGGTTACATTGGAAATCCACGTACAAAGGAGAAAAAGTGCAAAAACATGAGGTAGGTGAAAGCAAGAATCATGAGGATGGAAGAAGTGCCTTTGGCGCCTGGTAACACACGCACAAGATTCTTCTATCAAGATGGATTGTTTACATGCTAGAAGGTTGGAAAAGTTTTCGTGCAAGGATTGTGTGCCTTTGGAAAAAATTTATGCAAGGATTGGGCATGTAAGGAGAAGCGCTGAAGTTAGGTTTTGTTTGAAAACACCACATTAAATATTATCATACGGTGGTAGGTATCCTAGCCTTAAATGCGTAAAAGTGGGAAAAGATATAAATACAAGAGTGGGCATTTCATTATTTTACTTTGTAAACACAAGAAGAGCAATTTTCTTTCAAGAGCTAGGGTTTTGAGAACTAACTTGTGCGAAGGAAAATCCCAAGAACTTAAGCACAATCGAGTCTGTTGGATCTACAGACCAAAGCATAAGTGATTCACGGGTGTGAGGAATGTTGTGAAGAAGCGCCATGATCAAAGGAGAAAATATGACTTAGGGTTTGGGTTTTGGGGTTTTTGGAGTTTTTAATGAAAGAAAATGGTGTTATGATGACCACAAAACCAGTTGATAAATCGTAGAACAATCCAAGAAGGGAAAGGGTAAAGGAAAAGGAAAGAAGAAACAAGAAGAAATACCCTTGGATATAAACGAAGAATAGTACTTGGAGATCAATACCCGGATGAGGTTTTCTAGGGCAAGAGTGGGAGTCCCACAAAGAAAGATGACCATGATGGACTACGATCCTTTGGTCAAGTACAATCACAAAGGAAATGGAGCTAGAGCTGGTGTGCCCCACAAATAAACAAACGCACTGATGGGTTACCAATCTACAACGATGTGGTCAAGGTGAAAATGAAGAAGGAAGGGTTACGTAACTTTTCAAGTTACCATATTTTGGGAAGCCTGAGCGCTTGTACCATTGGTTGATGACACATGTACATGAAGACTTCTTCTGCTTCAAAGGGTGTAAAATGCGCATAACTCCCCAACTAATTTCACACTTCACAGGCCTAAACTGTAAAGGGGACACACTCATAGATGATCTCTAGATGAGGAGGAAATCAAAGAAACCATTACATCCTAGGAATATAAGAAGGGATCAAGGTACTACGATGTCTCGGATATCAGCGATTCGGTGATGAAGATGGCCACACACCTTGTCTCCAAGCTGAATGGACAAGAGAGGTGGACCCAGGTGAGCAATCCCTAGCTAAATGTGCAGCGTAGGAAGGTTGCGGAAGGCACTTTGTATACAATCTCTCCCAATACATAGTAGATTAAATCATAAGCAGTGTGGAGAAGGGAGGAAAGATCCTATTTGGAAACATTTTGTTGAAAATTGTGTTCTCAAAAGTTAGGTGCGGATGCATCCAAAAATTTGTGTGGGAGTACCTTTACGAAGACACTTTCACTGTGGAGAGGTTTCAAAAATACAAATGTGAATTAATGACGAGGGGTACACAAGGCACGCCTAGAAAAATGGTATACGTGCCTTAGGAATGCATTCGAGGGCTCAATGGCGAGATCCACCGAACAACTCCCTAGTGACTAAAGGAGAAGCAAAGTTCACGGTCTACCGGCAGACTTACCAGTATTGGCGGGGTTCATTTTGGTGGATGGCAGTTGGAGTCCATGGTGCAAACTCCCATTCTCGTTTACTACCCAATTTTTCCAAGTGGGAGTAAACAGATACAAGGAGTCAAAGAAATTAAACCTTGAGTTATCCACCCTTGACAGAGAGCACAGGGAAATGAGGAAGAAGCTGGTCTACCCAGAGAAGTGCGTGTATGTTGAAAGGTACATGTCACATGATGTGCACATTATAAGGCCTTTGACCTTACCTATTTCTGAGAGCATTGCTGCTAGGATCTACCTACGCATAAGGCCAAAATTTGAAAAGGGCATGTACGTGGAGAATGAGATATCCATCCTAGGATGACCCTATTGGCAAAAATAAGCCCATGCCAAAGCACAAGGAGAGGGAAGAGAAAGAGGAACAAAGGGTGGCGGAGAAGTAGGGTGAAGGTACCATGGGGACAAGTACCTACGTCTGGAAGAAGAAGAAGACTATGGTCAAGGAGAAGACCCCAGAACTTGCGAAGCCACCATCCCTTGAGGAACCCTCGATGAGAGAAGACCATATCCTTGACTCTGGAGTTTTAGGAAGAGGAAGAAGAAAAGGGGATGGAAGAATTAAAGTACGAGGATACGGATGACTGAATACTGTATAGGCAAAAAGGATGATGATGAAGAGGAAGAGCTAGAGGAAAATCAAGGGCTAATTGATGTCCATGATTCAGGGGAAGAGGAAGCAGAAGATGTAAACAATGCTTTCATCTTTTTAGAAGAAAGGGAACCCAAGGAGAGGAAGGTGCAAAGAATGAAGAAAGTAGTAGGGGCAAGTACCGAGGAGCCGATATGCCCAAGCTCACTCGGGAGGAGGTAGATGAGAAGCAATGAGGGAGGTGGAGAAGATAATTAATACCTTGGTCGATGAGGAATTGGAGCATAGCGTGGAGCTTGTGCTCGGTGAATTGAAAAAGAGCAAAGGGAGAAGAGTGTGAGTAGCACGAAATTCCCAGCTCTTTGGTGACTATTCCAAAGGGTGTGCACATGGGAAGTAAATTCGCTAAGGAAGGAAAATCAATGATGGGGTATGTTAATGACCCTAGCAAAGTTTTGCATGTGCACGCTTCAGAATCTTGTGCCCACCAAGGAGCTAACCGCCATGGAGTCCTTTGATCCACGAGGGTGGATACCCACGCACAAGAAAATGATATCGTGGGCATTCAAGTCCCAAATTGATGAGCTGAGTTCGAGATTAACTAAGAGGTGATACTAGAGCTATCCAAGACAAAGGGGGTCAACCCCATCATAAATGCACAACACCTATCGAATGAGAAAGTATGTAATTCACTCAAAAAAGTCTCCATGGAGGTAGAGGCAAGGGTCTTCTATAGAAACGACAAGATTAAAGTCTTGGAGGACCTGGTGGAGAAGAGGAAGGAAGAAATAGTTGGGCTAACAAAGGAACTTAGCCTTGAAAACCTGATGAGCACTCAACTATAGTGAGAATTACGGGAGGAAAAGGCCAGGGTACACGAATTTTCCAAGAGGGTGGAGCTCATCTCAAAAGCTATCATCTTGAAGCACTGGACCTTAACCATCCCGTGCAAAATATGGTTCCTCCTTGGAGTGTCTTGAGGACTTGACTCAGATCCTCACCATGGAAAGGCATCCTTTGGCCTTGGAGTTGGTAGAGGATGTAGTTGTGCACTTGGAGTATGAGGAAAAGTTGAAAGTCATCGCGCTCATAGCTAAATACAAAAAGGTTCTCACTGATGTAAAAATAGCTGCACAAACCACAGGGGTCACCTACGACCATTGTGTAGATCAAGACAAGGTGACAAGCATGTTGCTTGCCAACGATGGTGAGCTGAAGGAATTTAGGGAGAAAAATAAAAGTAATAGGGCCGAGTGAGAAAAGATCCTAGCTGAAGTGGAAAAGAAGTCCGAATATATACAAGTATTTTAAGTAATTTATTTTCAAATGTTCATCTAGCTATGCAAATTAAGAGCATTATAAAGAATGCACACAAGCCATGGGATATAGCTATGAATGCAAAGAAAGCATATATATTTGAAACTAAGAACATAAGGAAGAGAAGGGAGCCCATCATTTCCTGAAAGATGAATCCCATTTCTCGATTTTGTTTCTCTAAGTTTCTCCATTTGTTGCTTCAATGCACATGAAAGGGTGGAAAGAAAATATTTGTTAGAGCTCAGGGTTTTCCTTAAGCTTCATTATATTTTAATCTTCAAATGTATTTTCATTCTTTATCATAAAATAAGTTATGAGATAAAGAAAGCAATGTGCTTCAAAGACTCTTAAATAATGCATTCACTAAAAAAAAGTTACAGAAATAATTACAATTTCCCTTTAACATTTTGTGTATGTAAAACCACACGAAGATGTCACAAAATAGAGTAAATATCAGATTTGAGTATCATTCATTTTTAGTTGAGTATGCATCATTTAAGAGTATTTTTCTAGATTTTCAAGCATAATGAACAAGTTGTTGCAAAAATGAAGGAACATCAAATTCCAAATATAGAAAATGAAAGGAAACAGAGTTGAGTTGTTAAAAACAAGTAGATCCTGTTCTTTTTATTTTTTCATTCATATGCGAGAATAAAAAATCAAAGTGTAGGGTCCTATCAAGACATGAAAAAATAATATTTTTATTTCTTCTTTTCCATGAAAGGACTAAAACTCGAATGTATTGCGAGTTTTCTTCTAAATTTGAATGTGAAAAATGTAAATTTTGGAGGTTATTTCAATAGTAGCTATCCGAGGTTGCAAAGAATCTAAAATTGCATGTTTTTTCATATATCGGCGAGAGACATAGTTACAAAAAAACCCTTATCATGGACATTCAACTTTGCAAAGTATACAAATTTTCCAAAACTTTCATGTTTCCATTAAAATTTTAGGAGAAAATGTAAGGTTTTGAATAAGTAACAGTTAAAAGATATAGAGTTTCAGAGCATCATGGAAACCATATGTCTTACAGAGTATACAAATTTTTGAAAGAAAAGTTTCCTAAAATACATGTTTTAGATCTGAAAATGGCATCCATTTAATAAAAAATACTTGGGCTGTGTTTTAAAAAAAACCCAAGTTTTCATGTTCCCATTAGATGAAAACGTAAACTTTTCTTACCTTGAGCGAGGGTCAGGTTTGTAGAGATGGAAACAAAACAAAGTTCATGGTCAAGATTAAAAATAACATTCGAGATGGGTAATGAAAATCACATCCGATCTAGGTAATACAAACCACGACCGAGTTAGGTAATGTAAACCATGGACAAACTGGGTAAAGAAAACCACAACCAATCTAGTGGAGAAGACCTTAAAAGCGAGCCCTAAAAACTAGATCTTGAGGAAGGGACATATCTCTCTGAAAGAACCACATCTTGAGAAAAATCAGGGCCAAGTTTTTAAGAACCATACCAAGCCCAAAGAAAATTAAGCTCGAGCTCTTGAAATCTATGATTGAATTGGAGAAGCAAGGTCCAACTCATACATACCACTAAGTTCAAAAAATACATATCACCCTCTATAAAAGGTACAACACAAAGAGAGAGGAAATGGTGTGTCACGGGGCAATAAAAACAAAAACATCAGCAAGTTAGATCTCATAACAATGACGGAAAAGTGAAATAGAGATCCCAAATTGATAGAAAATGTAGAGCTCCAACTCATAAAATGACGGCTAAGTAAAGAACAAATTAGAGAGCTGAAAGGAAGAGAAGTAGAGAGCTCAAGATGAGAAAATAATGACTAGCCTCCATTAAAAAATTAGAGTCGAGCTAAGGAGATGCAAATCTCAAACTAGAATTCCATAGCCATGGATAAGAAATGGTGTTCCAAACTAGTAAAATGTTGAGCTGATAGAGTAAACAATTACGGACAAGAAAAAAAAATTTACAAGGGTTTCTCCTCCACTAAGCCTTCACACAAAAGCACAATGCAAATAAATTACATTTTAGGGTTTCAAACCCAATCATGAGATGGGTTGACCAAGTGTGTTTTAGCCATGGTCAATTTGACCATTGTTAAAACCAATTATTTAAAAAAATTTAAACCATCCTTGCCAAGGTGCCCACGTGGTGGGATGTTTTGTAATGTTTAATTGTTATGATTATTTGCAACATGGAGGGGGGTAAATAATTCCTTTCCTAAGTTCAATTAATAAACTAATTACCTTATTTATTCTAAAAAACCAAAGGAGAGACCACAAAGTTTTTCCTTAATTATTTCTAGAGAGGGAATAATTTCCTTAATTTTTGCAAAAAGGGAGGTTGCCCATGCAAAATCATAATTTTTCCCTTTTTAAATCATGTGGATGATAATAATCCCATTATATTATTTAAAATTTGTAATTAATTTGTAGGGTTAAAATTATGCTAATGAGGGCTAGAATTGGATTTGTTTATAACTAGTCCTTAACTAAAGTCTCGAACTCAAAGTTGAAGTGTTACATTTGAGAGACAAAGTTGAGTCAGTATTCAGTTCTAGGAGAAAACTAAGGTGAACTAAAGTGTTGAGTAGTTCTAGCTCCACTTCTCTTCCTCTTACTTTTCCCTTCTCTTTTTATATGTACCCATGCTTTTAAAGCATTTAGGGGGCTTGTGATTTTGTCATGCCAAGGATATGCCAAATTTTGTACTCCAACACCTATTTGATGCAATAAAAGACTAAATTCCTCCATTTTTGTAGTTGAATTTAAGTGTGTTATACATGTCCATTGATGTGATTAAGTGAATATCTTGTTTATTTGTATTTTATGAATCTTAACACCTCCATTAAGTTGTTTTGAAGCTTTCATGGGCCATTTTAAGTGCATGTTAGTTTGTTGATTAGTTTGGAAGTGGAAAAGACCTCATATATTCCCTCTCATTTTATATTAATATCTTGTTAATGTCATTTTTGAGCTTCTTGTGTGAAAGTCTATAAAAAAAAATCAAGTGATATTTGTATCTATTGAAGGGTCTAATAGTGTGTCTTTTGGAGTCATAAGTCTCCAAACATGGGTGTATCACCTAATTTGACATGCTTGTTTGTGAGTTCATGTTATTGATCTTCTTTATACCCAGTAAGACACTAGTTTAGGTTATTGATCCGGTGAACCAACACTCTCTGATGGTTATTCTTAACTTGATTCACCCACACTTTGAGAAGATCCCATTGTATCAGTGAAAGAGAAGGATTGCTTGCACTTCTTCAACACATGGTTTTTTTCGGATTGATAATAGTTTTTGGCATGCCTGGTGGGATGAAGACCAGACACTAGCATTATATAAACATGAAAATGAATATAATGTTTTATAATGGTTGTTCCTAAAAGTACAATTATTCCTTTCTAGAAACCTAACCTAATTTTTGCAGCAGTAATCAACACACATGAATATATAAATCCTGATTTGAGAGTTGTAATCAGCCAATAATCACTCATTCAATACTAACTCCTTATTGTAGATACCATTTTGAACAAATATTTTGATAGATCATCTTTGATCCAACGAAGGTTGGTTTTGTTAGGATAAATTGATTGTAGATCAATTTATGATCCATGCCTAAAGTGACTACAATTTCATTATCAAGAGGTATTCCTTCTGAGTTTATTCAATTACCTCTTAATTATTTTAGAAGAAGAAGATTTGTGAATACCAAACCTTATAGGAGACCTAACACTTCCACTCGATTCAAATTTCATCATTCGGATCCCTATTTTTCCCATGGCTAGAAATCAACCTTTTTTGAATTTTATGGGTGGTAGTCCCTTATAACTTGCTATATTTAATGACATACCCCCTGCTTTGAAAATTCTCCCTTATTTCAATGGTGAGGATCAAACCACCCCATTGAGAATATCATAGATATAATTGCCCTATGTTCTATTCACAATGTTACCCAAGAAAATGTTTCTTTGAGATTATTTCTTGCATCCTTCAAAGGTCAATCCCTCTAATGGTATATAAGTTTGTCAGTAGGATATATTACCACTTGGGATCAATTAGGTGTATCTCTTTGTAAACAATTTGAGGATAAATCAAATCACTTATTGAGTAGATTATCACTATTAATAGAGAACCTCTAGATTTTATAAAAACTTTAACCTGATATTTACAAGAACATGGGAAAGAATACCACAAGATATTAAACCATCAGTTGAGCATGCATTTTTATATTACTTACGAGCATTAAATAGTGACATTGCAGTGATGATCTAATCTATGGGTGGTGTCACACTCCCTGTTTCCTTTGATATAGCAATAAGGGTAGAAAACAACCTTATTCAAGTGGGAAAATTTTCTTCTACACCTTATATTCCCATCTTTCCAGATCTAGCTCCTATCTAGCCTATTTCAAAACCAGAAAAACCTTCAACAATTCATCCCAATGATATAGATGAGTTAAAAGTGACTTTACAAATGATTGGAAATAAGTTAGTGTAATTGAAAAGGAAACAATTCCAAGCTAATAGACCTTAGAAAAACCCCTATCAAGCACCTCATGTGTTCACGATACCAAAAAAACATAACAATTACATGCCTCATTCTCAAGGTTATAGACCTCTTTATCAAGCACCGTGAGATATTATAGCAGAAAATCCACTTGTAAGTACTAATCCAAATGTTCCTTCATGTTAAGATGTGGAGCCTAATTTCATGTGTGAAAGTATTAAAATACTGTACACTAAGAGTATTGTACACTTTCCACAGTTATCTCGCCATGGTTCGGGGGCAAAGCCCCCAAATTGTTTTTTTGGCCTCGAAACAAAACATGCCCAATATACTGGGAAATGTGCGTTATCTCATATGGGTAGAACTTTTGACACATAGGTTTATGGGATGATTTTGACCCATGGTTTTTATACCCAAGGTTTTGTAAAACTACTTAAGCAGTTATCTACTTATGTGGTTTTTTTCATATGGTAAGTATAATCTAACATTGCAGATGTGTTTTGAATTTGGGAGTGAATTCCAAAGAGTTTGTTGAGCATAGCTCCAAATGGATTCAGGTATTGTATTGAGAGAGCGGTGGCTTGTAATAAAATATAAGCAAGTGATTCTTAGTGGATGCAGCCCAAATTGGGTGAACCACATTAAATATTGTCTCTTTGTGTTGTGTTATTTTTATTACTCGCACTTTTATTTGAGGTATGTAATATTTTATGCATATTAGTTTCTACTATTAAGATTCTGTGAGGTATTGTTCCATATATTTTATCCCTTATTTCCTAACAATTGGTATCGGGGCCTAGTTTGGTTTCTTTGAAGTGTTGAATTGCAGGGAATGTTTTAGCTTGAGTGGGAGCTACGATAGATGATGGAAGATCAAGGGTTGATAAATTCAACGGGAAGAATTTGAGTCTTTGTAAGATGTAGATGAAAGATTTCCTTTATCGAGAAGGATCTTTATATTACTGTTGTCTAAGAAGGTGAATGGATGCGAGAATGGGATTTTCTAGATAGGAAGGCACTTGGGAAAATCTAGTTGTGTCTTGCATATTCGGTATTATTTAATGTTTCAAAGGAAAATACTACAAGAAGCTGATGGATGCATTAGGGAAGTTGTATGAAAAATCCTTTGCCTATAATAAGATATTTTCATGAAATAATTATTTAATATGAAGATGTCTTAGAATGGTTTGGTAGCAGATCATTTAAATGATTTTAATACTTTTATAAATATGTTAGCTTCGGTTATAATAGAATTTAATGAAGAAGTTAGGGATTTATTAATTTGTGCTTTTTTTACGAGAGTTGGAATAGACTGGTAATGATGGTAAGTAACTTGGTTCTAGCTAACTCAAAGTTGAAGTTTGAGGATGTTGTAGGGGTGATTCTAAGTGAAGAAATACGATAAAAACTCTAGGGAATCTTTTACTTCAAGGAATTATTTGTGATGGAAACTAGAGGGAGAAAAAAAGAATAGAGGAAGCCGTGGAAAATCAAAAGATCGGGCAAGGTCAAAATCAAAAGAAAGATAGTATCTTTGGGCTGTGGAAAGTCTAGGCATGCAAAGAAGGAATGTTGGGAGCTTCAGGACAAGAAGAAACAACAAGAAGTAAAAAAGGAGGCAAATGTGGCAATAGGTAATGTATGTCAGGATGCTTTGATTATTTCTTTGCACAATATTGTTGAATGTTAGAGTAAGTATTTACCTTAGCTCATGTTCACCTAGGTACTTTATTTAACTTTATTGTATTTATCCTCACCCACTTATGTGTGTGGATATTTCTTTTATCTTACTTAGATATTAGGAGATATTATCTAGTTGTTAGGTATAGTTCTTTCCTTGATCTATTGTATTGACTAGTTCTTTCCTTGATCTTTGGTATTGACTAGATCCTTGATATCTAGTTCTCTCCTAAATCTATGGTCTTGAATAGTTCGTTGATGACTAGTTAATTCCATGATTTATGGATTGACCTACGACATTGACTAGTTCTTAGATTGGTATTCATTTCCTATATAAGCAAGGCCCATTCTCATTGTATTTCATTGAGTTCCATAATAATATATGATATTGTTGCTCATTTATTTGCAAAGGTTTATGTAAAGTTATTTTGGCGAATTGCTTTCATCTTATTGATCATGATGTTTGATTAGCATCTATGTTCTTGGCTTGGCAAGATCTAGTTATCATTCCTTTTATGGTATCAGAGATGGAGATTGTTGTTGACATCCATCTGTAAGTTTTATTTTGCAAATAAATTATTTGTATATTCATATATTTAGGATTTGGTCGTATTTTTTTTTGTGTGTGGTTTTATGCAAAATAGAGGCTTCCATTAGATTCGGAAGGTGGTAAAACCCTAAGATCATTGTAAACTCAACCATTTCTAGAGGTAGTCATTTTTTTGTGGTTATGACAAATTGCATAGGTTCACCTCGAGGATTTGCGCCGGACCAGGAAAGGAAACATGGAATTTTTTTTACGGGTTTGTTGGATTTCTTGAGATCCACATTGGGTTTTTTTCTGGTGCGGAAGAATTTTGGATCTTTCCTTTTTTGGTAGGGGTCCATGGATGCTATGCATGACTTTAATATTTCGAGCAAATCTGCGGGTTGCTATTTTTGGAAAATAAAGGTCACTTGACTACAGTCCGAGAGATAGTATTTTTTTACCGAGAAGAGGCTATTGGATGTGACTTTCTCAAAAACACGTGATACCCCAGCAATTTATTTTGTTTTAGTGGTAACTAAAATAAATAACGAGAAAAATATTAAAATGCTTGTAACTTTTGATCGGTAACTCGGTTTTGAGTGTCATGTTTTACAAAAGTGCTTGTTTTTTCGTACTCTTTCCATTGGAAATATTTATTTTGAGACTTGTAATATAATTATAAAGTGTCAAATATGGAAGACTGTTGTAATCAATTGTGGATGTAATTTGATTGATCTTGGCGTCCTAAACTTAGGAGTTACATTTTGTATCTATCATGGATTCGAGAGTGATATGATTTTCTATGAAGTGTGTGGGCTTCAATAGGATATTGTAAAATTTTGGAATAAAATAGATCGCTCAAGAAGTGAAATTCTCTTCTACAATCACTCATTCACAATAAGGATACAATAATACACTTCCTGCAAAACAAACTTGCTAGCCCACAACATCACCATCATATTGTGGAAAGCCATATCCTTGCTCCTAGTCCACTTGTAAATATTACTCTGAACCCACTAAAATTGATATGTTATTCTTTGAGTTTGTTCCTGCTCTTGATACTCATACACCTATGAAGCTTGTTACTGCATGCTCTTCCACATATGTGCCTATTATAGTACAACATGTTGTGTATCCTACTTTTGCTTAGCTGCATGGCCTTTTTGAGAAGTGTACCACTACCTTCAGTTCTCGCATGCTCCATTCTATGGGTCTCACTAGCAGAGTCATTAGCAGACATTCAGAGGTATTTTTTCCTCTATTCCACATGTTAAGTGGAATTTTTGTTATGACATTGATTTTCAAGTAGATACTTCATTGGGATCACACAATAATAGAGCTAATTTTTTTGTTCGCTCGAATCTTTTTGAGGATCATGAGCAACACATGAGTTTTCATGTTCACTCAAGCTTGAGAAACCTAAGATTTCAATTTTCAGACATGATCAACCTGACACACATTCTAATGTTCTTTTACATGCACCCATTGTGCATTTTGCACCAAGTCATATGCGAGGCATATTCTTCATCCATTCGTGTTGATTTGGGGTGGATATCTAATCACTCTTTATGGAGACATAAGCATTCATTGAGAGGAATCTATAGGCATGGCTCCTCCACCATTCAGCCTCTTGCTCCACTTTCTATACCTTATACATTGTGATGCTTCTTGTTTTGAGTATTTTTCTTTACCAGGTGTAGTGTATCTCTCTTGTTTGTTGAGAGATTTTGTATCTGTATTTTCAATACTTTTGGCATGTTGTGTCCTTGCCTTGTTACCTTGGCTTATCTTGGATCGTGACACTGTGGATTTTGTGTCCTTGCCTTGTTGCTTTGGTTTTTGTTCTTGGATCATGGAACACCTATTTGCAGCATTTGATCGAATTATGTTTGGTTTTTTTGCACTTTCAACATCACTCGTTGTGAGTCTCCTTGTATGGAGCTATTCTAGTGAAACCTAGAGTCGATTGTTTTTGAGTTTTTGATCAAGTAGTGGATTCATACCATATTGCAAACCAAAATTCTTCAACATTGTACAATTTTGTTGAGTCGAGCTTATTGGGATGCCTTGGAGTGGATCTTTACTCTCTTTACTTTATTGTTACTGGTTTTGGGTACCTTGCGGTGTCCCTTTTTTCCCATTTATTATACATGATTACCTCATCAAGCCTAGTTGCCAAGACTCATACTATGGACATGCCACTTCTATTTTGACCCCTAGCTTCACTTGAGGGGGGGTGTTAGAGTAGGTATTTACCTTAGCTCATGTTCACCTAGGTACTTTATTTACCTTTATTGTATTTATCCTCACCCACTTATGTTTTTGGATACTTCTTTTATCTTATTTAGTTATTAGGAGATATTATCTAGTTGTTAGGTATAGTTATTTCCTTTATCTATGGTTATGACTAGTTCTTTCCTTGATCTTTGGTATTGACTAGATCCTTGATGTCTAGTTCTCTCCTAAATCTATGGTCTTGACTAGTTCTTTTATGACTAGTTATTTCCATGATTTATGGTTTGATCTACGACATTGACTAGTTCTTAGATTGTTATTCCTTTCTTATTTAAGCAAGGCCCATTCTCATTGTATTTCATTAAGTTCCATAATAATATATGATATTGCTTCTCATTTGTTTACAAATGTTTATGTAAATTTATTACGGTGAATTACGTTCATCTTATTGATTGTGATGTTTGATTAGCATATGTGTTCTTAGCTGGCATGATCTGGTTATCGTTCCTTTTATTGAATCTTGGGTTTTAGATTTGGGGCTTCTTTCCATGCTACTCCATGTAGGCATTATTTTGTTGATTATATTCAAGGGTATTTTAAGCATGTTTTTCTTGGTGATGATGAGCCTTGCAGTATAGTTAGAAAAGGATTTGTTCGGGTTAAGATGTAGATTGGGAATACATGGCTATTAAAGGATGTTAAACATGTGCCTCCTTTAAAATGAAATCTAATATCGAGAAGGCTCGTTGCAAAGTGATGGTTATATTGTGATATTTATTGTGGACTCTTGGAAGGTTACCAAGGTGATCTTGTGGTGGAAAGAGGTAAGAAGGTTGGAACCTTGTATTTAACCACTTATAGCACTACATTTTGTAATATTTTGGCTTGAAGTAGATATAACATTGTGACACTATAGGCTGGTCATATGAGCCATAAGGGAATAAAGATCATAAAGAATGATTTTCCTCAATATACGAAACATGTTTGGAGTTCTATGAGGACTACATATATGGGAAACAAAATCGAGTAAGGTTTCTCAAGGTTGGGCCTTCAAAGAAAGAGAGTAAGTTAGAGTTGGTGCATTCGATGTGTGGGGCCGGCTCGAACTTGTATCATCTCTTGGGGTTCAAGTTATTATGTTAAATTTATTGATGATGCAACAAGGAAAGTTTGGGTTTATTTTATTAGTAAAAAATATGATGTATTTGACACTTTTGTTAAATGGAAAGCCTTGGTAGAGAATGAAATAGGTCTTAAGATAAAATTTCTCGGTCGGATAATCAAGGGGAGTATTAGGTAATGAATTTGATGATTATTGTTCTAAGAATGGAATCCATGCATGCAAAAGCAGTTCAGAAACTCCAACATAATGGGGTGTCAAAAATGATGAACAAAACAATAATGGAGCGTGATATGAGCCTAATTTTACATGCGGGGCTACCTCTTTCTTTTTGGGTAGAAGTGAGCATGGCTATGTACTTGAAAAGCAGAAGACCCTTAAGTGCCTTAGATGGAGGCATACCTTGGAGGCTTGGTATGGTAAGAAATTTGATTATTCATTTCTTAGAGTATTTTTATGTGAGGTGTTTTCCCATATAGACAAGGATGATAGGACAAGCTAGAGGCTAAATAAGAAAAACATAATTTCATTGGTTATGGTGGTGATGACTTTGGTTATAATTTTTGGAGTATTAAGGACACAAAAATCATTTAATCTAGGGATATGGTATTTAATGAGAAAGTCATGTATAAGTAGAAGTTACAAGAAAATATAGAAGAATCCAAGAAATAATATGCGGTGGTAGAGGATATTCTAGATGCGAAAGTGACACATGAACTAGTTCAGAACCTCCTCAACATGAACCCCAAACTCCTATATTAAGGAGGTATTCTAGGGTAAGAATAGAACTTGAACATTTTACTCCTTCTCTTTATTATTTATTACTCACTAATAGTGGAAAGCCGAGAGAGATTTGATGAAGTAATGAAGGTAGATGGTAGCGAAGTGGGAGTAAGCCATGGATGAGGAGCATCAGGCTCTCATGGAAAACCAGACATAGGTTTTGGTGAAGCTACCCAAAGGTAAAATAACATTATAGAACAAGTGGTTGTTCATAGTGAAAGAGGAAGAAGGAGGTAAGAAAAGATACAAGGCCCGATTGGTGGTAAAAGGGGTTTGCATAGAAAAAAGGTATAAATTGTGATGATATTTTTTCTCTGTAGTATTTATGACTTCTATTAGAGTGTTATCATTGTTCTAGGAATAGTTGTAGTAGAAGACTTATACTTAGAACAAATTGATGTAAAGACTGGATTTATCCATGGTGATTTGGAGGAGGAACTATATATGAAGCAGCCGAGAGGGCTATGAGGTTAAAGGTAAAGACGAGATGGTGTGCAAACCGAAGAAGAGTTTGTATGGCTTGAAACAAGCTCCATGTCAATGGTATAAGAAATTTAATAGTTTCATGATGGATGGTAGTTATATTACCATGTGTCTAGAATATGTGGATGACATGTTGGTTGCAAGTAAAAACATAAGAAATAAAGGTACTCAAGAAGTAGCTAAGTGAATCATTTTCTATGAAGGATTTGGGGGCAGCCAAACAAAGGCTTGGTATGAGGATATCTTGGGATTGGAAGGAATAGAATCTGACTTTATCTTAGGAAGAGTACATTAAGAAGGTATTAGAGAGGTTTAATGTGCAGGATGTTAAATTGGTTGGGATTCCTTTGGCACGCCATTTCATGTTATCAAAAGGAGCGGTGTCCCAAGATAGAGCGGGAGAAAAACCAGATGTCTAAGGTACCTTACTCATCAATGGTTGGCGAGTTTGATGTGTGCCATGGTGTGAGCTAGGTCTGATATTTCCCATGCGGTGGGATTGGTGAGTAGATTTATGAGTGATCGAGATAGAGATCACTAGCAGCGGTGAAGTGGATCCTTAAGAAATTTGAGGGGGACCATGGGGACAATTTTATGCTACACTGGATCAGACACCACTTTGTGTGTTTATATATATTCAAATATGGCTGGAGATGTAGACAGTAAGAGGAGCATGATAGGTTATCTTTACACTATAGGTGGGACAACAATAAGATGGATTTTACGACTACATAAGATGGTGGATTTTTCAACCACGGAGAAGTGAGTATGTTGCTGCCACGAGAGGAAAGAAAATAAATTATTTAGTTACAACAATTTCTTGAGGAGTTAGGACATAAGGAGGAAGGAAAGCTGTATAGTGAGAGTTAGAGTGTTATACACCTAGCTAAGAACTCTAATTTCCACTCTAGGACAAAGCATATATAGTTAATGTACCATTTCATCACGACAACTTTAGAGGAAGAGAAGTTGAAGCTAGAGAAAATTCATACTATTTATAATCATATAGACATGATGACAAGGTGGTCACAAGTGAAAATATGAAGTTGTGTTTAGATTTGGTTGGTCTTCATGGAAACTACTGGAAGGGTTAAGAAGCTTCCTCGAGAGGAAAACTAATATCCAAGTGGGATATTGTTAAGTTGTGGAGCCTATTTTCATGTGTGAAAGTATTGAACACTTTGTACACTAAAGTACTATACACTTTCCATAGTTTTCTTGCCGGAGTTTAGGGTGAGTCGGGCCTCGAGTGAGGGTCGGGGTGTTACCCCGATGTAGTAGGGGTTTGAGGGTGCAACCCCAAATTTTTTAGCCTAAAAAAAACATGCCCGATATACTAGGAAATGTGATTTTTCTCATTTGGGTGGAAGTTTTTACCCATATGTTTATGGGATAGTTTTGGCCCATGTTTTTGATACCTATAGTTTTGTAGAACTACTTAAGTAGTTGTTTACTTATGTGGTGTTGTACATATGCTATGTATAATGTAACATTGCATATGTTTTTGAATTCGGGTATGAATTTCAGAGAGTTTTTTGAGCATAGCTCCAAACAAATATGGGTATTGTATTGAGAGAGCAAAGCGGTGACTTGCATAAACTTTGATCAAGTGATTCTTGGTGGATGTATCCCAAATTGGGTGAATCACGTTAAATATTGTCTCTTTGTGTTGTGTTATTTTTATTCTACACTTTTATTTGAGGTCTATAATATTTTCTCCATATTATTTTCTACTATTGTGATTCTATGAGGGATTTTTCCACAAGTTTTATCCCTTATTTCCTAACACCTTCAACCTCTAAGGCCATAGTTCTAATACACCCCAAAAATAATATGGTGCAATATCAAAATCTGCAGCCTAATGCTTCAAATACAACATTAGAAATGGTGGCACAAAGCTTCTCTATGCCACAAATGACTCAAGAAGAAGCATTTTATCAAACTCAAAAAAGTGGATTTCTAGTACCATAAGGTGATCCAAATTTTTGTAGGGGCAGCTTGATAAAACCATGGTTAATTGGGAGGCTAGTTATCATGTGGAACTTAGTAAATAATTTAAATCCAAAGTGAAAAATTAATTTGTTTCAGTTGTGATAAGATCAAAGAAGAGAGCCATTGAAGATTCTCTTGAGTTTGGAAAATATTCTAATTTTCCAAGTCCAAATCATGTGAGTACTAATGGCGAATTTGTTACTACTTTAGTTCAAGAAAATTAGAATATCAATGTTGGTAAGAAGTCACCTTCATCTTATATACAAGAGCATGTTGAGTTTGGAATTAATTTGTTTCAGTTGTGATAAGATCAAATTAATTTAAATCCAAAGTGAAAAATTAAATCCAAAGTGAAAAATTAATTTGTTTTAGTTGTGATAAGATCAAAGAAGAGAGCCATTGAAGATTCTCTTGAGTTTGGAAAATATTGTAATTTTCCAAGTCCAAATCATGTGAGTACTAATGGAAAATTATTTACTACTTTAGTTCAAGAAAATTAGAATATCAATGTTGGTAAGAAGTCACCTTCACCTTATATATAAGAGCATGTTTATGCTTCAAAAGTATAGCTTAAGGTGGGGTCTACTCCATTCCATAGTATTGATTATATGAGGAAGGAACACACAAAAATGACTGTGTGGGATTCATTTCCCATTCTTGAACAAAAGTATATGCTTGTTAAGGATATTTTAGGGCTCTAATTATCATCAAAACTATAAGAATGTGAATTAAGTACATCCAATATGGTTTTATCAAATGTACACTAGTAGGTTAAGTATCCAAACCACCAAGCAATCAAAGAGGAAAAGGCTATAATTAATGAGGGAAAATTGATCAACCCACCTCCTTTTTATCTTTCCTTGATAATTATTGATTCTTTGGTACATAACTATATGGTAGATAGTGGGTAAAGTAACATAGTGATGCCTAAAAATATTGTAGATAAGTTGGGATTGACATATGAACCAAGTGTTAAAGGTGTGTTGCATTTGGATGGTTCTCCAACTAAGACAATAACAATGATCAAGAATTTGAAGCTCACCTTGTAGGCTTGCCCGGGTGTAACAATTTTTAGGATGTAATGGTGGTGTATTTTCCTCCTTATTTATCCATGTGTCTTTGAGGATTTATTCTCCAAGATAGGATGGTATCTGTCAGGTTGATTGGTCTACCTTGTCTTTGGAACCAGTTATGGAACAAAGGTAGAAATCAACTCTGAGCCTTTGACTCATTTCCATATAGAGCCTCATGTACATAGTATAGTAAATGCCAATTATGCTATCACTAATGAGAATTTAGAAGAGATTTAATGAGATACCCTTCATACATTAGAGGTTGTTCCTTATTTTTTTAAGATGAGAAGACTAATTGAGTTTATGAGCATGATCCATATAGATCAATTGAGGAGAAAGGCCTTAGTATCTATTGCATTCATAAGGAGAATGCCATGATTCCAACGATGGAGAAAATCAATCATCTTGAAGATGGCCTTTGGAAATTATTCTTTGATGGCTCTAAAAATCAACATGGTTTAGGAGTTGGTCTTATGCTTCTTTCTCCCACTAATCAAAGGTATTTTTCAGCTATTAAGTTTCAGTTGGGTGTTCTAACAATGTTTTAGAGTATGAGGCACTCATTCATGGCCTAGAGTGGGAAAGGAAGAAAGGAATTAAAACATTGCAGGTATATGGTGATAGTGAGTTAGTTATACACTAGGTAAGAGGCTCAAATGCTTGTAAAAATGCATTAATTAGGACCTACTGAGAACAGATTTTTAGATATGATTGATAATTTCCTTCCATTTAACATTCAAAACATTCCTAGAGATAGAAATAAGCATGTTGGTAGACTTGTAACCATTGGTTCATAGTTTGATATACTTTTTGATATCATAAATTGTAGTTTGTATCCTCATATTAGAGTTTTGGTGATTTCATCCATCCCGAATAACAAATCACATTGGCAAGTTTTTATGATGATTTTCACATAGTGATATTCTTGCATGAAGAATTTGATTTCTCTTCATAGATTCAATAAAATCTTAAACGAATGTACAAGGAGAAAATTGTTCAACTTGAGACAAATAATATTCATAAAGGCCTTATAACCTTGAAAGCATTTTTGGAGAAAAATATGAAATGAAGCAAGATAGAGTTATTTTGACTACTAATTAAGATCAAAATTGAAGTGTTAATATTCTTGATAGAAAATACCTTAATCTTGGTAAGGTATGTTCCAAATCAAAAAAGGATTCATTTATTGAGTTATGTAGAGATTATGATAATGTATTTTCATGACAATAAATTGATTTGAAAGGATTTGATCCCTCATTGGCCCAACATACCATTGAGTTAGAAGTATATATAGAACTAGTGAGGCAAAGATAAATACTAATAAACCCAAATTTAGGACCATTTATGAGGAAAGAACTCAAAAATATGATTGAATCATCTATTATCTTTCCCATCAAGCATTCTACTTGGGTGGCCAACCTTGTGCTGGTAAGGAAAAAGAATGGTGAAATTAGATTGTGTGTGGATTTCTATTATTTAAATAAATCCTCACTTAAGCATCATTACCCTTTTCCATCTATGGAGCAAATACTTAAGTTTCTTTATGGCTCGGAAAGGTATTATTTTCTTGATGGGTATATTGGATACAATCAAATAATCATCAAGGAGGAAGACCAATACAAAACAACATTCACAACCAAGTGGGAACTTATGCATACAGGAAGATGCCATTTGGGCTATCAATGAAAGAGAAAAATTCCAAAGAGCCATGAAATTCTAGTTTATTTGGATGACATAACCATTTTTTCTAAAGTAGTAAGTGATCGTTTGTCTCAGCTTAAAGAGGTATGTGAAATATGTAAAAAGTATGGTGTGTCACTCAATCCCAAGTAGTATTTTTTCTCGTACTTGAATGAAAATTAATCGGTCATGTTATCTCCAAGCATGGTATGAGTATTGATTTTGAAAGGGTTAGTTCCATTCTTGCATTATCCTTGCCAAAACATAATAAGGAATTGCAAATATTTATTCAAAAGATTAACTTCATAAAGATGTATATTTTTTATTTTGCCTCAATGTCAAGGCCATTAACCAATATGCCAAAGAAAAATCAATTTTTTACATGGAATAAAGAAGGATTAAGTAGCTTTGAAGTTATTAAGAAATCCATAACTTTAGCTCCTACACTCATTAATCCTAATTTTCCAAAGGATTTTATGTTATATGTTTATGATAACATTGATACAATATTAGGAATGTTGACTAAGCATAACCAAGATGGTTTAGAGCATCCCATATCATTTTTAATTCAGTTCTTGTTGGAATATGATACAAGGTATTCATTTATTAAACATAATGTCCTTTATATTTTCAAATATCTTTAAAAAATTAGTCATCTACTCTCAAACAATATAATCTATTTGTGGTTTCTCACCCTAGCATTAAGGATCTTTTTAACAAGGATATAAGTGAAAAGAGGGAAGGATGGATAACAAGAGTCATGGAGTATGAAATTAAGATAAAGGTCACAAAATTGATAAGAGGAAAGGGGTTGTGTGAACATTTGGCTCAATATTTGTAAGAGAACAAAGAGGTTGTCCTATTTCTACAAAATGAACCAAATGAAGCTGAAAATCAGCCTTCTTCAAGTTGGCTTCAAGATGTGGAAATATATCTTCAGCATGGTATGTATCCCCTAACTTAAACATCTCCAAAAGGAGGTATTTCAGATTGCAATCAGTTCCTTTGTTCTTATTTAAGGATGTCTTGTTTAGAAAATATCTTAATGGTGTACTCTTGAGATGCATTGAACCAAGCCAAGTTGAAATGATACTTATAGAATTTCATCATGGAAAAGGTAGAGGACACTTTTATGTAAGAAAAAAATCCCTTAAGATTATGAAGGGTGGATACTATTGGAAAAATATCTTGAAATATTGTCATGCACAGGTAAGGAAATGTCAAAAATGTGCATTTTTAACAGGAAAGGAAAAGATTATTGCCTTACCTCTTCACCAATTTCAGTTGATCAGCCCTTTGTCCAATGGGGATTGGAATTTGTAGGCCTCATTAACAAACCTTTAATATTGGGTCATAGATGGATCTTTACTACAATAGATTACTTTACAAGGTGGACTAAAGAAGTGGTCTTGAAGGAGGTAAATGAGTCAAGTGTTTTAAATTTCTATGAAGGTTTGTTAACAAGATTTGGTGTTCCCTCAACCATTGTTTGAGAGAGAATTCTAAATTTTTTGTAGGTGGAAGGATTTATGCATGGGATGTAAAGAATGGATTTTTCTAAGTACTTCTTCTAATTACTATCCACATGGAATTGGCCTTGTTGAATCCACTAATAAGAATATTTTAAGGATTATTAGGAGGAATATTGATGAGAAATAAAGAGCATGGTATACAAAATTGAAAGAATCCCTATGGGCTAATAGGATCACATACAAAAAGTCCATTTCCAACTCTCCATTCAAGCTTGTGTATGGCCTTGAAGCCAAGCTCCCTATTTCATTAGAGCTTCCAAGTTTTAATTAATACACCAAGTGGAGTTAATGGATAATGAACCTATGGAGGTGAGGTATGCTCAACTTATGGAGCTTGAAGAAGTGAGAAATTAGGAAATGAGATCTATGGAGATGAACCAAGAACAAGTGAAAAGGAATTTTGATAAGAATACCACTTCAAGGAGCTTCAATGAAGGTGATCTAGTGCTCAAATGGGATGAGGATAGAGCCAAACCAGGAGGTCACACAAAATTTGACTCTTTATGGATTGGACCCTACATGTTTGTAAGTTACAAATCTCATAATGCCTTCCAACTTTCCAGGATGAATGGAGGAGAGCTCTGATCCCACTCAATGCGATTCATTTAAAGCATTTCTTCTAGAGATAAGTTGATCTTGTATGTATTTTTTATGGTTTCCTCTAAGTGTTTTCAATAAGTGGATGCCCTCTTGTTGGATAGCCTTGATAGGAATTGCATCTTTCCTCCAAGTGTATTTTTCCACATGTTGTTAGTGTTGGTTTTAAGTTGTGTGGAGGATTTTTCAGCCTTAATGAGAAATTTTTACCTTAGAAATTCTTGGTCAATCTTGTGTGGAGGTTTTGGATTAGTTTTCATGGCTAAGAGGGAATAGATAATAGGTTTCTTGTTGATTAGTAGGCAATCGGTCAAAAATATACCGAAGTTGTTGACAATTTTTTGTCATCACAGTTGAAGGGAATATAATTTTTTTTACATATGCCATTGTTTTCAGAAAATGGGAAAATTAGTAGCTAATGAGCAGTCATGGAACAAGCTAAAAATAAAATTTTAGAGTGCCAATTCCCCATATAGGATGTCATTCCATCTTTTCATCTTCACCAAAATCATGCATCATCCCTTATGAGCTGTTGTAGGGTCCTGATGAATATGATAATGACATCATACATCAGAAATAGAAATGTGGAAATTTGCAAGGATCAAGTTTAAAATGATAGATCAAGTTACAAATTAGATTATAAAAGAAGGTTGCAGTTGCAGGATTGATTGTTCATTCATTATTATGGTTTTAGTTCAAGTGATCAAAAAAGGTACAAACAGTTCATTATTAAGTTCCTTATGATTATATGCAAGTATTTTAAGTAATTTATTTTCAAATGTTCATCCAATTATGAAAATTAAGAGCATTATAAAGAATGCAAACAATAAATAATTAATTACAGAAACAATTGCTTATATTCATAAGGAAATTTATACAAGTTCCCCCACACAAGCCGTGGGATGTAACTATGGAAGTAAAGAATGCATATATATTTGAAACTAAAAACATAAGAAAGAGAAGAGAACCCAACATTACCTGAAAGATGAATACCCTACTCAACTTTTTTCTCCAAGTTGCCCCATACTGCTACTCCAGTGCACCTGAAAGAGAGGAATGAAAAAGTGTTTTAGAGATCAAGGTTCTCCTTAAACTTAATTATATTTTCAGCTTTAAATGTATTTGCATTATTTATAATAAAATAAAATACAAGATAAAGAAAGCAATGTGCTTGAAAACTCTTAAATAATGCATCCACGGAAAAAAAAATGAAGAAATGATTGTAATTTCCCTTTAACATTTTGTGCATGTAAAACCACACGAAGATGTAGAAAAAAAAGTATATATCTAATTTGAGTATCATTCATTTTCAGCTAAGTATGAATCATTTAAGAGTACTTTTCAATACTTTGCAAGCATAATGAACAAGTTATTGCACAAAATGAAGGAACATCACATTCCAAAAATAGAAAATAAAAGGAAATAGAGTTCAAAGTTGTTATAAACAAGTAGATATTATTGTTTTCATTCTTTCATTCATATGCAACAATGAAAAATTAGAGTGCAACAATATTTTTCTTTATTTTTTCCTAAATATTTGGTTTGTCAAGAAAGTGTGCAAGTGAGCCTCTATTAATGATAAGCTTCAAAATATTTAAGAAAATGTATATATGAAAATATTAATATTATATTCTACTTTTTGTTGTCTCTAAATGCTCTGTAATAGTTCGAATATCAGGTGCTTGAGTGTGAAATACTTTATATCATTGAAGAAATAACATTGATGTTTATTTGGCCAATTATATGTTTTGAATTGATTTGAGCTACTAGTACTCATGGATTTTACAATTGATGTTGATTTAATACATCATTTTTATTGATTCTAAATGTATTCCCATATATTTTTAATGTCATTTTACCTCTAAGTCTTGTTAATTCCATGTGGTGAGCTTTGATAGCTTTGTGTATTGTTTCCCTTTGTAAGAACTACGTTAGAGTATGAAAGGTGATCAAAAAGAAGGCTCCATGTATGTAAATAATACATATTTTAGGTACCCCTTCTACTACATTATATTTCTATTAGGTATGTTTCATTTTGAAGCATGAATGAAAAAATAAAACACCACCTGTATATGGTTTTCATAGTGTCATACTCTAGATAAATTTTATCAGCCACCCTGAAGTTTGAACCAATAAGAAAGCTCCACACATATATAGTTTAACCAGTGATCCTTTGAAATATATTTAACTAATGACACTTTACTTTGTAACTTTTAAAGTTTTAAGGCATGAAGAGCAATTGCCAAATAACATAAAGAACAAACAAAAGGCTGCCACATTGTTTTGCAAACTGCAAAACTTTTGGGAAGTTATAAGATAAACTCTAAATACAGATTAATGGGTTTGTTAATATTGTTGTAATAGTTGGAAATGTCATCAGCAAACATGGAGGTCACGAGCGATGGAACCATTGTCATGCAATTTCTGCGATTCTAGCTAGCTACAAAATCTGTGCACTAAGCCTAAATTTCTTTGAGGAAAGGCTAATCTCGACCAAATCAGACGGTTGTAAATCTGTAAAATGAAAAGGTGGAAATGCTAGGATCCACACCTCTAGCTTGGAAAAAGATTCTCCAAAGCCCTAACATCAAAGTGGGTCCGCATTCTCCTCAAAAAGGTCGGTTTAAGTGGGAAAATGATAGTGAAGGTGCACACTGCCTGTTTGTCCCAGAGATGGATGTGTTGATAGGGCTTTGAGTAAAGCGAATCTCTCCCTTGTTGGTAAGTTTCTTGGCTCTAGACCTAATATTGATTTTATTAGAAAATGGGCTCTGAGAAAGTGGAAACCTAAGGGGGATCTGAGTATTACCATCATGCCACGAGGTTTTTTTCTGCCAAAATTTAATCAGCAAGCTGATTTGGAATCGGTGCTTCTGGGAGGACCATGGTGGTATGGTAATATGGGCCTCTTTTTGAAAAAATGGTATCCTGGAACACTGAAAATATAAACACCATTCCAATCTGGTGTTGGCTCCCTGGGCTACCATTGCATTTTTGTGATGATGAAATTTTGTTTAACATTGCTAAGTCCTTAGGTGCTCCTATCGGGCTGGATGGGCCCACGAGAAACAGATCCAGACTTGCTTTTGCTCGATTCTACATTTCTTCTAAAATGGAGCAAGAATTACCGGAATACATCATTTTTAAATCTAGGTATGGGGTGTGGACTCAAAAGATTGAGTTTGAAACTTTTCATTTGAGATGTAAACTCTTTCATCGCATAGGACACTCCACCAAAAGTTGTCCCAGGAAGGTGACAGTGGAAGATGAACAACCTATGGATGGATCTATCTTGAAGGAATGCAGAGCTCTTCACACTGATGACAAAGCCCCTAATCTGATGGAGTTGGAATACAATAGAAAAGGAAAAAAAAGGGGTTTTAGAACCCAAATAAGGAAGCATTTGGTCTAGCATCCTAAAACCCCAGCAGCAGCTTTTCTTGCTGCACCTAGCAAAGAGGACTTGGAAAATCTTATAAAGGTGTCCATGGTGGTGAATGAGCAAGAAGGATATGTGAAGATTAATATAGTCCCAAATGATCAATATCATAACAAAAAGGAAACTGAGATAGTTAAACCTCTGGGCAACATTGAGGAAATATCGGACAAGGATAGTATGGATTTCAAAGAAAATCTACAGAATAACACTCCTAGGGGAGATGGTATATTATCTACAGATTTACCTCCTTGTTCCAGCAACAGGTCAGCAGTTTCACCTACTTGCTATAGCATCAGAACAGTTGATCCACACTCAATTGACAAGAATCAGAAGGAGCGTGAAGAGGGAGAAGTTACGCCTGTCAAAGTGGATGAGGATCTAAATTCTGGATTCACAAAGGTCATTTCAAAAAAGAAAAAGAGAATGAAAGGATTTGAAATGATCCCAGAATCACTTTACAGTGATAAGAAAAATAAAAAGGATAACTGGGATGCCTCAACATCTAGAACTATTAGATGTTCTACAAGAAGACTAGTAGACTTTGGAGGTAGTTCTAAAAGAGGAAGGCCCTCAAAAAGGCTCTTAGATCTAAGAGAACTGAGAGAGACATTGTAGATGGCATTCAAATTCAATTGAACCATCAGGAAATCCCAACTCCCAATCATTCCAAATGAAGATTATTTCTTGGAACATCCGAGGTCTAAATGGAAACTCCAAGAAGAGAATCATCAAGGAGTTATGGGATTCTAGTAGTCCTAGTATTTTAATTTTGCAGGAAACTAAGATGAAAGCTAAGATCCTTGAAACTAATAAAAAGAGTTTCTGGGAAAATTCAGAAATGGCGGATGTAGACTCTCAGGGGGCCTCTGGAGGACTTTCCACTCTCTGGGATAAAATACATTGTCTTGGTATACGGTTATTAATGCTAGCACTAATCATCTTGCAATCAAATTTCTGGATATTGAGAATAATGGTGAATGGATATTGTCTAACATATATGCCCCTAATACAGTGAGTGGGAGAATAAAACTTTGGGCTGATCTTAAAACCTTTAGAAATCAGTATAGTATAGATAATTGGCTCATAATGGGGATTTTAACTCCCTCTTAACCTAGGTGAAAAGTTTGGAGGAATCTCTAGCTTTTCTACAGGTATGGAGGATTTTTCTAATTTTATTGCTGAACATAATATTTTAGATGTGGATCTCCATGAGAATAAATACACCTGGAATAATAGAAGGTTGGGAAAAGATCTTATCTAGGTGAGATTAGATAGGGCACTGATTTCCACGAGTTAGATTCTCAGTCAAGACTTTCACCTCTCCTCCTTGCCCAGAGTTGGATCGGATCACAATCCGATTGCTTTAAATCTTCTCAATTGGACTAAACCCATTAGAAGCTCATTCAAATTTGAAAAGATGTGGATGGAACATGACAACATCTATGACAAGATAAAATAATGGTGGGGATGGAATGGTGTAGGCACTGCACAATATAGATTGATTCAAAAGCTCAAGAATGTTAAAAAGCAAGTTAAAATCTGGAATAAAATAGTTTTTGGCAATGTGTTTGATATTAAAAAGAAGTTAAAACAAAAGCTCCAGGATTTGGAAATTAAAATGGATACAATGGGGAGATCTGTTGAAGATCAAACTAATGAAAAGAATATTCTTTCTGAGTTGCATACGATTTGCAGCAGAGAAGAATCTTTATGGAGACTTAAATCTAGAGCTATCTGGCTTAAAGAGGGAGATAGGAACATGAAGTTCTTTCATATGACCACGTTGAAGCACAGAGCTTGTAATAGGATCATGGAAGTGGCTAAAAGTAATACGGAAATACTATAAAAGATCCCATTAGCATCAAGGAAGAAGCGCTTGATTTCTATAAAAAGCTTCTTGAGGAGAGGAATATCATCAATGTTGAGGCTATTTCTTTTATGTTGGAGGCTATTCCCCAAGGAAAAATTGAGGAACAGAGATTTAGAAATGTCACCAAAGCTGTCACGCTTGAAGAACTGCAAAAGGCTGTTTTTACTTTAGAAGGTGACAAGGCTCCAGGACCGGATGGTTTCTCCATAAAAATTTTCAGAAATTTTGGGAAATTTGTTCGGATGATCTTCTCAGAGTGGTGATGAATTATACATAATCGGAAATCTTTTGAAAAGAGTGAACAACACTCACATTGTGCTTGGCCCCAAAAAAATGGATGCTAAAGACTTCAAAGACTTCAGGCCCATCAGCCTTGTGAACGCTATCTACAAGATTTTCACAAAAATAATTGCTACAAGGCTCCAATTCATTATGAATGATTTAATCTCTAGGCAGCAGAGTGGGTTCATCAAAGGCAGGATTATTCAAGATGGAGTGATTATGGTTCATGAGACCATTCATTCTATGGAGAATAATAAAAAAGCAAATATGGCTCTTAAGCTTGATATGAATAAAGCCTTTGACAAGGTTTCTTGGGTTTTTCTTGACAAAGTCTTAACTAAATTTGGTTTTCCAGACAAATTTAGAAAAATTATTAAGGCTTGTATCTCTACGGTCAGATTTTCAGTGGTGGTTAATGGTGAGCCTGTGGGTTTTTTCACTAGCAGCAGAGGGCTAAGGCAAGGGGACCCCATCTCCCCCCTTCTCTTCATTCTTATGGCTGATATCCTTAGTAGAAAAATTGGTAAAGCAGTCAATGACGGTCTTTTGAAAGGCTCAAAGCCCACTTCCATTAGCCAAGCTGTCTCCCATCAACAATTTGCGGATGATACTATCCTCCTTCTTTTGGCTTCAATCATTGAAGCTAAGGCTACCAAGGCTATTCTGCAGCTCTACGAATCTACTTACGGGACAAGAGATCAATTATGATAAAAGCTTCATTTCTTCTTTAACACTCTGAAGAAAGACAACTTAAAGCTGCTAAAATTCTAGGTGTAATATAAGAACACTTCTAGCCACTTACTTGGGCCTTCCTCTCTTGCAATAAAAAGTCTCGAGCAAGGTGTGGGATGAGATTTTGGAGATATTTTAGAGAAAAATGGCTGGTTGGAAAGGAGATGTTTTGTCTAGTCTTTGGTAAGTGCTGCTCATTAAAATTACTCTCCAAAATCTGCCCATTTATATCATGTCACTATTCAAGATCCCCTCTTCCTTCGAGAAAAGGTTGAGAGGATTCAGAAAAAATTCTTATGGCAGGGCATGGATGAGAAGTTTAAATTTCACTTAGTTGCTTGGGATAAGGTTTGTACCCCGAAATATATGGGAGGATTGGGTATAAAAGACATCGAGAAAATGAATGAGGCTCTCATTGTGAAAATGGGCTGGAGAATGCTTTCAGAGAAACAACCCTGGATTGATTTAATCAAAGCTAAATACCTAAATCAACAAACTATCTATTCTTTCCTGCAAGATGAGCACCTCCCCTATGGTTCCATTTTTTGGAACAATCTGGTTAAGAGCAGAAATTTCATTAAGCAGGGCAGTAAATGGAAAGTGGGTGATGGTTGGGATATAAATTTCTGGGAGGATAACTAGTTTAATGGCAATCTTATGGACAATTTTGGGATTGTTAAGAATAGTCTGGTAAACAAATATGGCATTAAAATCAAGGATTATATTGAGGGAAATGGCAATAGAAAGAAATGGAAAAAACTATCAGTGGAGCGAGATGATCTGGTACAAATTATTTCCTCCCTTCAAGTTCAGTTAGATCTTATTCCCTTAAGTCAACTAGATACTAAGGATGAGCTAATCTGGCATAATTCCATTGATGGGGATTATTCTGTCAAAATTGGATATAACACTTTCTTCGACAATAGTCAATCTAAGTTCAATTGGAATAGGATTTGGATGGCTGAATTAACTCCTAAAATAAATTTCTTCCTTTGGCTGGCTATTAGAGGCAAGATTCTTACCATTGACAACCTAATGAGAAGAGGTTTTATAATGCCTAATAGATGTCATCTCTGTAAAAAAGAATCTGAGGATATCAGTCATTTGTTTATCCATTGTGATTATGTTACGAGAAGTGGAGTTTTCCCTCTCTAAATTTTAAGCTCTTTGGGTGGTGGCGAAAGAATTCAATCATCTATGGACTCAATGGAACCCACCTTATAGACATTGTGTTGTCAGAAGGATCTGGAAGCTGGCTATCCCTCATATCATTTGGAGGATATGGAAGGATAGAAATGATATTATTTTTAGAAATAAGAATCAGAACTATAAGCTCAGTATTGGTAAAATTTCTAATGATATCAAAGAGAATATAGCTAGATTTAAACCCCCCAAGAATAAGAGTTATCCAGAAAATGAAGAGTATGTCTTATCCAACTGGCAGATAGGAGCTGTCAGTAGCAGTAGCAATCCCAGTAATAGTATTGATAGATCTTTGATTAAATGGCATCCTCCTAATTTTAACTAGTATAAGTTGAACTTTGATGGGGCCTCTAAGGGTAACCTTGGGACTACGGGCAGGGGAGGAGTGATCCGGGATCATAAAAATAATCGATCACACTATGCGTATCTTTGGAAAAATAGGAATTCAAACCAATCATTTTGCCGAAGCATTATCTACTTTATGGGGCCTGAGAATTTCCCAGAATCATAATATCCAAAACCTCATTCTTGAAGGGGACTCCCTGAATATCATTAATCATCTTAATCAGTGCTCACCTCCAAGTTGGAACATTAAGGATTTTATCTTAGAGTCCATAAGTATCTGCCAAACATTCACTAATATCCGGATCATACATACTTACCGGGAGGGTAACAAGTTGGCAGATGCATTGGAAAATTATGGCATTAATGTTAACCACATTTTTTGGCTAATAATAGCATTCCTAAACAACTTCAAAGCAACATTCAAGCGGATATCTATAAACATGCAAATTCAAGATTTGGGATATGATCATTGGGAGTGGATTAATAAAGCTCCCACATGTGCTGACTTTAAAACTAATCTTATACAAATCTTGTCAAACAATCAGTTTTGTATGAAGAATAATGGAAAGTTCAAGTGGATTTATAATGAAAGGGAAGTCGCGCATGCGGACAACATAGTGCTTTATGCAATCTGGCTATAAATCTCTACAGATCCCCAAGGTAGAAATAATGGTAATGATGATAGGGAGTGGGCTGGAAAAAGGGCCGTAGTTCTCACATGTGAACTTCCACAGGTTCAAATCAGCAGTCACGCGGGTATTTTTGGGAAAATAAACGGCTATTCTCATCATCATTTTCACTGTGTGAATAGCCAAAGGTGGACTAGCATTAGCGCTCTTAAGGTTTCTAATATTTTTTGCAAGCAGTTAAGCACGGTGACAATGGGGGGCCCTCCTTGCTAGATTGAGCCCAGCGTGGATCCAGATTGGAGGGATAATGTGGAGCTCTAGAATATTCTAAGCCAGGGGGGTATCACCAACTTTATGGAGAAGGTCCAAGGCCATGATCAAAGTATTTTAGTGTGTTTTGCAAAATATTGGAAGGATCACACTGTTGAGTATGGGGGGTAGAAGATTGCAATCAATGAGGAGTTGATAGTTGAAGCGACTGTCCTTGGCATGGACGGATTCCATTTTTTTAATAGAAGGGTTGACAGAGAAGCGAAGGAGAGGAGATTTGTTGAAGGAACTGAGAAGCTGGTCTTTGTCATGGTGGGCCTACTTATCAATTTGATCCCCTCGCCCTATGATGAGGTTACCCACATGATGGTGTGTTTCATTTCTTTGGAAGGGAGGTTCATCACTGTACCTACTAAACATCTTGTCTTCCTCAATCATTTTCGTAGGAATCACACGGTATGTTTTCCCCACTATCTACTTAGCTCTCTTGAGTGCTCCATTTTGGAGTTTCAAAAGCATGCTCGTGCTGTTCCTTTGCACCAGGGGATGATTTTCCTGCTGCATAAGTTATGTCTCCTTCGGTCTCCTGGCCTCCCTTCCTCCCCCCTGGTTCTATTCCCCCTCGCCCGTTTCTACACTGCCGCCCCATTTCTCCACACTCTCGTCTCGCCACTGCTGCTATCATCCCTCTCTCATCCTTCCCGACTCCATCTCCCATTCTCCCCCACCTCTTCCTCCACCCTTTTGCTTCCACTTCAGCCGGAGATGGTTACTGTGTCCTCAACAAGATTGAATCTTGATATCCCTGCTGTGGGGAAGGGTCCTCAGGAGATTGAAACTACCCATAACCTCCTTCATATTAGCGGGGCTAGTTCACAGGAAGAACATATGGAGAGCTCCACAAAAAGGCTAGAGGCCTTAGAAGCTGACATGAAGCTGTTGAGGGAAGAGGTTAAAAACATGGAAAAACAAAAAGGTAAGAGGAAGGAGGAGGAGGTGGCTATGGATAATAGCCAGATTGAAGATATTTACAAGAAGTTGAACTCCTTAGACTCCCATTTAGGGAAGGCCAAGACTTGCCATGATTATAACATGGCCATTTTTACTGCTATTCAGGAGTTCATTGAGCAACATGTCCGAAGTGTCTCCAATCTCAGCGGGGTTCCGGCTACCCTTTGGGGGACTGATAAGGAAAGCAAAAGGACCATTGCTCAAGCTGGATGTTACTGAATCTGCCACATGATGACCTTGGGGATGTTCAAATCTTGGCAAACTATCAAATCCACCATCGAAAAAGCTGCCAAGAAGTAATTGGGGGTGCTTTTGCTGCACTTTTGTGTAATTTTGTTGTTTTTTTGCTGTCGTTTTGCTTCTTTCTACAGTTTTCACTCTGTTTTGATTTTGTTGGTAGTTGATATTTGTCTACTTTGGGCTCCATTGTCCCATCTAGATTTTGATCCTTTTTCTCTGGTTCTCTTTCTTATTAAGCTTCTAGGCCTCTCTTTTGTTCCCAAGGGTATAGTCCCTTTCAAAAACTATTTGCCAATAATAAAAAATTATATATTGTTGTAATAATTTGCAAACCGTCATAGACCAAAAATTACCATTTCATTTGCAAATGAATTGTAACATCCTCATTTATGGCTTCAATAAACAAGGGAATTTTTTTATAACATAATGTTCATTGTTCTAAATTCACATAATTTAGAACAAACATTCCTTTGTTAATCCATCACATAAACAATAAACCATATGTAGTTGTAATGACTCAGTATAAAACCGATCTCTCATTTCATGACTCGGTGTTTAACCGATCTCTCATGTTTCATTATATCTATGTGTATACTTTTATACTTTTGGTTCCTTTACCCATTAAGGGTCAATCAAGTGTTAATGTCTGAAGAACTTATCTGAGTATTTATTATTGATACTCATATGATATCACACATCCTTAGACCAAGTGACACAAGACAACACAACCAACAATTTGTGATACTTTTGCCAAAGTTTAAAGACATGTATACCATGCTTTTATTCCTAGATGACATACTCATCGAAAGGAATATGTATTTCACCCCACTCAAAACTATTATCTAGATTATAATTTCTTGACTTTTTCAACCACTTCTAAGTCCATGTTAGATGCTAAAAAGAAAATCTCACATGGACTAGTGTTGACGATCTACTTATGGTGACTAAGGGTAATCAATCATACTCAAATCAACTTACGTCGATTCAATCTTGATTAGTCACCTTTAGTCAACATAAGCTAACATCGGCCATAGGTCATATGCATGTCACTATTTAGTGTAGAACAATGACAAAAATCACATTTTATGATAGTTTCGTTTAGAGGAGTTGAGCGGAATATCATGCCATAGTAGCTACTTAGAGTATCCACCTAATGACCCTTGTCATTAAGCGTGTATTGTAAGCGGTGACTATGCTGCAACAACCCACTAATTTTTGCTAATCGAAACTACATAACTCAATAGTTTCATTAATTTATTAATTCCCATCTTGTTGATTTCACTTACATTTATCTTAATCATTAGGTCTCATGCCTAAGGATCAACTAGGGTTGATACAATTAATTCCCTTAATAAAGGATCATAACGTGTGTCTTCAAGAAGTAAAGGTATGTTGATTAAATATCCATTAAGTTTAATGAGTTATTTATTCATTTTCACTATTCCATTAGTGGTCATTAATAAATTTGATTATAACAAGTATATAACAACATTCAGACTTTATCATAATAATAAATGCTAATAAGACTAACTCATATTTTTATAACTTAAGTGTTTAGATTTAGTATCATTTTTATCCCTTCATCTTAATATTTCAATTAATCACTTCAATTTACTTATACATATTCATTTATACACCCTATGATAATGTCCCATAGCTTGTCAACCTTATAGTATAAGGGAAATAAACATAGGTTTAGATTCCAATTATTTTAACTATTCCAACCCATAAATGTGTTCCCTTTTTCCTCCATTTAGGAACATATTATATAATCTTAAGTTCATATGGACACATTATAGTAACCATTATAAGGAACATAATACCATTTCCATAAGGACATTAAATTCTATTTCAACAATACCAAAGTAAGGTTTACTATATTGTCACTTTACAATCATGGCATTTCCTTCATAGCTCTTTAGACTTAAGGGACTTATGTATATTATTTCATTTCATCGGAATCAAGCTACTTAGTGTTCTTAAATTCCTTATTATGTTTGACTTATAACACTATGAGGTAATGTAAAATCACTTATAAATAAATCATCACACTAACTTTAAATTTCACAACATTAAGCCTTTACAAGAATAAATATAAACAAGTATCCTTCTTTATTTCTTTCTATTGATATACTATTAACATAATTTAGTCTTCAAAATTCAAAAGTTTCAAATGAATACAATAATAAGGCACTAGGCCTTCCATATTTCCCAAACAGAATCACTTCATGAAACTTTTACAATAATCATTTAATTAGATCAATTGACTTTAATCAATAAAATAAATGCAACTTCTTATAAGTATTTCTTATTTCATCTTTCATGAAATCCATCTACAAGATTGTTAGCATGTGTCAGTTCACATGAATTGAGCATGATAAATACTAAATCTTTAGAACAACATGCTCTAACTTAATAATTTCATTAAAATAACTCTACTTTAAATGAAATCATATTAAGGTTCCAAGAAAGTAAACAATTCTTTCTTAAGCATGTTAAGAAAAATCAAGATAATTAAAACCATTAAAGAAGTCAATTTAAGTCATAAAATTTATCACAATTATTCTGTCACTAATAATTTCAGTCACTTAAGGTACAACATGTACATTTGATCCAATTCAATCATAAAACGAAAATACAAGTGTAACATGATTTCAGTCATATAACCCCTAAATTATATGATTATAATCATTTACTTTTCTCAACAATAAAAATATTATTATTCCCTATAATCAAACAATAGGAATAAATAGTGTCTTATTCAATATAAGAAGAGTATGACCTATAAGGTGGTAGTCATATAATCCCATAATTATATGACTAGAACCTTATATTTCATCAATCAAGTTAATACATTATTTCTAAGAATATTCGCCATCTACTTGACTAATAAAATTACATTTAAACAACAATATAGCTTGGTAGAATAGTCAAGTTATTTTATTTAATTATTCTTCCTACTAAGTTCCTAGTACATCATTGACATAATTATACAACTATCAATCGAAAGTCTTGCTCGAACAAACCAAATTATAGCACAATAGTTTCAAGAAAAAAAGGGTTCTTAAACCCCTAATCGACTTCAACACAACTCGGTATGTAGTCATTTTATATACACAACTAATACTAAACATAATACATTAAAAGTGATCAACAACTTAACAATCCAATCAATGATTCATTCAACCAAGTCAACTAAGAAAGTTCTTATCTTCAAAAAACCAAAGGAGCATGATCTATCGGTTTATGTTATTGATCAACTGTCATAATCTAACTCAAAAAATGAATAAGAAAGGAAGTCACGAGTCACATATTTAATATCATCCAAATCAAAATACAAACACCGAGAATTGACCATATTCGAAACATAGAAGAATTCATACAAGAAGATAAATATTATAATGATCCTAAATGAATATGTATTATCTCCAAGACTTTTCAGTTCAAAATAAAGAGGCTCGAGGCATGAATTCCATTACATTTACTAAACCATACCATAAATTTAAGAAGATTCATAACACATTTACCCAAGTAGGAAATCAACTCATTTCCTGAGTCTTATGGAAAGGTCAATGAAAATCACATAATACTAGTATTAGGGGGTCAGTTCGATAACCCAATTTGAAAAAGAATAGTCATAAAGGAAGAACGAGTAAACCCAAAAATGCATGTACTTAGAGGTGTATATACCCAAGATCAAAAAAATTCACTAAAGGTTTAAGTTAACCCCAGAACATAGTTTTTAGAGGCAATTGTGATGGTGCCTCAAAAAACACCCAGATATTGTATTAAACAAATTGATAGAATAAGTTTGAAAGCAACACCCGGGATGGAAATTACATAAAACCAGCCAAAATACACAACCCATGAACCGAGAAACTCACTATTTTAACCAAAACACATTCAAAGTCATGCATAGTGAACCATAATTGGATTTAAATGAAGTTAGAACTAGATATAATTAATATCAAGCAACACAACAAAAAAATCATCGAATAACTCAAAAACCACAAAACCCAGAACATAAAATGTGATTTTGCATAAAGAGCAGAAGAGTTATTTTCATGAAATAATTAAACAGAGAAAGATATTATAATGAGTTAGAGCCTATCATTCTTGGTAGTGCTCTCAAAATCCTTTCTAAGCTTTCTAACTTTCCTTCTAAGTTTCTACCACAATATTTCACCAAATCTTCAAATGGAATGCATAGAGAAATAGTCTCCATTTTCCTCATTAATTTTATAACCAAAATATCAAAATTTTCTCCGCTATACTCTCCATGCAATAGTGAGTTCATAAATGAAGGAGAATCAAATAACCAGATGAAAAATCAAAACATCGACATGCAGAGCCAAAGTGATCAAGAAACCACATGCAAAATGAAACTCTATGCCTATTTCCTTACCAAAATCGCCATATTTTCCCCAAGGTGATTTTTCCCCAAATATCGATACTATTAATGCCTTGGCAAGATTTCTAGTCTTCCCACCGTGTCACTAACCACCTCCATATTTAGCATGTAACTAAATTTTCAAACTTCCATTTACTAAAGGATTAGTTGCATTGTTGAATGTGCATGCTAAGTTTAAACTTGGTTTTGCCAAAGGTGGCGAAATGCCCCACTCAATGCTCATTTAATTCCCAATACAACATGGGTTGGTGCCCATCTAACCATGCTTTAGGTCCTTAGTTAGGTTATCACCTTAGTTGAATCTTAGGTTAGGTCTAGGTTCCCATTTAGGTTTAGACCTCTTTACATAGGTTGCTAACCTTAGCTTAGGTTAGCTTGATAATCAAATGCACTAGGATATATATATGTATGTATGTATGTATGTATATATATATATATATATATATATATATATATATATTAAACAACATAGTTTATAGTCTCACCTTAGATTAGTTTATCTTAGGTCCTCAATACATTTTAAATCAAATCCACATTGAATTAGGTGATAATATAACTAAAGGCTATAAGCCTATTAAGCACACCGATGCCAACATTTACAATTGATAAGTATTCCTATACAGTGGGTCAAAAATATCAAGAGCCCAATATTGAATTATCAAATCATGATCAAATAATAAAGACAATCAAGGAGAATTCCTTGGATCACTGAAATTGATCCAAGGTATTATCTTTTATTGAATATTTCAAAATATAGTCTTAGGATAAGAATAATAATGAAACATAAATAACTTACCCAGTTACCTAATTACTCCAATGTCCCAACAGGATGAGATCAACTAGAGAGCTTCAAAACCTAGTTAGGTGAATATAAATAGATAAATCCACTTAGGTACATCTTTTCCTAGTCATGATCAAGACCATATTTTAAATAGAAAACTGATATCACTCAAGTAAATAGAATCGACTAATTCCAAAGAGCATATCAGTTCAGAATTCAAACAATACCAAGTTTTCCTAATCTAGTCAAAGCAACCAGTAAGACATCCATCAAGGCAGAGGCATTACATAAATGCACTATTCTTTAGATAAGCTATGGTTTTGCTTTGGAAAACACCTCTCCATAATTTAAACTAAAATAATAGAGACCCTCACGATTTATTTATTAAAATAATGAAACTATTTTTCTTGTGATAAAAACTATGTGTTTCAGTTACAATTTTGTCACATTGTTTTGCATAGATTATGATTCTTGGAACTAACAATTCTCTAATAAAGTTTTGGTTTTAAGTCTGAAGTTTCTTAATCCAAAAATTATAATGAAATTCATATTGATATTTAAAATTGCATCATATATTAAATTATGTCACATTGGAAAGTGTTTATTATAAAATAAATGATTTTTTTATCTTTTATGATGTGTGAATTTTAAATTTGGGCATTGTTTTAGTAGCAGAAAAGGATTTGGTATATATTACTTAAAATATCAAATAAATCAAGATCTTGCAGGCTATAATGTTGTAGTTTACATCCTACAAGTGCTTAATGCAGGTAATTCTATTCAATATTGATCCAATTTAAAACGTGTTTTATATCATGTCGCATTGTTTTATCTTTTGTTGTAAGTTATGTTGTTAGCAATGTTATAATATATTAAAATATGTCATTTTTATTTTATGGTACTACAAGTATATGTATGTAACTTTACAAAACAATTTAGAAAATAATACACAAGAAGAACACTCATTGAATAATCTTGGGACTATAAGCGCATCCTTTATAAAATTCTTCCTCCTTCGAGGGTAAACAACTAATTTACTTATAAAAATTGCCACCACCATGGGGCTCAAAAAGTTCCAATTTAAAATACGAAAACAAATCTCTCATGTAATAAGTATTATACTTCATATCCTTAGGATTAGAAATTTTTACTATACTAAATCCTAAAAATAGTAAAGTTAGTACTCATTCTAACTCTACTTGGAGCTTCCACTTGTAGTTTCATGTGTGGAATGAATTTGTTTGCATTGAATCTTAGTCATGCATGCCTTGAATTCCTCCTCAATATAGCCCAAGTTCAAAATACATAGCCTCATTAGATCAGGCACTTCTTGAATTACAATTAGGACTATATTATAAATAGACTTAGCATGATCACTTAGAAGTGAAACTTTCTCCACTTTCCCATTTATAGAAGTTATCAGTACCATAACAACATATGTTTTCCCAACCTTATTTGTTTGTGCAAAATTAGAAATGAGAGTGGAGATTAATTATTGTAATTAATTCTAAAAGAAATGTTTTTGGATCAACCTCCTATTTGGATTATTCATAAAGTAATTTGAGCTTCATATGAAATCTCAATAGCTTTCTTTTATGTCCCTTGTAGCTCTCTCAACATCCCTTTCCTTGTTTTCATCTAATCACTCAATTATTTCGAGATATAATCCACACAAATATTCCTTGCGTATTCAAATTTTGACTCTTAATGTTGGCATTATCTTGTCATGGATGTCAAAGTGTGAGGATGTAATTGATTTCTATAGTATCATTGATGTCAAAGGGAGTATGAAAAATGAAGGTTAATTGGTAGTGTCAGTTGAGTTGTTTGATCCTAGTGATGGTTCATGATGTCTTGAGCAGTGTAATGTCTTGTAGGAGTGTTGAGATGACTTTCGAGTTATTAGTGATGTTGTTGAGGTGTCGTGAAGTGTTTTTAAGGTCCTAGAAGGTGTGTAAGTTTTCCAAAGGGATGAGGAGGTCATTTTTGATGAAGCAAGCATTTTTAAGTGGCCTAATTAGGAGGCCTAGTCAATAGAATGAGGTATGTCATGATGAAGTGAGGTATGTAGTAGTTAGATATGCATAGCACAAGAGTGCTGGGAAGTATGAGAATGAGGTGTATGAACACTCAAAAGTGTCTCAAAGGGAAAATATAAGGTTTAGACATTACTTTTAGGTCATTTCCTAGACCTACTTCTTGTGAAAGCATGTCACGATGAAGTATAAGCATATTTTATAAGTGTATTTGAGAAAATGTGATCATTTTATATGTGTTGGCGTGTTTATTTATAGGTTTTTACAAAATTTTAGGTCTTAATGTTGAATATTTTGCAAGTTATTACATTTTTACTCCTATCGATTTTTTAGAAGTGAGAAACCACGGTAGATTTGGGATTTCGGATGCTCGATGTCACGTGGGAATTTTACATGGTACATTGAGATCTTGAGGATGTTCGGTAATAGATCTAATTAGAATCTCCAAGAATTATTTAATCGAATAAAGTTATAAGCTTTATGAGCAATTGTTAAGAAGTTACGCAAGTTATAAACCCTCCTAAAACCCTAGGTATAAAGCAATAGAGAATAACTTGAATATAGTGGCCCAAAATTGATTGATTGATCTAGTATGATGATTGGATGTTATAGAGGTCTCCTCCATATTTCTCCAAGTGTAAGTTAGGTTTCTTATCCGTATGTAGACCCTACTTAAAAATGCAAGTTTATGAACAACTTATGTTTGAATAAATTCATGTTTGAGGAAGATGGGAAGTTTTTCTACATTTATGGTGTGCTTTCAGATCACGTTTGATCCCTTAGGTGGTTTGTTGAAGTAATTCTTGCATAACTAGTTTTAGGGAAGTTTCAGGTGATCTAGTTGTAGAGGTTTTTTAGTCAATCTTCAATCTAATTTATGGTGTCATATTCATTTTTGATGACATTAAGGTCATGATATATCCATTTATATATAATAATTACATGTTTGAGGATATTTGATGAGGTTTTTAGCCTCATATTTAAGGATTGTTTTTGTAGGTCAAAAACATAGTGAGGGAAGTTTCCCTTTTTGGTGGTGTCATTGCATGAGATGATGATGCAGAGTGAATCAATATTACTAGAGGTTGTTAGTGGACTTAGAAAACATGTGTAATTTGTTTATAAGTTTTGGTGATGGTTTTTTTTTTTCTTAATAACAATCATCTTTAGTGAGTTGGCAGTTTTAGTCTATTAGGTCATGGTTTCTAAGTTTTGGTGATGGTGTTTTTTGCTAAAGAACAATCAGCTTCAAATGAGTTTTCCTTTTGTGTCCTAATAAGGGATTTGTAGACACAAAACATTTGGTATCACCACAATCCACCCCACGTTCTCTCTCTTTTCTTCATGGACATCCATTAGAATTTCATATTCCCTCCTAAATTAAATTTATCATATTTCCCACCTTACTCATGTATTTTCCATTTTATTATTTATTCATGCTAATTATACTTAATTAGCTCTAATCCTCATCTTATTATTTTATTCTCCCTAAATCATTTTCTTAATTATCCTTAATCATAATTATTTAATCCTAATCCTCACTTAATTTATCTCTCATCCCTAATTTGGTATCCTGGGCCATCATTTAATAATTTTACCCATTTATGGAATTTATTTACTCATTTCAACCATCAAATTACCCATTTATCCATTCTATGCAATCTAGTTCATCCTTATCACTCGAAACCATAATATGCCCTCTTTAAACCCATTTTGCCTCGAGTTGGTCATCATTCCACCATTAAAATAGCTAGTTCCCCACAATCATCGGTGACCCATCTGGGTCACCTTCGACCCTATAAAACCACTTTTACTTCTCCTTGCAAAAGGATGCAATTTTGAGATTTTCTTATCTCTTGTTATCTTTCTTTCATCATGTGACCTATTTTGTTGCTACCAAGCCATTTTGAATCCATCTTGGAGATTTTGTGTTCATTTTTGGGAGCTCTGGAGTCTACTTGTAATTTCTTTATTTTGATCCATCATCATCACCTTAGTGCAACCATATTCATTTTGGTTAAGTTCTATAGTCCTCATAATGATTCATTCTTGCATCTAGCCTTCTTTATCTTCATCTACAAACTATCATTTGTCCATTTCATGCATCCAAATCTAAATTATCCCCAATAATCATCAATCCATTCTAATCATCATTCACCCATCCCTATGTTTCATTTCTCCCTGCCACTTGCCTCATCATATTTTTTTATCTCAATCATCCATCTCTTTGAGATCCAATCATTCCCTTTCATATTCCTTCTCAAATCCCCTTTTCTAATTGAGTCTCCGTTGATCCATCCTAGTCGTTGTCAAACCAGTCTTTTTTTCATATCATTTACCATCTATTTTCCTAATTTTCTTGCATCCTTTTTGTTTCCTCTTGTTTCATTAATTCTTGTAAGTTTCTTTCTTGATCCAAATCCATTTCCCGAGTTCGAGATCCAACTACGAGAAGATATTGAGGCCTATTTTGGTGTCGTTCCTTCTCATCTAGCCCTAGTTTCTATTAATTGTCCCTCTGCAGTCTTGGTTCACTATCGAACCTGTCGGGTTTGATGTATTTTTCATATTTAGGTAAGACCTACTTTCTATAATTCTAGATTCGATTTTCATTTTCTATTTTTCTTCATATTCTACATAGATGCTACATCCAATTTATCAAAATACAATTTTTATCTTATCTTTTTACAAGAGGGTTGACATCCATCCTAGGAAGTTCACACTTCTCAAGACCATATTTTTAGAAACCCTCCATATATCTACTAATCCATTTTTCTTCTTAGTCTTCTTTGTTGTGTAGGTCACTTAGCTCGTAGAGAAGAGGATTTCATCATATTGCACCCATATCCATCCATATCATCCCAAGGTACCATAAACCCTTCATATTTCGAGTTGTTTTATTTTCTTAATTACCAATTCAATAATCTAAGCGGAAAAAGAAATATTGTCCAATAGGATTTATGTATGAAGATGATATTGCCAACCTATATGGTCTATTGTATGTTTTTTCTATGAATTTATTAATGTAATTTAAGTAAATTTGTCGTATGATGGCTGATTTATATGTAATTATGTCAACATTTGTGTATAAAATCAAGTTATAAATCTCATTTTTGCTAGTGGTTAGATTGTAATGAAAAAAGTGACTTAAAGGGATAATTAAGGACGTCTTTTAGAGGTATTTGTGACCATCATGAGAGGGAAGATATGATGCTATGATATTCTAGATTGTGATAAAATATGGGTGAGCTAAGTCAAATGTCCTAATCAGCTTGAAGGATGAAGTTCTTGAGAAAGAAAGGCTAGAAGCTATTTTTGAGGAAGATAGAGATAAGATGAGATAAATTGGTGTCATCATCAGTTTTTGGTACAACATTTCAGAGATGAAAAACAAATCATTTGGCTTTAGTTGGTGTTGATTCATCTAGGGGTTGGTTCCTCCTTGTAGGGTTGGTTCTCTACTAAAACCGTGGGTTGTTTCTCCTTGTGGGGTTAGTTCTTCACTAAACCTATGTGTTGGTGCTTCTTGTTGGGTTGATGATCAACTAAATTTGAAAATATGGCTATAATAAAGTTTTGTTAGTGGGGTTTTTTCCCCTTGAGGGTTTCCCACTTATATATTATGTCCACGTGTTGATGTTTTCTCCTTTTCTCATGTTTGATTATGGTTTTTGAATGCATGGTTAATGGTAAATGGTTAAGTTGATGAATTGTTAATAAATTTATAAGATAAATGTGAAAGAAATTTTTAATACACTGATGCACACCCCACCTCTTAGTGGTTGTGTTGAATGAATGGAAGAGAGTTCATATGATATTGAATAAGGAAGGTTTATAGATAATAAAGAAGAACCTTCATCATAAAATACATATAAATTTGGAAATCCCTGTGCATCGAGAGTGAACTTGAGGTATCAAAGTATACTTCCCAAAAAGTAGTGATAATGCTAAATTCCATGCCTATCAAAGAATTATTATTAGAGATAAAAGGTAGCACTCTTGAATTGATCATGGAAGATCAAATAAATTGGATAACATGGGATTGTATTCAAAGTGTGGGAATTTTCTCCTTAAGACAAACCTCTAGAGAATGTTGGTTCCATCTCTCCTAGATCAACACAAACTAATCTAAACTACTCAAACTACAACTAATCCTAAAACTAAAGCTAAAGCATATAGGGGCAAGGTTTGAGAGATGATGAAAAAGATACAAAATAAAAGAATGGTAATGCACCAACACTAAGATAGGGTTTAGATATGACTAGAAAGACAAAGAGAAAATGAATATGGATGATGTAGACACCCATTTTTAGCACCCCTCATGTCATCACCTTACATTCACCCCTCATCGTCCCATAGTGCATTCATCTTTCCCTTTCCTATTTTAAAATTATCCACTTTCCTTCTAAAAGTCCAATCTTCCATAATTCCCCATTTTTCCATTTTAAATTATTTATTAAATAACTTATCCCCAATATTTTCCTTAAACCTACTTAATTGACCCTTAATCCCTATCTCTACCCTAATCACCCTTCATTAACTACCCCCCCTTGGATCCCCACCACCTCTCATCAATAGACCTCATTTAAACCTCCCTAAGATTACCCACTACCTTCTTCAACCCAACTCATTGTTATCTTCGAATCACATCACCCTTATGTTTATACAAGTGCATATACTTGAACTCACGGTGTGATTGGATAACATGGGTACTATCTCCAAGTTGTGGGACTTGCTACTTGAGATAGACCTCCAGAGAAAGCTAGTTCTTGCTCCTAAACTACCTGCCACAATCTACTCTAATGTAGGGGAAACTAACTATTCTAATCTAAATTTCCAAGGGACCAGGGAGAGAGAATGCATAAAATGAAATCCTACACTAAAGTGGTGATACACCAGAAAAGGAGGGTGTGAGAGTAGTCTCCAAATGCATGAAATACAGAGGCAAAGTGCACACTAGAAGAGGTGATGATAGTTCTCCATAATCTAGCAAAATGCATTCACAATGATATTCCAAGCATACACAATGATAATGGATCCCTGCAAGAACATAATAATAGACACAATATTCTTGTAGAAAGATTAAAGGGGCAAGAAGAATGCAAGAAAACACAGCAGGGGAAGATATATCCACAAACTAATATTTTATTGCTTCATGATATGCATAGTTCAATCTATTACAGGATAAGGGCCTGGATCACCATGCAAGGAGTCCACTACAAGGGCCTGTAACACATTGGCTTCAAAAAGCAATTTTGACAGAGCTTTTCTATCTAAAAACTCTCCCCTTTACAATGAGCCCAACACTCCAATTTATAGAAAAAATGAGAAGAGAGAGAGAGGGAAAATGAAAATCCCAAAATCTGTCCTTCAACCACTTGTAAGAGGCATTAAATGGAGTAAAATGATTATATATTACTTGAAAAAGGCTCCCCATACTATCCCATGTGCTGCAGCAGAGAAAGAATGATGACCATGCCTCTTAATTGCACTCCCAACTACCAAATAAAACACTGTTATGAACTCGGCCATGTTTTATAAAAAATATCCATTGATCACTCACCAAAATTGGAATTTCTTGATTGTTGTGCATCAAGCTTAGATCCATGATTCCAATGGTACCAATTTTGTGTGATTTCGTTGAGAAATGCAAAAGTTATGGCCTTCTGAGTGCGGGAAGCTATTTTGGGTCCAGCGGGCATTTTTTATGTCATTTGACGGGAATGAGCATTTACTGACTAGAGCTGAATATGTTTCTCTTAATTAAGTATATATACCCTCATTAAAAATAAGAAATCCAGTTTTTTTGGTGTAGAGGACGTCGTGCTCATTCAGAAAGTCCAATTTTATGAAAATCGGAGCTCGGAGTCAAAAGTTATGGCCGTTTGAAGTTTCACGGGTCAAACGTTGACTTTTCTTCTTTGCTGTCGGCCGTTTCAGCTTTTCACGTCCTCCTCCGTCCGCGTGTACCTTGGGCCTGGATGTCCCAAATGAAAAACTCTTGCTTTGGCCGATTTGGGCTTCCTTGTCCTGTTTGAGGTGAAGACACGTGGCGAGATTCCATTCGTTGGCGGCTCTTTTGGCTTTCCGCATCCCACGCATACTTTTGTCCCAACTGTCCCAGACGAAAGTCCCCTATTTCAGCCGAATTGGCCGGTTCACGTGTCCTCCACGTACTTTTGGCCCGGATGTCCCAAACCACGTGTAAAAACAAGACTAGGCAATTTTTTCCCTCTTCCGGATGATTCGGCTTTTCGCGTCCCACGCGTCCCGACGTCCCAACTATCCCAATCGCTACTATGCCATTGCCTGGCGATTTTCGGTCGGTTCGCATGCCCGACATCCCATTTGTCTCAACTCACTGCGCTGACTAGGACTTAGCCGATTTTCTTCATTTTTTTGGCCCCAAGCTTGTTTTTTTGTAATTTTTCACCTTTTCTAACTCGTTGGGTTTTCTTCTTGGATGGGAAGTTAGAAGGAAGCCGAGGGGGCCCCAAAAACATGATTTCGGGCCTTAAATCAATCTATTTGCTTGGGACTAAAGAATTTGATGCATGTTATCAAAATTACCTTGAGGGGTGAATTTTGGATAACACTCATCATTTCACCCTTCATTACTCCCCTCTATACCTCACTAGAAAACACCGAAATGGGTAAATGTCACCCTTACACATATTTTTTCCTCCCTTACTTCAAAATTTGCATCTTTCTCATTAATCCCTCCTTATCTCGCTTTAGTCACCAATGACTAACTTGGGTCTCCGTTGACCCTACTTAACAACATGTACTCCTTTCTCTCTGGGATGAAAATTTTATATTTCCAGGTGTTCTTTGTGATTTTGGTTCTTACATCAAGCATTTACACTTCTTCTATCATCTAAATATCTTATTATCCCCTTTATATCATCTTTGGAGCTTGGATCATTGTGAACATTACTTGGATATTCTTGTTTATGTGTGTTTCTTTCTGTTTTGTATGTTTGTAGGTCTTCTTGGAGCCATGTCTACCCTTTCAACCATCCCCGATTTCCCGTAGATCCATCCCCATATCCTATATTTTTATCAAGTTCCCATACCCTTCTCCAGTCCATTTGTCAACCCTACAAGATCATCATCGAACCATCCCTACCTCTATCAAATATGCCATAATTTGTATCGAATCCACTCCATTAGTATCATGTCCCCATTGTATGCATCCCGGAATCAACATCTAACCCTTGTTTTTTCATCTTTTTCAACCTTTACGGGTCACCATCGACTTTGCCGGTTTACCTCGGTTAATTTTCAACATGTTTATATCACCTATCATATCTACCATCTATCATATCCTCTTATCCCATATTCATCCTAAAATCCATCCAAACACCTCTATATCAACACTTGGATCTATTTTTGCTTGTTGTGGATAATCTCTTAAACAGATTGCCCTCAACCGTACACCTGTCATATATAGGTCATTGTTGACCTACTTAGGTTTGATTTTTTTCAATATATTTCCATTATCAAGTTATCCTCTCAACATTTCAGCATATTATATCTCTATTTATGTTTATCTATATCCTTCCATTTATTATCATCTATTAATATCTTTTTATCATGAGGGTTGACATCCATCCTAGGATGTTCTTACTTCTCGGGACCAAATTAATCAGGTAACCCTCTATCTCTATTACTAATATTATATGTTGATTTATCCTTGTTATGCGCTTCATCAAATTATAGCAGAGATGATCTCTTCTTGTGTGTTTATACCATCTTCATCGCCATCTATAATAGGAGGTTACTTTAACCCTCCTCTATTTTGAGGTTTTTCTTGATTTCTCATTTGGTTTTCACTAACCTAAAATAGGAAGCACGGAAATATTTTTAAACATTCTAGAACACCATGTGAGACCACCCTCTTGTTGGTGAGTCTTTATTTTGTTTCCATTTTCTTCATTTTCCATTCTATCTTCTTCTTTCCACTAATCTTGTTGGTAGTGCTTACTTCTTCATGTGCTTAGTGGGTTAGCTTGCATGGATTATTGATGCTCATGCTTAAAAATTAAAAATAAAATAAGGAATAGTGTTATCTAGGTATTCCTTGTTTTTACTCCCCGTCTCTTTTCTCTTTCATTGCATCTCTTACATGTTTTTTTCATCGAATCTACACATTTCATTTAATATCTTAAAAAGAACACCCTCATTGTTTTATTTCTCACATAGTATAACTAGGGGGATAATCCTTTGCATCCACTTCTTTCACACACATATGAATACACGCATCAAACCTACACATTTGAAACATCATCTACCAGGTGGAAATATTAGGATTTCATCACCCGGTAGAAACCCTCCATAGTGTTTTGGATGCGTTAATTTTTTTTTGATCTTGGTATACTGTGCTAAGTGTACTAAACCATTATCAATGTGGTGTTTGAAGTGCGGGGTAGGCCCCTATATCAGGCTATGTACTAGTAGTCATCACGGGAATCGAGCCTCGTACATTCGGGTATATTAGGGACTCCATCCAAAATTTCCTAAAAATACTCTTAGATTTCCATCTCCTAGGTTCCATTTGAGCCTTCTTATTTTATTTTCACATTTATTCTAATAATCAAGATAAATAATATTGTGTTGTGTGTTTTACTTGTAAAATTATCATCATAGGATTTTGGTTGTTTGTTTATTGCTCATTCTTACTCAATCTCTTCCTCTGTGGTTACCCATCCTATTAATTATATTATCCCTCTAGTGAACCACCCATAGTTCATGTCCATTATAATGTTGAGACCAACCCCTTCCTCTATCACCATTCGATCTTTTCTAGACTAGCTACTCCCCCCATCTGCTACTTCGTCAGCAGAAGCCTTCGGGCCCCCTGTTATCCCCTACGGATACATAGAGTTTTAGGAACTCCTAAATACCAATCCTATCACCCTCCATGATTACCTCATCTATAAATCCCTCATCTTTCCATCAATGAACCTCCTCTTAAGGAAATATATGCCTATCATACCCAACATGAGTCCACTTAGGTTATCACCTCTCATCTTTCCATCTTCTTCCCTTTATCCATGAACAAACTAACCATGGACATCGACACTAAAATTTTCCTCCGTAATTTCTATTTCATTAATGTATGTATTAGGAATAGGATGTTGTTAAGTATAATTAGTAGTAGTGTCGATAGAAGATAACGGCGCCATCGACGGTGCGCCAATAATGTGGAGTACGGTATGTGCAATCAAAGTACAATAGGAATGTTGTAAAAGTAAATATTTGTTGTAAGTGGTCCAGTAATGTTAAAATGTCAAAGTTTGGGTAATTAGAGAAGTAGGGTCTACGTGATTAGGAATTAAAAATATTATATTGGTAATAAGGACAAGGAGTGAGGTCATAAATATTTTGTATATTTTATTTGTAAAAAGTCTAAAAATGTGGAACCCATGTAAAATGATAAGGTTTATCTTATCTTAAAAGATAAGCTTACATGTACAGATAAGAGTTAAGGTATGGAATATGATTCGTCAGAGTGGATTTCTTATCCTATCTTAGAGATAAGATGGATAAGCCTAGAAGTTCTATAAATAGAGAGGTCACCCCCCTCATTTAGCATAGAAAGAAGTAGTGAGAAATATTGTAGGAAGTGTGCAAAGGAAGCCATCAGTTAAAGGTGTGTTGAAGAAGCCATCGAGAGGTGTAATTGTAAAGTTTCTCCCATAGTCTTGTTGAAGTACCTCATGGGTGAGATTGTAACAATTTCATGTTAATATTATAATTTACTTTGATATTTCAAATTTGTCATCATTCCGTCTTATCATAGTCGATGGTATTCTTGTGTTTGGTTGTTGTTTTGTTTCCAAATTACATCCACCAAACTAAAGGCGTGCATTAGTAAATAATCATAGACGAGGAGTTCGGTGAAGAATTATCATAGTGCGGATTGGTGATGACATTTTGGTTTCATTGCGGGACATTTTCGTTGGTGGATTTTACGGAGAGATATTCCCACTTAGTCAAAAATCAATTAGAGGGTAACCTTGTTTTTACTGTGCATAGTAGTTACCATGGTAAAGTCATTTTTGCCATGAATAGTAGTTACCATAGTAAAGTCATTTTTGCTCGGAATAGTGTTTAACACAATAAAGTCACTTTTACAGTGAATAGTAATTACATGATAACTTCACTTTTTACCGTGAATAGTGTTTACCATAGTAAAATCAGTTTTTACCGTAGTAAGTCAAGTTTTACCATAGTTTACCGTGGTCATTTCTATAGTAATTCCAATTATTTGTGCACATAAGTCTTGTTGATTGTACTTATGGGTTGGTATTTCATGGTGGTTACTTTTGAAAATGGGAAAGATTCCTGTTTTTTCAACTCAATCTAATGAAGATGCTTCTTCTTTCATTCAAGAGTTTAAGAGATCTTGTATTTGTAATGGCCTTATAAGAAGGGAACAATGGACTAAATTTTTTCCTACCTTTTTGGATGGTTCCGCACTTAGGTGGTTTGAAACACTAGGTGATAATGTGAAAAACTCATGGGATTTATTAACTGAAAGTTTTCTTGAAGAATTTGGTGAACAACAGAGATATGCAGACCTCATGATCGAGATCACAAAGCTATCCCAAGGAGAGAAGGAGAAGATAAGGGATTATCATGCTCGTGTTCTAGAGCTAAGGAGGAAGCTTGATGCCCAGATCTGGAAGGAAGGATTAGCGGATGGGTTGATGAATGGCGTGGATAATCTCCTCTGTAAGCACTTCATTCTTGGGATGAAGCCGGAAGATCGAAACGAGTGAAGTATGACCACCCAGCTACCATTGAATAAGCAAAGGAGATTGCAAGAAAGCAAGAAGAAAGCATGGAAGAGGAGCCCAAAGAAATTGTTGCTAAGTAAGTAGAGCCTACACCAAAGCACCTTTGGTCAGAATCCACAACCACTCCGGTGAGCACAAATATTTCTCCTAGTACATCTACCGAGTATGAAGATCTGCTCAAAAGATGGGTCGATTAACTATTAATCTTCTTCAAGGAAAGGAATTTAGTTCTCAAGGAGGAGATAGAGGTCCAAAAAGAAATATTTCGAAGTTGTTTGTTATGGTTGTTATAAAAAGGGTCATTATAAGTATAATTGTCCAGATAGAGCTTCTACATCTGGTACAAGAGATAATGATAAAGGAAAAGCACCTGTGAATTCTCTTGATGTAGTAGATAAGAGTAGAAATAATGAAGTAGATGTGTTTGTAACAAAAAGAAAGAAAGAAAAAGATAATCAAGATGGAAATGATCCTAAGAAGATGAAAGGAGAAACTAGTAAGAAACATAGGAGAAGAAAGTTGGGTGTGCAGGACTTTCTAATTTCACAAGGGCAAGGACCATACTCCATCTTGGAAGATCTATCCAAAAGGCCTGCAAATATTACATATGGTCAACTCTTGGCTATGTCTTCTGAGAAGAGGCGGGAGTTGTGAGGTGGACTCAATGCTCGAAGAAGGAAGGAGGTTGAGGTCCCTGTTTTGGAGGCAGAGGCAGATCCCTATGCTCCACAAGCTGAGGTATTATGTAATGGTATTTCAATTCATGATGTCTTAGTTGATGGAGGTGTTGTAGTTAATGTAATGACCAAGTCTGTAATGAATATGTTGGGTTTAAAAATTGATCGCCCTTCAACACTTATGTTAAGGTCATTAAATAAGGAAAAACTAAACCAGAAGGTGTAGTTTCAAATGTGTGCAATATACATCTGTTATGGGTGTTGTGTGTGTGGTAGACTTTCGGGTGATGAAAAATGGTATGCATTGTGTACCCAATGTTCTTTGGGAAGACCATGGCTAAGGAGAGTTCATGCAAGAAACTACTGGAATGAAGGTTTCATGACACTTGGACGTGGTAGAGAGAGGGTGAAGATAAACGTGATCCCTCGACATCATAAAGCAGAACTGTGGATTTAAGTGATGGCGATGATTGGACATCCTTTGATTACTCTAGTACCGGTGAAGTGGACATCGAAGATGAAGAAAGTGAGGTGGATGTTTCGGTCATGGATATCCCGCCATTCACACCAACTCATGACCCCATAAAATTATCTAAAGAAGAATTTGATGATCGTCTCCAACAAATAAAGATTGGTGATCTTTGTGATGGAGAGTGAGAAGGAATCCTACCTCCAGCTCTTTGAAGGTACATACACCTATTCACTTTTTATTACAAGGAACTCCATCAAGTAAGTTGGGTAGAACATTGTATTGAGATGGTAGATGGTGCTAAGCCCATAAAGAAAATGCCATATAGAATGAATCCTAATTTTTCCAAGACGTAAAAGAAGAAATAGATAAGTTGCTTGATGCGGGATTCATATTTCTTTATGGAGAATTCGAATGGGTTTCTCCCATTGTGATTTCAATAAAAAGAATGGGAAGCTATGCATTTGTGTTGATTACAGGAAGTTCAATAAGGTAACAAAGAAGGATCATTACCCTCTTCCATTTTCGGATCAGATCTTGGACGAAGTAGGCTGGTCAGAGTGCTTATAGTTTTGTTGATGGATACAACGGCTACAACCAAGTTCGTATAGCAGAAAGATCAGCTGAAGACCACATTCACCACTCCTTGGGAACATTTGCTTATAGAGTTATGCCTTTTGGGTTGTGTAATGCTCCAAAGAACATTCCAGCGTTTGATGAATAGGGTGTTTGAACCCTACATTGGGACCTTCATCAGAGTATTTCTGGATGATTTTTGCATCTATGGGAGCAAGTTGGACCACCTGCACCAAATGGAGACAACATTTCAAAGGTTAGATGAAGCACAAGCCTCACTAAACCCTACAAAGTGTGTCTTTGGATGTTCTAAAGGCGTTTTGTTAGGGCATGTTGTATCCAGAGATGGTATTGGTGCGATCACGATAAAGTTTCAAAAATCAAAGATTTACCATTTCCTATGAATAGAAGTAAGTTGAGATCATTTTTAGGCCATGTGGGTTACTATAGAAGGTTCATCAAGAATTTCTCAAAGATTGCACAGCCACTAACCCAGTTCTTGAAGAAGGATGTTACTTATGAACCAGGAAATAAGGCGCATGAAGCTTTTGGACAATTGAAGGAAGCCTTGGTGTCTTCACCTATTTTGAAGAATCCAGATTGGAGCAAGCCATTCATTGTGTACACTGATGCCTCAGATGCAACACTAGGAAGTACTTTGAGCCAAAAGGATGAAAATGGGAATGAACATCCAATTTACTTTGGGAGTAGACAAATAGCAAAGTCTTTGAGGTAAATTATCTTGTCAGAATCTGAAAAAGAGGCTCGCTATCATTTTTCTTTGTAAAGAAGTTTAGAAATTACTTGTTAGGGTAAAAATTTCTAGTTGTAACAAATCATCAGGCTCTAAAATATATTGTAAATAAGCCTAACCCATCAGGGAGGATAGCAAGATGGATAATTTTGCTACAAGAGTTTGAATTTGATATTATAGATAGGCCAGGAAAGAAGCATGTCAATGCAGATGCACTCTCTCGAGCCTATGATGGTTTAGGATCATCTTGTGATGATGATGATTTCCTCGATGCAACATTTTTATCCTTGACACAATCCCTAATGAATACATAGATATTTGGAATTATCTCGAATGAATTCAAGTTTCTAATGGTGCTAATGCAAAGACTAAGAGAAAGATTACTCAAGCCGATCGTCCATATTCTATTCTATGTGGAGTATTATTTGAATAGGACACGATGGACGATACAAGAGAGGCGATTGGACGTGATCAAGGGAAGGAACTGCTAGAAGAATTCCACAATGGTACATGTGGAGGGAACTTCTCTGGACAACTTACAGCAAGAAGGATCTTGGATGCAGGTTATCACTGGCCCACTCTTTTTAAAGATTGTTATAATTATTGTAAGACATGTGATATTTGTCAAACACATGGTAACCGTAAGACTTCATCAGCTCCATTATGTCCTATTCTTCCCCTTGGTCCCTTTGAAAAGTGGGGAATAGACATTGTAGGTCCACTTCCAACTACATCACGCCAAAATAAGTATATTGTAGTTGCCCACAATTATTTAACCAAGTGGGTTGAAGCTAGGCCATTAAAAACAACTTCCATGGATGAAGTGGAAAGGTTCATGTATGAATGCATTGTCACCAGATTTGGTTGCCCATTAGAAATTGTAACAGATCAAGGAAGCCACTTCATTAATGAGGTGGTAGAAGCCCTAGTCAATAAGTTTTCTATTAAGCACAGGAAGGAAACAACATACAAGCCAAGCACAAATGGATAGGTGGAACGAACAAATTTTGTGTTGTGTCAAATTCTAGCAAAAGATGTAGCCTTGCAGGTACATAAATGGGATAAAAGGATTCATGCAACATTATGGGCATATAGGGCAACATCAAAGTCAGCAACAAGATACTCCCCATTTTAGTTGGCCTATGGCATTGATCCAGTTCTTCCTATTGAGTTTGATATTCCCACTATGAGAGTTATGAAAAATGAAAGGATGGATGAAAGTGATTTAGTAAAAGAAAGGTTGGTACATCTTCATTTGCTAGAGGAAATGAGGGAAATAGCTAAGGATACAAGCTATAAGAAGAAAATGAAGTAGAAAGAATACTTTGATCAAAAGATCCGGTGGTCTCCATTTCATGTGAATGACTTGGTTCTAGTATATGATTCCAGATACAAAAAAAAGAAGACAGAGAAAATTTCTTCCAAAATGGATGGGGCCCTACAAAATAGCAGCTATGCATGAAAATGGTACGTACCAACTGGAGGAATTGGATGGCACTCTCGTTGTTATGAAATGGGTCAACCACGATAGTTGAAGATTTTCCAAGCACCAGAATAGTCTACTCCGAGGACGGAGTAGAAGCTAGGAAGGGGGAAGATGTCGACACTAAAATTTTCCTCCGTAATTTCTATTTCATTAATGTATGTATTAGAAATAGGATGTTGTTAAGTATAATTAGTAGTAGCGTCGATAGAAGATAATGGCACCGTCAGTACGGTGCCGCCAATAATGTGGAGTACGGTAACAGTCAAAGTACAATAGGAATGTTGTAAAAATTAAATATTTGTTGTAAGTGGTCCAGGTAATGTTAAAATGTCAAAGTTTGGGTAATTAAAGAAGTAGGGTCTACGTGATTAGGAATTAGAAATATTATATTGGTAATAAGGACAAGGAGTGAGGTCATAAATATTTTGTATATTTTATTTGTAAAAAGTCTAAAAATGTGGAACCCATGTAAAATGATAAGGTTTATCTTATCTTAAAAGATAAGCTTACATGTACGAGATAAGAGTTAAGGTATGGAATATGATTCGTCGAGTGGATTTCTTATCCTATCTTAGAGATAATATGGATAAGCCTAGAAGTTATATAAATAGAGGTCACCCCCTCATTTAGCATAGAAAGAAGTAGTGAGAAATATTGTAGGAAGTGTGCAAAGGAAGCCATCAGTTAAAGGTGTGTTGAAGAAGCCATCGAGAGGTGTAATTGTAAAGTTTCTCCCATAGTCTTGTTGAAGTACCTCATGGGTGAGATTGTAATAATTTCATGTTAATATTATAATTTACTTTGATATTTCAGATTTGTCATCATTTTGTCTTATCATAGTCGATGGTATTCTTGTGTTTGGTTGTTGTTTTGTTTCAATACATCCACCAAAATAAAGGCCGTGCATTAGTAAATAATCATAGCACGAGGAGTTCCCTGGTGAAGAATTATCATAGTGCCGGATTGGTGATGATAGGACCACCATGAGAATGGCCTCCTTGACTCTTCCACTCCTCAATATACTCAATTGGTGGTTCTATCCCATCCAATTTTCCTCTTATCAATCTGTCCCTTCATCATATATGCCCATCACATCCTCATCCACTATTGTCACACGATGTCCTCACTCACTCTCCTTCATAATCCAATTTAATTCCCCCTTCATCCAAATACCTTATTTATAACTTGGTCCCCATTTCAACATCCCAAATATATGTAAATTTCATCTCTTCACAACCACTCCTTTCAGAATCTACCCGGAAAAATCAACCCCCTCTTCGTACTACTTTTTAGCACATGTTTCATCAAAATATCCACACATCCTAGCCTCATTATCATACCCATCCTTAATCTAACCCTCTTTTCATGTACTAAAAATCCCTCAATATTATCCCCTACCTACATTTATCTTCATCATCCCATCTTTCAACCCATCCAATTGTAACCCATAGCTTATATTCCCCCTTTTTACCCACCTCCTCATACACCTACCTATTCTCAACATTATCAATCTCATCCTCAATCTAACCCACCCACTTCTTACTTCAAGTAGACCCATCCTTTGAGGTCTCATCCACCTACTTCTAACAACCCCATGTAATCATTATTGAGCATATTGGCCAGCATAAAGCTGCTACCCTATGTCCCAAGTTCTCATTTACATATGAATAGATCTGTAATGATCCCATCTATCCTTCTGTCCCTGTTAAACCTTACCCACCTCACTAGGAACTTCCTAAGTTATTCAAATTTAATAAGGAGGACCCTCAACAACACCTCAATGCTTTTAGACATGCATATTACCTCATATCCCATGATCAATACCTTATGCTTAAAACCTTCCCATGTCATTTTCTAGCCTCACATTGGACTAGTATAATGGTATCCTACAATACTCCCTCTTTTCATTCACTTAGATTTCCCAAATCTTTCTAGAAAATTTCTCCATCAAAATTTCTCATAAAATAACTATAATAGATCTATACGCCATTAAATAGTTTGAGGAAAAATCCATCATAGATTTTGTCGCAAGGTGGTGTGGCATCATCAACCATTTATCCTTTTCTATAACTTAGACTAAGCTCATAGATCTCTTTTCCCGATCTTACAATAAGCACATTTCTTCCACCCTTCAAATTCAATCCTTTCAAAGCTTCAAATAAAATTTCAACATGGCTCGTAAATTAGAACTCCGTGCCCTTGAACAAGTCCACATCAAATTTAGATCCAACAAACCCAAAATGGAGTTCACCAAATCCTCCTCTTCTCATCATGACAAATCCAAGAGTGTGGAAAGTGTTATTGTCGTTAAATATTCTTTTTCATCTACCTCCCATGTTGAGCCTTCAAAAGAGCTCGTGACCTACCCCAAACTATAATCCCCTTGGGGAGTCTCATAAATTCATCTTTGATAAGATTATGGCTACCAATCTCATCCAACTTCCTCTAATTAAACCCATTGATGAATCATGACCCAAACCTATTTGGTACCATGAGGAATCCTATTGTAAACATCATCAAGTCCATGAGCATGACATTGAGAAATGTCCTACCTTTAATGACTTTGTTCAATGAATCATTAACGAGGGTAACTACAAGTGAATAATCCTAATGCCCCTCCCAATCAACCACTTGACTTTTTCAAGCAAACTTTCCCCAATCACCAACCTAGTAATCAAACCGCTCCTTCCACATCTCAAAAAATTGACACTTATACAATCAATACTATGATTCATGTCCCTACATCACCATCCTCATCCATTTCACATACCTCATATACACCCTCCACATCCACATATACTGCATCTCCTACTCCTATACCTACCATATTCACATCTAGTTTCTTACATCTACCAAATCTATACCTACTTCCCTTACATCCATTATACCTCTTTCTATATTTCCTATACCTACTTCCACATCAACCTCTTCACCCATTTCTTCTTATACACCTCTCACCATACTTACCACATCCTTCCCTATCTCAACAATCCCATTGGTACCCATGCCTAAATCTGAATCTACACTATCTCTTATCTCTAAAGCTTCCTAGATATCCACCCAAGTAATGTCTCTATTCCACCCCCATCCTCTTCATTTGAATCCACTTCCATAAAACCAACATCTCCATCATCTTCTCATGAATACATTTCCCCAAATATTATCATCTGCAACACCATATACCCCATCTACATTTAAATCTCAAATCATCTCATTTTTTGAAATTATCATCATCCTGCCAAGAGTAAAATCACATGACATAATTCTAAAAACCTTAACACAACTATCCATAAATCACTCACCCATATACATAAGAAACTAGAGCTTCCCATCTCAAATCCTCCTCAATCCCAACCATAAAATATCCACACATCCATCTTGGGGATTCCTCCATCACTTTTAGGACTAGACCCTTTGTTTAAAGTACTCATCATCACTCAATAAAAACCAAATTCCACCACCCATCCCTCTAAAAATACATCCAAAGAAATCATCCCTCCTTCATACAAATCACTTATTCATCCTCTATATAAACCACCACCTTATCCATTGATATCTACATCTAAACCATCACCGACCCATTCTTTTCAATCCACATCCAAACCATCCACCCCTTCATCCCAATATTAATCAAGATCCACCCTTCCCTCCACATTTAAATCCAAGTCCAAGATTGCTATCAAGCCTCATAAGAGAAGGACCCCTCTTATACCCTCATCAACTTCTTCTCAATCAACCATCCCAAGTTCTTAATATGTCATCCTCCAAAACACCCATCAGATGTTATACTGAGGTCCTTCATTATCTCTTCCAATCATTCCTAGGAACCCTTCCACCTACTAACCCCTTTGACCCATGCAGGTCGAATCCCATGTGGTTTGACTCTAATACTATTTGTGCCTACCACCATGTTCTTGTCCTTGACACCAAACATTGTAAATCTGTTCTTTCCCTTATCCATAATCTTATAAAATAGGATGATCTTCTTGTTGAATAAGACCTCACTCTTCTGCCCCCTATTCCATCTAAATCTGATCCTCCAACTAAATCCATGACTTCTAAATATTCCTTCACTATTATCCCACCTATGGCTTCTCTCTCATCTAAGGATGGCCCTCCTCTTTACATAGATATTATCTATATTACCACTCGATCTCGCCATTATGAGGCCTAACCATCTACCTCATAAAAATATAATCTCATCATCGTTGTTCCTCTTAGTGAGCCTTCTTTATCTAAGTCTAATGTATCTATCCTAGCCGCTCCCAATCCTACCTCCATCAAATAAACCATCATAAATAAGTTGTACCAAGCTTCTATTAATATGTCCCTTTATGAGCTTGTCCAAATCTATCCTAATCACAAAAAATCACTTATTGAATATTTATAGTGCATTCCCATATCATCTGATGAGCCTCACCCCTGTGGCCCTTATTAGAGGTCTTGTAGCCTCAATCACCATATCCTTTGAGGATTCTAAAATATATTACATTATTCCCAAAGACCATGAACTTCCTCTCTTCATCACAGTTTGTATCGTTGACATCTTTATCTATCAATCCATGATTGAAAATGGTGCTAGTATTAACATAATCTCCTCCCATACCTTTAATCAACTTAAACTTACTGACACCATTGTCACCCAATCACCAGTTTTCCTCCATGATTTTAATGACATTGTTTCCCTCTCCTTGGGAATAGTTATCCTTCCCATCCTTGTTTACCATTTTCTCCTTCATGATATATTCTACATTATATAGGAGGAGTTTCGGTATAATGTCTTTCTTGGACTCCCTTTGATTAATTTCATGCATTACGTCCCATCTACCCTACACCGTTGTATTAGATATAAATATGAGGGAAGATCTACACTCTCCCTCTGACCTTCCTCTCTTTAAAGAATGTCACATGACTTATAAACTGAATGATGTGCTTGTACCTAAGCCACACTCTTCTTTTGAAACATCCACCACTTCTTATGTGGCTACATCTAAGTTACCCCATGATGGATCTTTTGACAATGTGATGCAATTTCTTTCTCTCGGAAGTATCAATTCCTCACTCTTAATTACCTTCCTTCCCTTAATTTCCTTGGTCACCCTAATAAGGCCCCTATGTATCAATCCAATTTCATGGATATTATTTCCTTTAACCTTCCTAATATTAAAACCAATCTTGTCTAAGGCATCTTCGATCGCCCTTCTTCTCATACGAATGATCATCCTCACACAAAACAATGGCTTTTATTTCTCTATAATAATTCCTTTTCTTATACCTACCTTCACCATTGTGCCTAGAAAGGGTTTGGTCTCGGACGTTATGAATAAGGTATCCACAATTGTGTCTTTGACCATATCATCATCCTCGTGAGAAGTTTAGCTTGGGATTCAAGGATCCCTCCACTCCTCCTCCACACACTTTGTAACACCCCAAAAACTCAGTTTAGGATCATCTAACAATTGAGATTATCCTTGGAATGATATAACTAAGTTGAAGGATTTAATGTAGCGAATCAAAGATTCAAAATTACATCTTCATTTACCACTACATGCTTGCCATAACAGGTTGTGTGGATAATGCCAATTGAACATTGAATATAGGTAGGAAGTGTTATTCTACTCCTACTAAAGTGATGAGACCTATCTATTTTTAGTGATGCTCATTTTGAACCCTAATTTTATAATTAAATTTTAGGATTACAATTACAAGCAATATTCATGTCATCAAGATAAATTAGCTAGTACACGAGACTTGAATAATGTTAGAGTACGATCTTTATAAGCTATGGTAAATAGGACTATGATGTGTCAATTAAAGTTCATTTTGGGCTTAGACATTATAAAAAAACGAATTGTGAAATTATCTAGCATTTAAATGTTAAAGTTGGTCACTAATGGAAAAATTAATGAAAACAGGAATCATATATCCAAGCCACAGTGGGAAAAGCTTATTAAAAATGGGCTAGTAGGTTGATCACCCTTGTAAAGTGTGGGAAAATAATAAAATCCTACATTAAGGTAATTATATTGTATGTTGTGATAAATATTGAATGGGCTAATGTTATTACTTCCATTATGCCAACCTTGATAAGATGTTTGTGTTTGGGCTATTGAATCATTAAAATTGACTTCCTGAGTTATATGTATCACTAGGGAATTATTATGGTAATTATAAGGTTATCATGTTGTGTATTTTAAAATGGTTTTGGGTCAAACCTAAGCCATGCATGTAAACTTGGAAGTAATAATAAGTTTCAATTCGTGTAATTGACCATGCAATGGTAAATTTTCTAATGCCATGATTAAGGCTTAAAAATCCATGCAACTAGGGTTAAAATAAATTCTATTTACTAAAAATGAAATGAGGTGGAATAATCCAAAGCCACATATGTGACATCCCTATCATTAATATCAATTAATTACCTCGAGCTGAGTGTAGCTCCATCTAGAAACTACTAGTTTGAAGGGTGTAATTGATAGTTTTAAGGTTTAAGGTTTGTAATACCATGCTAGTTCTAAATTTGTTACTTTATTGGTGAATTTATACATGAATAAGGTTGTAATTCCATGCTAGTTCTAAATTTGTTTGTTTATAAAAACATTACATTAATCAAATGGCCACTACGGAGGAATCTAAGTTTCTCGTTTGAAGTTGTGTTCGATTTGTGGCTGCAAAGGAAGTTGGAAGAAAATAATTCCTTTTCCCTTTTTTCACTCAAAGAATAGATATTTGTAATCATGCTTGGGTTAAGAAAATTGTGAGCATTTGAAATCTTGAGTTTTCTATTTTATAAATCGGATTTCTAGGAAAGAGAAATGGTAATATGTATAGTTGTAAATCATGGGCATCTATTATTATTTATCCCTAATATTTTTCTAATCATATTTATAAATTATGGGTTTAAATGATAATCTAGGAAGAGTTTTAGAGCCTATTCAATATTGTTTACATTATATTGATTTTGGTGATAGATGTGGGTTTGGGAAAATTATTATATAATAATGTAAGTGAATTTGGGTATTCTAGGTTTTCTTATATCTGTTCAAAAATTGACCGTTTGGATATGGTATGAAACCTTGTCCCTGATACTGGTGTTTATTGATTTTTTGCTTCCAATTTGTGTGTGTGTCTTCTACAAAAAAAACAATATTTTGGCTTACGCCAAGTTGAGTTGGTGATATCGAGCATATTAAACCTGGATGTGAGTGTTTTTTTAGAATAGAAATGGTCTAGTTACTTATTCCTTCGCTGGATTATTGTGTTTGTATCCTAAACAATTCTTGTTTATTTATTGTAAGGATAAATAATGGTCATGGACTCTAATCATATCGACCTTTTTGGTGTTATTATCCTTTTTTATTTTCTAGAATAAAAGGTATTTAATAATATGCTATTTTAAAATAGTTTAGGGTTTATCGGTTCTTCTCAACTGAATCTTCTTCATCACTATCCAATCTTGTGTAGGTTGTAAGTTCAACTTGAACATTCTTTTACCTTGGAATAAGGTGAGTGACTTTAGTAATAAGATGTTGATATGTTGAGTAGTAGGCTCTCTTAGATCAAAAATAATGTTATCATCTGCTAATTCTCATGAGTTGTTATCTAAATCGATTTGGATTGGCACCGAATAATAGAAAAAGAATTGATGAAATTATATTTTATAAATATTGAGCCTAGCTCATCCTATGTCGGGTACAAAAAACCTTTTTCTCCTCATTCAGGAAGTCGTTTCTCTTCAGATGCTAAATATATAACTGATACTAGTTCTTAAACTTGTGAAAAATCTCAACTAGATCTTGGACTTTGATGGGTAATGAATGGAAAAAATAATCGATTGTGTCTTGATTATAGGAAAGATAGAAAAGTCTTATCCTAAACCAAGGAGACTTGATTAGTTTGGCACATTTGAGATGTCCCTAATTTTTTTATCCATTTAAAAAGGTGGGATAGAGGTACTAAAACTTAATTTATTTTCATTACCACCATATACTTTTTTATTGATAGCCCTTAATATTGTATTATGTGGTGATTGTTTGTCTATAAAATGACTCTCTCTCTAATGATATAATTAAGTGTATTATATCCCATTATAGAGGAGTAGTAAATACTAATAACTGAGACAAGATAAGGAATTCTAGACTTATACATATTAAGAGTGATCAAGTTTTGGTTTGGGTTCGTGCTTGAATATGGTTCGTATTACGACTGATAGTAATAAGAAGTAACTCAATGTGATGTATGGTATTAAAGAATATACAAGATTGTAGATTGGGCTATGAAGTTTATTTTTTCTTAATTCTTATAATTTATTATGGTATATAAATTGAGATATATAAGAATTATGTCATATTAAGGTATTATTGGATTAATGTAAGGTATATTGTTTTATGAAGTTGTGACCTATAAACTTAATGGGAATAAAATAATAAGACTGCAGTTATTATAGTATAGGCTTAATTTTCGGTTAGTTAGCACTACTGAAATTGAGTGTGATAATTTTTGTTGAATGGATTACTTTGTGTGTCCAAGGTTGATACTTGTTTAAATTTCTTGAGCAGCAGTAATAGCAGCAACAACTTCTAGTTATGAATGGGATTATATATATTCATACCATGTTTGATATGAATTTGATACTAATATCTAACCTCTATGAGGCATCGATTGCTTTTATCATAACTTGTTTTATGATTATTTTATGGTCATTATTGGACATTATTATATTTATCTCATCTTACCTTAACTTGTTTAGATGGTATTAATGAGACTCTACTATTGACGAATACTGAAGAAGGTAAAATGAGCAGTGCTTAATGAATGAAAATCAAGTTATTAAAATATGATGTTAGATGTACTTCATGTTTATATTGTATGAATTTTAGTATTGTGGTATTTATTCATTCTAATATTTTATGACATAAATTGATAAGAGGGATAAAGGACTTTTTTTGCTTAGTTAATTCGAACTGACCTTTTCTAACAATAGCAAGAATGTAAGTGAAGATAACAAGTAGAAAATAAAGAGATAGAATGTTTATCTAGAATGAATTTTCTATGCTCACTTGATGAAAATAATAATGTATTCAAACTTGATGATAAATGAGATTCTTGATCATGATTACGGGATCATTGAATTTTTTGTGCAATTATTTACTTGATGAATTCTATTGTGCAATTATGTATTATGTTGCAATTTTTTTATGCAATTAATATTATGATCAATAGATCATTACTTGCTTCTTTTTGAAAATATATGTTACTTAATCGTTATCCTAATGACACCTTATCTATGTAATAGTATCATGTTTTCATATTTTGGAAACCTCGAACTAGTATGAAATAGTACTTTCAAAGGACTAAAATAGGTTGTTATGATTCAATAATAAACAATAGAAGGTGGAATTATTACCTCATGAATTTAGCATTGGATTACACATTATGCTAAAAATATATATTGTTGAACACTTAAAAGTATTTGAAGCTATAGGTTGTAAAGCCTCCTAACTCAATTTAAAGGTTCAAAGCTTAATAGATAACATGTTATCACATAAGTATGAAATTGGGAAAATTTATATTTATGAAGGTGTAATTGTTGGTATAGTAATTAAACTAGAAGGAAAATAAGATATTTCCCCAACTTAACTTCCCATCGGAATGATAAGGTATGTTATGTAAAGAACAAGTTCCTTGACACTTTAATGTTGTCCTTGAGGGTAGAAAGAAAACCTTTAAAAAGGGATAATTTGAGTTGATTTATAAACTAATACGATTCTCGTAACATGATAGGGAACTCAACGTAATACTGAAAGGTGATAGATTAAATCAAAATAGAACAAGTAAGTTCTTTAACACCTAAGAAAACTATCAATCCAAGAAGTGGTGAAATGAATTAAAATATATATTATATTTACCATCATCTAAGATATAATGTGATGAACATTAATGATGAAGTTTTACTCCAATTATCAATATGTAATGGGAAATTCATTATTAATCAGATTAAACTTAAATACTTAAAGGACCCATAGGATATGGGATATGGTTGGGGAAGAACTATATGGGAGATTAAATCCCTGTATACTAATCTTCTATGAAATCATAGTTATGATGCCTAATGCAAATGATGAAATTGTTATTAGGAACATGTAGGTTGTGCTCACCTTGAGTACTTATCAACAGATCCACTATGAAGGATTGGGATCTATGCTCCCAAAAGAGTAAGTTTAATATAACCATAATTAAGATATGATGGTGTAGTCATATAATAGAATGCTAACAATTTTCAATAGAAGAAATGCATTTGAATGTATATTTGGATGCCAAGGAAATTGGCATGAAGATCGAAGAAGAATAGATAAACTGTCGAGTTGGTAGTAACCATGAAAATAAACCTAAGTTGGGTATGGATATTGTTGCAGAAGTTTCTCAAGAGAATTAGTGTATTACTAAAATGAGAAACCCAAAATGAATAATATTAATATACATGTAAAATAGACGACTAATATAAAAATGTAGAAGTAAACTTGGATGAAATAACATGATTCAAATAAATAGCATAAGTGTTATTAAAAGGGGCTAATAGAAATGATACAGTGTATCATAAATGTTGATTGATTATGTAGTTTTTCATAATTACATATAGGAGTAAGAAAAAATTAATAGTTGTTTACTCCTTGATAATGAGAGACCATATCTTTTATACAGTTTGAAAGTAGAATCATTAATTGTGTAATAGTAAGATTGGGAATATATATCTAAAGAAGTTAACTAACTTATATCTGGAATAAATAGGTAGAAATGAATATTATAGGAGCTACATTTTGACCTATTGTGATAATATAAGATAAGACCCTAGATATGATTCATTAGTGGTGAAAGACTCATGGAATTTAGAATAACCTATCATGATTAAATTAATTAAGATATTGTGTTTCAATTTAAGACCCTTGACAAGATAACTCTCTACAGCCACTACTTGGTCATATCTATTTAATGACATTGGTCATTATTTAAATACTACCGCTTAGTAGCTATATGGAGTTGCATTATCAAGACCCTGAATTGTGACATGGTATTGCATTAATTACAAGCTTTGTTAGAGTTACAAAGGTGGATTGAACCTCACAGATACGTACCCTGATGCTTACTTATGATGACTATGGGAAGGAAGTGGTCTAGTAATGATGAAAATCATTACGGAGACACTTACTTTCCCATAGGCATCATATGATGACATAGAGGTACGTCTACATGCAGGTTAATCCAGATTTTTACCTTGTACAAGACTTGTAGTTGTTTACAGCACCATTGACTACTAATTCATATAACTAAATAAGTGATTGAGGTGAGATAACAATTTCCTAATGGCGAGTGTGTCGTCATGGAACTGAGCATGGTATACATGACTGAAACTTTGTGCAAAGTAGTGTAAGTTGCTGATTACACTGTCGTGATTTTACCATGATCTAAGATGTGAGATGTCTGTGGATTTCATGGAGGAATATAGGTAGAAACTTAGAAATCATTACTTAATTATTAATGCTTGATAAAGGAAAACAAAATGATACACTTGTTTTATTGGCTCGTAAAGAGCATTGAGAGTGATCGAGTAGGATATGTATACTCTCATGTAGTTGCACATGGTTTATGAAAATTATCGGAAATGGATTACATTAAGGTTTATGTTGGATTTAAATATATGGGTATTTAAATCATGAAACATAAATTTAAATAATAATTAAATTAAAAATATTCCCCAAATAGATGAAGTGACTAAAAGTGGTTGTTACATTTTGGTATCAGAGCGAGGTTGCAACTCTTGGAATTAATGGGTCCTTACAAGTAGAAAATTTTGATTTATAAAACAAAATAAAATGAATGGAGGATGTACCATGGATAATTAACTAGACAAAAATATGCTTTGAGGCTCAGGGGTAAACAAGTTAGATAAAATTCTAATAATCTTTCATGACACACTAAAATGGATAAATGCAAGGAGAAGTCGGTAAATGTGAATATAATCAATGAAGGTAAAGAAAAATGGGGAAAATTTCTTCACTATCATAATGATAGGTAAGTCGATTAGATCAACCTTATGTTGATTAAGCATATGATTAGTGTGGTTGAATAAATTCCTAGCATAAAAAAAGTGACTAAAAATGAATTAGAGATCATATTTTTTGATAGAAAATAATAGAAAAATTTGTGTGAATCATAGCTTTATGTCAATTATCATGACATTGTCACTTATTAAATCATTAAAAAAAGAGGCATACTTAAGTTCAGGCATGAACCTCTTCATTAAAACTTCTTTGTTAGTCTAAAAAATTAAAAAACAATGACTTAATGATGTGGGAGCATCAACCTTGGAACATACATAAGAAGACAACATCTAACTCTTGATTAAATATGAAATTTGGCCTTACTCATGGTAAGAAATGAGCTCTGGAGATAATAAACCTGAAAAGGGATGAATGAGAATCAAAATGATACTACTAAAGAAATGAAAGAAGGAAATTTGAATATAAGGTTGATTTGCATATTTTTAAGACTATAATATAGTTGTGAGAGATTGTTTTTATAACATATTGCAATGGGAAAGTTATTTAAAGATAGATTCAGCATATGCATCCTTATATGATATCCTTACATGAAATAAATGAACCTATGCAATATTCTTATGTGCCATAAATTGTGCAACCTTGACTGGTTGTGACAAAATAAGAATACTATGACTCTAAAAAAATTGGAGTTTAGTATAACTAAAGGATGCTTAACTTTTCCAAAATAATCAAGAGTTTGAAGAAAAGTTTTATGCTTATAAGAAGGAATTGGTAAGAAGTTCCTACTTAAGACCCTTATGATAAAATTTTCCAATATTACAACCTAGCCCTCTGCCAATGGTTTTAAGGGAAATAAAATTAGTAGATCAAGTTGAGATTGAATTGAGTTATCCAACCTGGATGGAAAACAATGTTTACAAGACTATTTACAGAGATAGGAGGTTTTGTTTTAACTTTATACTTTTGAATATGTAAAAATTTCATCCTCTAATTTGGATCTTATACCTTGTTAAGGTATAGAGGGATTTTTACATTTACTACGTATTTAAAGCTAAGTTCTTGAGATTCTTAGGGTCTGAATGAAATATGCGGTGATATTGATATGGGCTATATGACTGTATTATCAATATTCAGTTTGTTACTCTTGTGATAGTGTGTGATTACAGTATAATCATCCTATTAATGTACTACTTGGATTAATATGGTCAAATATGTTTGATTGGTTTACTTATGTTTTATTGAGTAAACACTTGCATTTAGATGATTGAATGATGACTATGTTATTTAATTTTCCTGAGATGCTTAATAATCTTGAAATATTTGTACAAAGACATGGTACTCATTAACATTAAAAAAATTTCTATAAAATTTGATACCTTGAGTTGAATATAAGTGTAAACTACCCAAATAATATTTCACATGAGACAATATTGATAGATAGGTAAAATTTCAAATATGGTAAGAATCTAAAGGTGGAAGAGTCTAATGGAGAATCTTAGGTATGTAACTTGATATTCATGATTCCCTTGGAATCTATAAACTTACTTTCAAGGTTTTAAAGTCAAAACTATCCTTAAATTTAATATTTTACCAATAGTATGTTCCTAAGAGTATAAATACAGTTAGCCTAGTTGTAAGAATAGAAAATTTTGAGTAAAAGATATTGTCGGCTTATAAAAGTAAATCCTACCTAACTCAGGTCTATAACTTTGTGAGAGTTATTATAAGATTATTAAGGAGTGAACTTTTAGTTTTAAAGCTTGTCAAAGTATGAGTTTGGATTTATTTTATGGGTAGAATCTGATTAGTATGACCTTAAAATAAAAACTCCTCATGACTAGTCTTGTGTGTTGTAATACCTTGATGAAAAATAGTTGTAATTATAGTTGTCTAGTTCATAAAAAGTTTCATGTGTTATGCCGCTTAGTTTGATAACTCTTGATTCTAGATAATACCTTTTGTATGTATTTCCTAATAATACATGAAATAAATGTTGAAAAGATGGAATCTATGATGTATTTCTGATTGTGTGATGATTTTTGGTTGACAAGTAATGACATCTGGTAAATGTGAACTTATGAGATGTGAAATTGCAAGTTTTTGTGAAAATAATGACTGTTCACCTAGAATTAAAAGTGTATAATTATGTGCATGAATGAATTGACTGTGAGTAATGAGATGAAATCATCGGGATGATGATTCATTAAGGGGAAGAATGTAACATCCCACAAACTCAATTTAGGATCATGTAAGAGTTGAGCTTATCCCTAGAATGATATAACTAAGTTGAAGGATTTAATGTAGTGAATCCTAGATTGTAGCTTACAATTCATTTTAATAAATACTTTTCATATTAGTTGTGTGGATAATGCCAAAAAACCATGAATAAAGGTAGGAAGTGTTATGCTACTCCTACTAAAGTGATGGGACTTGGGTTTTTTTAATGATGCTCACTTTGAACCCTGATTTTATATTTAAATTTTAGGATTACAATTACGAACAACATTCATATGATCAAGATAAATTATTTGGTACCTGAGACTTGAATAAAGCTAGAAAACAATCTTTATAAGCTATGGTAAATAGGAATATGATGTGTGAATTAAAGCTCATTTTGGGCTTAGACCTTATAAAAAGGATTGTGAAATTAATTATCATTTAAATGTTAAACTTAGTCACTAATGGCCAAATTAATGAAAACAGAATTGTATATCCAAGCCACTGGGAAAAGCTTATTAAAAATTGGCTAGTAGGTTGATCATTTGTAAAGCATGGGAAAATAATAAAATCCTAAATTAAGGTAATTATATCAGTATGTTGTGGTAAACATGAAGGGGATAATGTTATTACTTCCATTATGCCAACCTTGATAAGATGTTTATTTTGGAATATTGAATAAATAAAATTGATTTTATGAGTTATATGTATGTATCACTAGGGAATTATTATGGTAATTATAAGGTTATCATTTTTGTATTTTAAACTAGTCTTATGTAAACTTAGAAGTAATAATAAGTTTAACTTGGCAATTGACATGTAATGGATAAATTTTCTAATGCCATTTTAAGGCTTAAAAATCCATGCAACTAGGGTTAAAATCAATTATTTTTACCAGAAAGGAAAGGAAGTGGGATAAGACAAAGCCACAAATATGCCATCCCTATCATTAATATTAATTAATTACCTCGAGTTGAGTGCATCTCCATATAGCAACTACCAGTTCGTAGGGTTGTAATTGATAGTTTTGTCAATGAAAAATTGATCTTGGAGAATTTCTACAGGAAGAAGGATTTAATGTCATGCTAGTTCTAAATAAGTTACTTTATAAAAACATTTCATTGATCAAAGGGATGTTATGGAGGAATCTAAGTTTCTTGGTTCAAAGTTGTATTCAATTTGTGGCTACGAAGGAAGTTGGAGAAAAGCATTTAGTCTTACCCTTTTCTAGGAAAGAACCATTCTTTATCTCCCCTATCATTTTATTTCATCTAGTATTAGATTGAATACATATTTGCAATCATGCTTGGGTTAATAAAATTGTGAGCATGTGAAATCTTGAGCTTGTTGTTTTATAACTAAGATTTATATGAAAATAAATGGTAATATATATGGTTGTAAATCGTGGGCATATCTTATTATTCATCCCCCTAATACTACTCTAATCGTATTTATAAATTATGGGTTTAAATGATACTCCAGGAAGAGGTTTAGAGAGTCTTCAATATTGTTTGCATTATATTGATTTTGGTTAAACTAGATAGATGTGGGTTTGGAAAAATTATTCCATAATTATGTAAGTCGATTTGGGTATTTTGGGTTTTATTATATCTGGTCAAAACTTGACCATTTGGATCTGGTATGAAACCTTGTCCCTTATACTGGTGTTTATTACTTTTTCACTTCTGGTATGTGTGTGTGTCTTCTGTGAAAATGAAATAGTATTTAGGTTTATACCGAGTTGAATTGGTGATCTCAAGCATATTAAAACTAGGTGTTATTGTTGTTTAAAATATAAACTTGTTTTGATTATGGAAAGGATAAATTATCAATCTATGCTTTACTTACTTCCTTTGCTCGATTATTGTGTTTGTATCCTGAACAATAAACCAGGAGTAGAAGACTTGTTTTTTTATGGAAAGTATAAATACTAGTCATGGACTCCAATCTTATCAACCATGTTGGTATTACTATCCTTTGTTATTTTCTAGAGTAAAATGTATTTAATAATCTGTTATTTTAAAACCATTTAGGGTTTACGGGTTCTTCTCAACTAAATCTTCTTCATCATCGTTCAGTCTTTTGTAGGTTGTAAGTTCAACCTGAACATTCTTTTACCTTGGAATAAGGCAAGTTCCTTTAGTAATAAGATGTTGATATGTAGAGTTGTAGGCTCTCTTAGATTGAAAATAATGTTGTCATATACTAATTCTCATGATTTTTTATCTAAACTAGTTTGGATTGGCATCGAATAATAGAAAAATAATTGAGGGAATTAGATTTTATAAGGGTGATGCTAGCTCATCCTATGCCCAAAGTATGGAAAACCTTTTTCTCCTCATTAATTCGGAAGTCATTTATGTTATAGGTGGTAAATATATAACTGATACCAGTTCTTAAAATTTTGAAAAATATCAACTAGAGTTTGGAATTTGATGGATAATGAATGGAAAAAATAATTGATTATGTCTTATTTATAGGAAAGACCAAAATTTTTATCCTAAACCAAGGAGACTTGACTAGTTTGGCACATTTGAGATGTTGCTAATTTTTTTATCCATTTAAAAAGTGGGATGAGGAGGCGAAACCTAGTTTATTTTCATTACCACCAACCAATTTTATTTAAAACCTCAATCTTGTCTTATGTGGTGATTGTTTGTCTATAAAATGACACTATGTCGATGATATAATTAAGTGTATTTTATCCCATTATGGAGGAGTAGTATGTAATCATCGCTAAGACAAGCTAAGGAAGTCTAAACTTATACATATATAAGAGTAATCAAATTTTGGTTTGGGGTCATTCTTGAATGTGGTATTTATTACAATGATAGTAATAAGAAGTAACTCAATGTGATGTATGGTATAAAATAATATACGAGATCTGTATGTTGGGTTATAAAGTTTATTGTCTTAATTAGTATAATTATTATGGTATATAACTTGAGATATTTAAGGCTTATGCCATAATAAGGTATTATTGGATTAATGTAAGATACACTATTTTATGAAGTTGTGACCTATAAAATTCATGGGAATAAAATAATAAGAATGCGGTTATTATAGTATAGGCTTAATTATTGATTAGTTAGACATTTGAAGTTGATTGTGATTAGCTTTATTGAAAGGATTACTTTGTGTGTCAAGGTTAATAATTATTTGAATTTTTTGAGCATTAGTAACTTCTATTTATGAATGGGATGATATATATTCATACCATGTTTGATATGAATTTGATAATGATATCTAACCTCTATGAGTATTTGTGTGTTTTATCATAACATGTTGTATTGATTATTTGATGGTCATTATTGGACATTATTATATTTATCTCATCTTAACTTAACTTGTTTATGTCAATTATTAATGAGACTCTACCATTAAGGAATACTAAAGAAGGTAAAATGAGCAGTGCTTAATGAAAGAAAATCAAGTTATTAAAATATGATGTTTGATGTAATTCATGTTTATGTTCTAGGAATGAATTTAATATTGTGGTATTTATTCATTCTAATATTTTACGACATAAATTTATAAGCGAGATAAAGAACTTTTCTTGCTCTTTCAGTTGAACTCAGCTCACCCGTAGGAAAGTGAGCGAAGATAACAAGAGGGAAATAAAGAGATAGAATGTTTAATATGCGGTATTTATTCATTCTAATATTTTACGACATAAATTTATAAGCGGGATAAAGAAATTTTCTTGCTCAGTTCAGTTGAACTCACCTTGTTAACAATTGTAGGAAAGTGAGCGAAGATAGCAAGAGGGAAATAAAGAGATAGAATGTTTATCTAGCATGAATTTTCTATGATCACTTGATGAAAATAAAAATGTACTCAAACTTGTTAATATATGAGATTCTTGATTGTGATTACGGGATCATTGAATTTTTTGTGCAATTATTTACTTGATGAAGTCTATTGTGCAACTATGTATTATGTTGTAATTTGGCTATGTCATTAATATTATGATCAATAGATCATTACTTGCTTCTTTTGAAAATATTCCATTACTTAATTGTTATCTCTGTGAAACCTTATCAATGTAATAGTATCAGGGTTTTTTTATTTTGATAACCTTGAACTAGTTGGAAATAGTACTTTCAAAGGACTAAAATAGGATTTTATGATTCAGTAATAAAAAAAAAAGGTGGAATTGTTACCTCATGAATTTAGCATTGGGTTACACATTATGATAAAAAGATGTATTAATGAACACTTTAATGTATTTTTAAGATTTAGGTTGTAATGTCATGTAAGAGATGGACCAAATTTGCACGATAAACTTCACAAAATAATATTCTTCACATTGTATGTTGATGTTTAGATACATTTACATATATATATATATATATATAGGACATATAATTCCTATATTTTAGGAGGTAGCCTTAACTACTTCTCCCACGAATATCTCCCACACTCTATATATGTGAGTGGTTAAAACTCACCAACAAATAATTGTTATATGTTGTTTTATATAAAAACCATATAACATAATATACTAACAATACTATTTCACTCACACACTACATGAATATTATTATTATTGAGTTATAAACTCATATAATAATAATATATTACAAATATTATTCAATCCATACAAATGTGAGCACTAACAAAGTATATTTCCCAACATTCCCCCCCTTAGTGTGAACATGGGGAAAACTTGCCTTTGTATTTGCACCTGCTCATGATCTGGTGATTTTCACAGGATGATCACAAACCTCAAGGATGGTTTTGCAAATGGTTGACCAAAACCAAGAATGGTGGTTTTCAATTGGTTTACCACAAACCACAAAGTGATGGTTTTACAAATGGATTACCAACAACTAAGAATGGTGGTTTTGCTATTGGTTTACCACAAACCACAAATGAAGGTTTTCAAGTGGTTTACCTACAACCACATCATGATACTATTCTCACCCTCATCACATCTCACCGTAGGGAATAACATAGGAAATTTTTTTGAAATCTACAACTCATATATACATAGGAAAAACTGACATAATGGAAATGGAACATTGGATCATGTTCCCCCCCTCAATGTGAAATTTCCACTTATTCAATCATGAACACTGCAAATAGGAACACTGATACTAGAACTCTAAAAAAAACATGACAAGAAGCACACGACACAAGCTGAAAGAAAATACACCACAAAAATGTCACCAAACCATCTATGTGGCCCCATCGTTGGCGACTGACGAGAGGTCACTGAATGACCTCCAACCTCCGATGCCTCCTGCCTCCGGTTTCATGCTGCTAGCTCAGCTAGATTTGATCATGGAGCTCAAATTTTCATACCTCATTCGGACGTCGGATACCACCGAAAATGCATCCGTAAGGAATTTTTTTACAATTTTACGACACTTTGAACTATTTACAATGACATGACTAGACTTGAAATGAGACAAAAATCTGATTGACTCTTTACGAATGTCCTAAATCACCTATTTGATTGACAATGACTAGAAATTTAAAAAGTAATAAATTGAGATTACTTTTTAAATTAAAATCACATTGACTAAGACAATACCAAAAATATTTCGAATCTTTTAACAATTTGACTCTTAACTTCGACAACACAACTTGACTAAAGACATATTTGACCTAATAATTTATTTCAACTATTTTGACACAAAAAACAACTTGACTATGGAATTCAACTTAATATATGGAAAATATGAATGGGTTTCCAAAACACATTAAGACACAATATGCAAAAAAGAACGGACTCGTGAAAATATTATAGATACGACCTTGAAAGGTAATCGACTTATAATATGGAATTTTTAAGCCATTGCATGTATTATGAGCACAAAAACCTCTTTCTGTTGGTGGCAGCTAGTCGGCAGTAGAGTGCCAAGTAGAGTAGGCGGGTGTGGATCCGTATTTTACAAAATATCAGATTCAACCGCTTGGCACATAGATCGATTAATCACATATAATGCTATTTTTTGAGCTATGCGTTGAGAAGAAGATTCAGCAGTGTAAACTCTGAGTCCATAGTAAATTAGTTCCAAATGTAATTTGACCAATATATTCGATGCAAACAATATTAGGCACGTGGGTATGGTAGTGCACGCTCAGTCTAGCAATTAATCTTATTTGCATATAGATGGATGTGCGTGACTATATTCAAATGATTTCAAGAGACAAACGAATGAAAGCACTGTCAATGATCACACAGGTCCAAGGTGATGCAAGAATATTTTAACAGATCCCTCAGAGAATGTGGTTGACGGCCCTCAGAAAATGGAAAATGCCAGGTCTGTGCTCAAGCTTCCATCGAAAGCCACGTAATTAAACTGATACACAATAAACAATAAACATACTCAAAGACGTACGGAACTGCACATTTCATAACACATTCACAGGGGTGAAATAACAATGTCTGCCCCTACTAATAAATTAAACTTCCATCACAAGCAGCTTCTGATATTCTCGCTCTGATACCAGATGTAAGAGTTGGACCAGATTTGCACAATAAACTTCACAGAATAATATTCTTCACACTGTATGTTGATGTTTAGATACATTTACATATATATAGGACATATAATTCCTATATTTTAGGAGGTAGCCTTAACTACTTCTCCCACGAATATCTCCCACACTCTATATACGTGAGTGGTTAAAACTCACCAACAAATAATTGTTATATGTTGTTTTATATAACAACCATATAACATAATATACTAACAATACTATTTCACTCACACACTATATGTATATTATTATTATTGAGTTATAAACTCATATAATAATAATATATTACAAATATTATTCAATCCATACAAATGCGAGCACTAACAAAGTATATTTCCCAACAATGTCTCGTAACTCAATTTAAGGTTTCAAAGCTTAATAGATAACATGTTATCACCTAAGTATGAAATTAGGAAATGCTATATTTATGAAGGTGTATTTACTTGGTATAGTAATTAAACCAGAAGGAAAATACAAGATTTTCACTCTCAACGGAATGATAAGCTATGTCATGTAAAGAACAAGTTCCTTGACACTTTAACATTCTCCTTAAGGGAAATAAGAAAACATTCAAAAAGGGTTAAGTTGATTTGATTTATAAACTAATCTGATTATCGTAACATGACATGGAAATCAACGTAATACTTGAAGGTGTTAGATAAAATAAAAAATGAACAAGGATGTTCTTCAACACCTAAACAAACTGTCAGTCCAAGAAGTGGTGAAATGAAGTAGAAGATCTATCATATTTACTATCATCCAAGATATAATGTGATGAACATTAATGATGAAATTTTACTCCAATTATTGATATGTAATGTGGTTAATTCACTATTAATCATATTAAACTTAAATACTTAAATGACACAACATATGGGATATGGTTGGGGAAGAACTGTATGGGAGATTAAATCCTTGTAGCTGATCTTCTATAAAATCATAGTTATGATGCCTAATGCAAATGATGAAATTTCTATTAGGAACATGTAGATTGTGCTCACCTCGAGTAATTATCAACAAATCCACTATGAAGGATTAGAATATATGCTCCCAAAAGAGTAATTTTAATATAACCATAATTAATGTATGACGATGTAGTCATAAAATAGAATTCTAATGGTAATCCTATAGATGAGATGAATTTGAATGTATATTTGGATAGCAAGGAAATTGTCATGAAGATCCAAGAAGAATTAATAAACAAACCTGTCGAGTTGTTAGTAACCATGCAAGTAAACCTAAGTTGGGTATGGATATTGTTGCAAAATTTTCTCAAGAGAATTAGTGTATTACTGAAATGAGAAACCTAAAATGAGTAAGATTCATATACATGTAAAATAGACCTGACTAATATAAATATGTAGAATTAAAATTGGATAACATGATTCAAATAAATAGCATAAGTTTTATTAAAAGGGGGCTAGTAGAAATGATACAAGTGTATCATAAATGTCAATTGATTATGTAGTTTTCATAATTACATATAGGGGTAAGAACAACACTAATAGTTGTTTACTCATTGATAATGAGAGACAATATTTTTATATAGTTTGAAGTAGAATAATTAATTATGTAGTAATAATATTGGAAATATAGATCTAAAGAAGTTAACTAACTTATATCTAGAACAGATAGGTAGAAATGAATATTATAGGAACTACATTTTGTCCTATTGTGATACTATGAGATACGACCCTAGATATGATTCATTAGTGGTGAAAGATTCATGGAATATAGAATAACCTATCATGATTAAATTATTTAAGACACCGTGTTAGAATTTAGGACCCTTGACAGGTCGACTCTCTATAGCCACTATGTGGTCATATCCATCTAATGACATTGGTCATTATTTGAGTATTGTCTCTTAATGCTTATACAGAGTAGCCTTATCAAAACCCCAAATCTTGACATGGTATTAAGTTAATTACAAGATTTGTTAGAGCTATAAAGGTCGATTGAACCTCATGGGTATGTACCCGATGCCAAATTATGATGGCTACAGGAAGGGAAGTGGTCTAGTAATGATGTAAATAATTATAGAGACACTTAATTTACCATAGGCATCATAGGATGAAATAGAGGTATGTCTACATGCAAGTTAATCTAGATTTGTACCATGTACAAGACTTGTAGCTATTTACAACATTGAATACTAATCCATCTATTTGAATAAGTTATTGAGGTGAGATGACAAGTTCCCAATGGTTAGTGTGTCATCATGGAACCAAGCATGACATACATGCCTTTGAAACTTTTCACAAAGTTTATAAGATGCTAATTACACTGTCGTGATTTCACCAAGATCTAAGTTGTGAGATGCTAGATGGATTTCATGGAGGAATCCAGGTAGAAACTTAGAAATATCATCTATATACTCTCATGCGATTACACATGGTTTATGAAATTTTTGAAAATGGATTGCATTAAGGTTTATGGTGGATTTAAATATATGGGTATTTAAATCGTGAAGCATAAATTTAAAACTTAAATAATAATTTTTACAAAATCCCCAAATGTGAAGTGACAAAATTGGTTTTTACATTTCTTCTTCATCTCATATCAACATTAAACCCCGATCCTATTCTTCATATCACCATCCCATAGATGCGGATGACACCGTGTCTCCCCCTAAGGTTTTTTTAATATCCACCATTTCCCTCAAACCGGTCACCTATCAAGTTGAAAATGAGACTCATTCCTTTCCTCTTAAGTATCCTGGGATGATAGCAAAGGATTCCTCTATCATTCATGTCCTACAAGTGAAGAGATGAAAATTCCATCCTTTCTTACATGGGGTAGGATATCCTCATCTTTATAAGTCCTTACCTTCCATCACATCCACCCTTCTTAATGAATCCACTGTCAACATCAACATAAGGAATCCTCAAGAGCCTCACATCTTAGAGGTTGTCTAATCTAGTGATCCACAAGATTCTAATTCTTTCACTATATTCCTTTCTAATCATAGCCAATGTAACACTCTGAATTGATGTTACTTCCTCCTGAGCATTCAAGTGTTGATATATGATTTCTTCTATAAAAGGATGTGTTCCTTTAATTGTGAAGTCATGCTTGATATGTACTGTATCTTCTTTGCAATTGAAGATCTTTGACTGAGTCGGAATATGATTGGACTCTTTTATTTCTTTCATTTTGCACCTGAGTTTAATCTGATCTCGGAATGAATTGTGGATTTATCCATCTATAAGACTAACCTTGGATCAGTGGCATTGATCCAAGAGATGCTTTAAGTTTATTTGGGATGAACAAAAATTATAGACCTTACGCAGGTTGCAAGGTCTGAATGCGTTGAATAAGCTATTCCGGAGTCTAACTCAGGCTGATCGTGTTAAATGAATTGGTTCCCGATATCGTAATATCGGAAGGTCTTGATCATGGGCGGGTAATAAATTTCAGATACATTTATTCAACTAGCCTATTGGCGTCTTTGGAGTGAATCCTTTTCGTGAATGTATATCAGAGGTTCTTATTCGAACATTCTAAATGTTAGACCTAAAGCTGGATTTATTAAGGTTAATAACCTAAACCTAAACTATAACCTATGGGTTAGATTAGTGTTAATCTAACCTAGCCCTAAGCTATAAGCTAAAAGTTCCTAAAGTTAGCAACCTAGCGCTAAGGAGGTTAGACTAAGTATCATCTTAAATCCTAACCTATGTTTCTAACCTAACAAATGTTAGTGGAGGAAGGGGACCTATGAAGGGGTGCGAGCCATGGGCGGTAGTTTCTATGGCATTAAATGAAGGAGATAAGCATGAAGGACAAGGAATTAGCGGAGGTTTCAAACGGCTAGTGAAAGCCGACGTGGCAGAGTCGCCAAAGTTAGAAATGGTCTTTGAATTGTTTTTATCCATCGCCAACTATGGCGGTCGGTGGCAATGGAGATTGAGCGGGAATTTTGGAGTTAATGCAATTAATGAACTCGGTCTTGAGCTGGATTTCTCGGGAAGACATGCAAAATGGAAAACTGGTAGTTTGTTTGGTTTTTCATGCGCTCGGTTTTCTCTCTGTTTGATCACTGGTTCTTCGCACCAGTCTACTTGGTGTTGCATGGCAAATATGAGAGTAACTAGCTCTTTTCTCTGTCAAGGAAAGTTTATAAGGCATGGAAATAACAAATTATTGATGTTGAATCTAACGTGGAAAAAGAGGAGAAGGCTCGAGCTCTTTCAGTGGTCTTCTTCAGATTTTTAAGCAGCATTACCAGGCATGTTAGGCCCTAACTCTTAAAAATCTTGCTTTCCTTCAAATGATTTCATTAGAACAACTCTGTTCAGATGATTTTTGGGATCAGTTGGTTTTTATGGTAGCTTTGTGTGATTTAGTTGTTGTATCTTCTTACTGGCTGATTTTCAAGTGAACCCTTGATGGGTGTGCATTATGTTTCGAACGGTTGCACTATCCTGCTATGTTTTGCATTTCGGTTAGATTTTGTAGAAATGCTTGCATAGATAATATACGAATTCGGCTCTGTGGAAGTCCATGAATTGTTTTCTTGTTTGATTCAGACTTCAGTCTATACCTTTGTTTTCTCTTATTGAAAATGATACTGTTGGATTTCTTGAATGTACAGTATATTCGACTTTTTATAAGATTTGTCGTGAGTAATATATGTTATTGTTGCTGTTGGACTTCTTGAAATGAAAATATGTTTTGGTTTCTGTAGAAGTATCGCCGTGAATACTATTTGTTATTGAATTCCATTGGAATCCTAGAGTAGATAGTATTTTGACTTCTGTAGAAGCTATCAATGAGAATACTTGTTAGTTTAGACTCAGTTGGAGCCCTGGAAAAGTATCTGGTATATCTATTTCTGTCACTTTGTTTTGATTACTGTGGCTTAGCAGTGAATATCGCAGATATTGGTTCAGTTGGAATCCTTGATATGTATCTTGAGTTACGACTTTTGTAGAAGTTTTGGTGTGAGCATTATTGGGATTCTTGAATTGTTGTCGCATGAAATTAACTCTAATCGAAGCTTTGTTATGAGCACTAGTTGTATGTGATACTGTTGGAGATCTCGATATGTTGCGAGTGGGCATGAATCTCGATTAAAACCCTCACTTTGTGTATGCATATAGTTCTGAATCCTTCTTAGCATTCTTGTGTTCCTGTCTGCTTCACTGTGGAAATTAATGGAAAGGTTTTCTTTACAAACCTTACTCGGGTTGAGACCCTGTTGTATCCGTAGTAGCTTGACTTAGAATGAAACTTTGAGGAAAATACTGATATGGGATTCGGCTTCTGTGAAGACCTTGTTGTGATTATTTTTCTTGAAAACGGCTTCCAATAGAAGTCATGGTTGTTTTATCGTAAGGATTTGTTTCAGTTGAATGAGGTTGTGCATGTTTGTGTTTGATTCAGTATGAATGTCACTTTATATGCATATGGAACATCATTTGTTTTAATGTTATCTAGCCCCTTGTTTGACTGTGATAAAGAGGTTGTTCTTTTGATTTCAGCCTTGGATTTAAGTCCTTGCTATGTTAGTAGGGATTAGATTGAGCTGTATGTTGCTGAGTGTTTCGACTCAGTGGGATTGCTCTTGTGTTTGTGCATGATTACGTCTTCTGTTATCATGATTATCTAGTCGTGTGCTTGACTGAAGTAAAGAGCTATTAACTGTACCTTGACAAGCGATGGCGTTGGATATTTTCTCGTTTGTTGAATAATATGGAAGGTTATGTGGGGTCTATTTGATGGATTATTCATCACTGCCTTGTCACGAGAGCTACTGTGTTGTTCAGTAAGTTATAGGTAATTTTTATATGTGTATTTTGACGGACTGTAATTCTTCCTGTGGTCTCGACTGGCTTAGTCGCAGGCGTATAATGTGATTGCATTACTCTTAAGTGGACGGTACAGTCATGAGCATGTTTGGAAGGGACATCTGAATGTCTCAGTTTCTTTCTCTTCTGCTGTAAAGTATATGTTGATATATTTTTATCTAACTGTTGGATTTGTTTTAACATACTGATGGATTCATGAATTGTTATGATATTCATTTTATTATGTTGAATATAATGACCTGTCTGATGTTTGTTGTCCTTGGGATTCAGATGGATAGTTGTTTTGGATACAATTGTTCTCCTTAGTCACATACATTTATGAAGAAATATCTGAAAAGTATCTAGGACTATTTAGTAACTATAATATGAGTTACGCGTTTATAGTCATGTTTGAATTACAAAAGAGCATAGTCTGAATATATTTACATGTTTGGTGAAATGATTTCATTTAAACAGGTTGTTTAATGAAAACAATTGGTGGATTGCAATTGTTTTAAGAATTAGTGCTTATCATGCTCAGTTCATCGAACTGACCCGTGTTGACAATTTTTGCGAGATGATTCTTTGTAAGTGGTAAAAGCACGCAGATCTGATATGATGTTTAGATTGTTTAATTTGGTTTTATGATGAATTACAGCTTGATTCTCTGAATGTACTACTTGAAGAAAGATGTTCTTTTGCTGTTGAGTATTGTATCAAGTATGCTGAATGCATAAAATGTATTTGATTAGCTTGAAAGGAATGAAAAGAGATATTTGTTACTTATGTGTTTGTATTCGTATCTTGATGGTTTGACCTTCTTCAGTTTGAATGATCTTGAGAGCATTATTATTATTGTATAAAGTGGAGACTTTTGTGATTATCTAAGTAAGCTTGCAAGATTATGTGACTGAATACTTATGATTGTTTAGTAGTTCTAGTATGTTCTATCTAAAGCTAAATTGGAATTTAGATCACTGTCTTTCTGGAAGCTAGGGTTAAAATAAACCTGAGCAGGAAGCTAAACAAGCTGAATAAATTATTACTTCCTAGTCTTGATCTAAGTCAGGACAACGTTTAATTGGATTCTTAATCACTATATCTCGATACTATTAAGTAAGATATAAATTCAGTTATGAGAACTGATATAAACCTAAAAAGGGTTTGGTTAGCAATCTCATGTGAAGGATGAGGGTTATTGTCCAATTTCGTTGATTTAGAATTATGTATATTCTATGAACTCCTTGAAGGGACCTCTAGTCTTAATAACTTCTCTTGTGTAAAGGGTTTTACTAAGAAAGGTAATTCTAAGGTGAGGAACCCAGGGATTGGGAAAGACTACCCTTAAGGGAGCGTCTTATAGTATAATTTTAACTCAACGTATGTTATACTTATTAATAAGTAGATCTTTTCGAGGTGGATTTAAAGGTTGACGGCACAAGTCAACTGCAGGGTTGTACCTTCGAGAAGATTAGGATCTTCTCGAAGATACAACAATGCAGGTGACTTATGATGACACCCTTTGCATTGATCGCTAAGATTTACACTTTAAATTTGAACAAGTTACTCTGGGACTGAATAGGAATGTGGTCACGTTATAAGGCTGCCCTAGGAGACTCGGGGTATCTTGACACACTGGATTAACTTGTATTGACCCAGTATGTCAGCATATCCCTAGTCCTCGGGAGCATCCCTATAACGTTCTCATATTACTAATCCGTTCTTGAGTGAATAACTTGGGGCAGGAATGACTGACAGAAGTCAGTATAAGACATTCTACATAACATAGGAATGGGGTGAAGGACGTATTCCAGATTGACGAGTATGCCATCAAGGAATACGAGACATAAGAAATATGTTTCAAATCTTTGCCCAAAGTATCGCAAGCTGTTGATTGCATTGTCCTAAGTCACCTAGTCCAAGGGATGAGATGCCGATGAATAATAGTAACAATTATTCAGATAGGTTCCTTGGATAGAGCATTCTAAATCCCAGATTAGGGAAGAGAACCGCAAGAGTATTGTGTTAAAATAAAAATGCCAACTCTTTGATACTCATGAATAGATCGGTAGATTACCGAGTCATGGAATGAATAGATCGGAAGTACTCCGAGTCATTGCAGCTGCATATGGTTATCTGTTATAAGAATGGTTGTTTTTATTTGTGAGTTCTAAATTATGTATTTAGAACCAGGAAGCATTTATCAAAAAAAAATTTACTTGTTCTAATGTATAAAAATGAGGATGTTACATCTTGGTATCAGAGCTGAAGGTTGCAGCTCTTGGACCTATTGTGTCCATAAACTGATAAAAACCTGAATTTTCTTGTAACAGAAAATGGTTAGAACAAGGGGGAACGTTGCGAATAATGCTCCACCTGAAGGAGGGGGAAACAACCCAAAAACTTGATGAGATCCTTGCTGCCCTGTTGGACACAAGAGATCATTTAGCTATACTTGAACAATGAGGTGATGGGAAATGAGGAGGATGAAGAAGCTGGTAATAACAATCAGCAACCTCCTGAGGACAACCCCGATTTGGGTGTTGATATTAATGCTGGAAATGCACCTATTCAACTAGAAAACAAAAAGGCCAGGTTGGCAGCAGAACTCACTAATGATATAAAAAGGATAAGCCCACCTAAATATGATGGCACCACATTAGGTGATGGAGCTGAGAACTGGCTCAGCGAAATGGAGAAGTACTTTGCAATAAGAAACTTCTTAGAGGAAACCAAAGCTATTTGGGGAGCCTATCAGCTTTCCCATGAAGCATCTTCGTGGTGGGATAGCCGTAAAGCTGAGCTAAATATTGATGAGACCAATATTACTTGGGATCAATTTAAAGGCTATTTTAGGCAACGATGGCTGCCACAACTTTTCTATGATCAGAAAATGACAGAATTCCAGAACTTAGCTCAAGGGAAGCTAATGGTAACTGAATACTGGGAGCGGTTTACAAAACTCCTTAAGTATGTACCGCAATATCAAACTGACGAGAAGTTAGAATACGGAAATTCATCATGGGATTGAATCCCATGATAGGGGGAGAGGTCGATGTTCACAGTCCAACCACTATGGAAGGAGTTGTTGAAAAGGCCATAAGACAAGAATAGAAATTAAAGGCTATTTCTGCCCATAAAGAGGAAGTGCGGAAGAAGATTGCAAACCCTTCTTCAACTTCTCTTGCACCCAAAAAGGGACCATGGAAAAAGTTTGGAAACAAAAGTAAGTTTCCAGGGGATAATAGTAAGAAAGCAGTAGTAAATAAGCCTGCTGGAAATGTAAGGGATAATTTTGCCAAAAATTATAACAATGGGCAAAAGCCCTATGGAGGACAATGTGATAATTACAAGACTGGAGGCAATTTTGAGCCTAAAAAGGGACCTGTAGGAGGCTGCTACAATTGTGGCAAAGACCACTACGCAAATCAGTGCCCTTTGAAGAAGGATGATCGTAATCAGCAGCATAAGATACATCTGTGAAAGAGTGCAGACAAGCAAGCTTAAAAGCAAGTGACACCTATACAAGTTAAGGTAAGTTATTTGGCATACCTGTCACTATTCTTTTTGATACAGGAGCTACTGAATGTTTCATTTCTAATAAACTTGCTTCTAAACTTAAGAGAAAAGCTGGAAAAATGGATAAATCTTGGACTATACAGTATGGTAATAACTCTGTTTATACAGTGAGTATGTGTCTTTTTGGGGCAGTCCTTGACTTACCTAACTTTTCCACGGAAGTTGACCTCTATGTTACACCTTTGGGGTCTTACGACATTGTCATTGGTGTCAATTGGTTAGCTGAACATAAAGCAAAAGTAGACTACTATGAAAAGAATATAAGATGTTTAGATGATCATTTGAAACAACGAGAGATTCAAGGGGTTAAACGGGAAATTTCAGTTAGAAAACTGTCAGCTATGCAACTTAAAAAGGCTAAAAACAAAGGATGTACCCTTTATGCAGTAAAGATATCTGAATTTTCAGAAGAAGATGGTGATTCCATGAAACGATTTCCTCTGCTACAAAGTTTCAGGGATGTTTTTCCGGAGGAATTACCAGGGTTACCACCCAAGAGGGAATTTGACTTCACCATCGAAATCAAACCAGGAACTGGAACCTATTTCCAAAGCACCTTATCGGATGACTACTATGGAGTTAGTCGAGCTTAAGGCACAATTGCAAGAACTTTTGTCTAAAGGTTTGATTAGACCAAGTGTTTCACCTTGGGGAGCACCTGTAATATTTGTGAAAAAGAAGGATGGAACACTTAGGCTGTGTATTGATTATCGGATGTTGAACAAAGAAACAATCAAGAACAGATATCCACTTCCAAGGATCGACGATTTATTTGATCAGATGCATGGGGGCGTTTTATTCTAAGATAAGACTTCGATCTGGCTATCATCAGTTAAGGATTAGAGAAGAAGATATTCATAAAACAACTTTCCGAACAAGGTACGGACATTATGAAATCACGGTTCTACCCTTTGGATTAACTAATGCACCATAACTTTTATGAACTTAATGAATAATATTTTTCAAGAATATTTGGACAAGTTTGTACTTGTATTCTTGGACGATATTCTCATTTATTCTAAAAGTGTTGAGGAGCACAATGAGCATTTGAAGATAGTTTTGGGGATTTTGAGAAAAAGAAAGTTGTATGGTAAGTTATCCAAATGTTCTTTCTTTGATTCAGAAGTTCACTATTTGGGTCATGTCATTAGCAAGGAAGGAATTGTTGTAGATCCTTCAAAAATAGTGGCAATAACTGAGTGGCCTGCACCAAAGAATGTGCACGAAGTAAGAAGCTTCATGGGTCTTGCTAGTTACTATAGAAAATTTGTTAAGGATTTTTCTAAAGTAGCTGCACCGATAACTTCATTACAGAAGAAGGATAAGAAATTTATTTGGAATGATAAGTGTGAAGCGGCTTTCAAAAGTCTCGAAAAGCCGCAGTTGACTTCCGCACCTATATTAGTTGTACCTGGACCCTAATGGGAGCTTTTTTGTTGAACGGATGCTTACAGGGAAGGCCTTGGAGGTGTTTTGTTACAAAATGATCAAGTCATAGCATATGAAAGTAGAAAACTTAAGTTACATGAGCTGAATTATGTTCCTCATGATTTGGAGCTTCTTTGCCATTGTTCATGCGCTTCAAGTCCTGGAGACACTATTTACTTAGGAAACCTTTTGAGTTGAAAGCGATCACTTAGGACTGAAATATATTTTCACTCACCTAATTTGAATGCCAGACAGAGAAGGTGGTTAGATTTTTATCCCAATATGATTTTGATATTAGCTACATCAAAGGGAAGGAGAATAGAGTAAGAGATGCTCTAAGTCGTAGGAGGCACATTTTTGCTCTTATAACATTAAAAACTCAGTTTAAGGATGAGGTAAAAGTGCCTCGAGAATCTGATATATACTTTCAGCAAGTAAAAGTAGCACTTGCTGCAGAACCTAATGATGAAAGGTATAAGGGTTTTCATTTTGATAATGAAGGAATCTTACGTTATGAAAACAGGGTATATGTACCTATGCTGAACGATTTGAGAAAGAAGTTGTTAGTTGAATTTCATAATTCACCTTTCTCTGGACACCCGGGTATCACAAAAATGCTTGCTGATCTGAAACAACAATACTTTTGGAAAGGTATGAAAAAGGATGTCATTGATTTTGTGACTCATTGTCTGGAATGTTAGTGGGTTAAGGTAGAACACATGCACCCTGCTAGACTGTTATATCCTCATAGCATACCACAGTACAAATGGCAAGTAATAAGCATGGATTTTGTACAAGGGTTACCTATGTCTAGGAACAAACATGATGTTATCCTGGTAGTTGTAGATAAACTAACTAAGGTAGCTCATTTCATCGCTGGAAATCTAAAGGATGATTCACCAGTGTTGGCCAAAAGATTCGTACATGAAATTTTCAGGTTGCATGGTGTACCAGAATTGATTATATCTGACAGGATCCTAGAATGACGTCAAGGTTTTGGAAAATGCTTAATACAGCTCTTGGAATGAAACTAAACTTCAGTTCTGCATATCATCCAGGAAACGGATGGACAAACTGAGAGAGTAAATCAGGTGTTGGAGGACATGTTGTGAATGTATTGCATGGATCAACAGTATAAATGGGAAGAGTATCTTCCATTAGTTGAATTCGCATACAACAACACTTATCACTCATCTCTTAAAATGGCACCATTTGAAGCACTTTATGGAAGGAAGTGCAGAACCCCTGTTAGCTGGGATAGTGTTGAGGATAGAGTGGTAATTGGACCAGAGATCCTCACTAAAATGGAACAGCAAGTTAAGCTGATTCGTGAATGATTAAAGGAAGCAGCGGATAGGCAGAAGAGCTATGCTGACCTTAAGCGGGTTGATCGAAGGTTTGAGCTTGGTGAGAAGGTTTTTCTTCGTGTTAAACCTAGAAAGAGTTCTATAACTTTTGGCAAGGCTGCCAAGTTGTCACCTCGTTATGTGGGACCTTTCGAAATTGTCGAAATAATCAATCCTGTAGCTTATCGATTAGCATTACCACCTGCTTTATCTCGCATGCATGATGTTTTCCATATTTCTTTGCTTAAGAAATACGTTTCAGATCTATCACATGTTTTAAATTGGAATTCCTTGCAGGTCAAGACACGGGAATAATCATGGTTAAACCCACACGAGTGTTGGAAACTCACCAATTGCATTTAAGAAATCATGAAATACAACAATGTAAGGTCAGTGGGACCGGTTTTAAGAAAAGTGCAACTTGGGAAAATTTGGAAGAGATGAAAATTGCTTTTCCTTTTCTTTTTCAACGAGAATGAGATCTTGACAAAACATTTCTTTTATGAACTTATCTTTTTCAAGTTTATATGAAAGCCAGATTGAGGCAAACATTATTCAGGTTGAATAAAATGTATTGTGACATTGATTTCTGGAACTATTCAAGTTGGAAATAGTCGCATTGTTTTGTGAACTAATAAATTGGTTGACCTGAAGGTTAATCGAATATGTAATCATCGGGATGATGAATCTTTTAGGAGGGAAGCATGTAACACTCTAAAGCTGATATTACTTCCTCCCCGAGCATTCAAGTGTTGATATATGATTTCTTTATTACTATAAAAGGATGTGTTCCTTTAATTGTGAAGTCATGCTTGATATGTACTGTATCTTCTTTGCAATTGAAGATCTTTGACTGAGTCGGAATATGATTGGACTCTTTTATTTCTTTCATTTTGCACCTGAGTTTAATCTGATCTCGGAATGAATTGTGGATTTATCCATCTATAAGACCCAGCCTTGGATCAGTGGCATTGATCCAAGAGATGCTTTAAGTTTATTCGGGATGAACAAAAATTATAGACCTTACGCAGGTTGCAAGGTCTGAATGCGTTGAATAAGCTATTCCGGAGTCTAACTCAGGCTGATCGTGTTAAATGAATTGGTTCCCGATATCGTAATATCAGGAAGGTCTTGATCGTGGGCCAGGTAATAAATTCAGATACATTTATTCAACTAGCCTATTGGCAGTGCTGGAGTGAATCCTTTTCGTGAATGTATGTCTGTAGGTTCTTATTCTGAACATTCTAAATGTTAGACCTAAACTGGATTTATTAAGGTTAATAACCTAAACCTAAACTATAACCTATGGGTTAGATTAGTGTTAATCTAACCTAGGCCTAAGCTATAAGCTAAATGTTCTAAGTTAGCAACCTAGCGCTAAGGAGGTTAGACTAAGTATCATCTTAAATCCTAACCTATGTTTCTAACCTAACAAATGTTAGTGGAGGAAGGGGACCTATGAAGGGGTGCGAGCCATGGGCGGTAGTTTCTATGGCATTAAATGAAGGAGATAAGCATGAAGGACAAGGAATTAGTGGAGGTTTCAAACGGCTAGTGAAAGCCGACGTGGCAGAGTCGCCAAAGTTAGAAATGGTCTTTGACTTGCATTTGTCCATCGCCAACTATGGCGGTCGGTGGCAATGGAGATTGAGCGGGAATTTTGGAGTTAATACAATTAATGAACTCGGTCTTCGAGCTCGGATTTCTCGGGAAGACATGCAAAATGGAAAACTGGTAGTTTGTTTGGTTTTTCATGCGCTCCGGTTTTCTCTCTGTTTGATCACTGGTTCTTCACACCAGTCTACTTGGTGTTGCATGGCAAATATGAGAGTAACTAGCTCTTTTCTCTATCAAGGAAAGTTTATAAGGCATGGAAATAACAAATTATTGATGTTGAATCTAACGTGGAAAAAGAGGAGAAGGCTCGAGCTCTTTCAGTGGTCTTCTTCGGATTTTTAAGTAGCATTACTAGGCATGTTAGGCCCTAACTCTTAAAAATCTTGCTTTCCTTCAAATGATTTCATTAGAACAACTCTGTTCAGATGATTTTTGGGATCAGTTGGTTTTTATGGTAGCTTTGTGTGATTTAGTTGTTGTATCTTCTTACTGGCTCGATTTTTCAGTGAACCCTTGATGGGTGTGCATTATGTTTCGAACGGTTGCACTATCCTGCTGTGTTTTGCATTTCGGTTAGATTTTGTAGAAATGCTTGCATAGATAATATACGAATTTGGCTCTGTGGAAGTCCATGAATTGTTTTCTTGTTTGATTCAGACTTCAGTCTATACCTTGTTGTTTTCTCTTATTGAAAATGATACTGTTGGATTTCTTGAATGTACAGTATATTCGACTTTTATAAGATTTGTCGTGAGTAATATATGTTATTGTTGTTGTTGGACTTCTTGAAATGAAAATATGTTTTGGTTTCTGTAGAAGTATCACCGTGAATACTATTTGTTATTGAATTCCGTTGGAATCCTAGAGTAGATAGTATTTTGACTTCTGTAGAAGCTATCAATGAGAATACTTGTTAGTTTAGACTCAGTTGGAGCCCTGGAAAAGTATCTGGTATATCTATTTCTGTCGCTTTGTTTTGATTACTGTGGCTTAGCAGTGAATATCACAGATATTGGTTCAGTTGGAATCCTTGATATGTATCTTGAGTTACGAATTTTGTAGAAGTTTTGGTGTGAGCATTATTGGGATTCTTGAACTGTTGTCGCATGAAATTAACTCTAATCGAAGCTTTGTTATGAGCACTAGTTGTATGTGATACTGTTGGAGATCTCGATATGTTGCGAGTTGGCACGAATCTCGATTAAAACCCTCACTGTGTATGCATATCGTTCTGACTCCTTCTTAGCATTCTTGTGTTCCTGTCTGTTCACTTCTGTGGAAATTAACGGAAAGGTTTTCTTTACAAACCTTACTCGGGTTGAGACCCTGTTGTATCCGTAGTAGCTTGACTTAGAATGAAACTTTGAGGAAAATACTGATATGGGATTCGGCTTCTGTGAAGACCTTGTTGTGATTATTTTTCTTGAAAATGGCTTCCAATAGAAGTCATGGCTGTTTTATCGTAAGGATTTGTTTCAGTTGAATGAGGTTGTGCATGTTTGTGTTTGATTCAGTATGAATGTCACTTTATATGCATATGGAACATCATTTGTTTTAATGTTATCTAGCCCCTTGTTTGACTGTGATAAAGAGGTTGTTCTTTTGATTTCGGCCTTGGATTTAAGTCCTTGCTGTGTTAGTAGGGATTAGATTGAGCTGTATGTTGCTGAGTGTTTCGACTCAGTGGGATTGCTCTTGTGTTTGTGCATGATTACGTCTTCTATTATCATGATTATCTAGTCATGTGCTTGACTGAAGTAAAGAGCTATTAACTGTACCTTGACAAGCGATGGCGTTGGATATTTTCTTGTTTGTTGAATAATATGGAAGGTTATGTGGGGTCTATTTGATGGATTATTCATCACTGCCTTGTCACGAGAGCTATTGTGTTGTTCAGTAAGTTATAGGCAATTTTTATATGTGTATTTTGTGGGACTGTAATTCTTCCTGTGGTCTCGACTGGCTTAGTCACAGGCGTATAATGTGATTGCATTACTCTTAAGTGGATGGTACAGTCATGAGCATGTTTGGAAGGGACATCTGAATGTCTCGGTTTCTTTCTCTTCTGTTGTAAAGTATATGTTGATATATTTTTATCTAACTGTTGGATTTGTTTTAACATACTGATGGATTCATGAATTGTTATGATATTCATTTTATTATGTTGAATATAATGACCTGTCTGATGTTTGTTGTCCTTGGGATTCAGATGGATAGTTGTTTTGGATACAATTGTTCTCCTTGGTCACATACATTTATGAAGAAATATCTGAAAAGTATCTAGGACTATTTAGTAACTATAATATGAGTTACGCGTTTATAGTCATGTTTGAATTACAAAAGAGCATAGTCTAAATATATTTACATGTTTGGTGAAATGATTTCATTTAAACAGGTTGTTTAATGAAAACAATTGGTGGATTGCAATTGTTTTAAGAATTAGTGCTTATCATGCTCAGTTCATCGAACTGACCCGTGTTGACAATTTTTGCAGATGATTGCTGTAAGTGGTAAAGGCACGCAGATCTGATATGATGTTCAGATTGTTTAATTTGGTTTTATGATGAATTACAACTTGATTCTCTGAATGTACTACTTGAAGAAAGATGTTCTTTTGTTGTTGAGTATTGTATCAAGTATGCTGAATGCATAAAATGTATTTGATTAGCTTGAAAGGAATGAAAAGAGATATTTGTTACTTATGTGTTTGTATTCGTATCTTGATGGTTGACCTTCTTGGTTTGAATGATCTTGAGAGCATTATTATTATTGTATAAAGTGGAGACTTTTGTGATTATCTAAGTAAGCTTGCAAGATTATGTGACTGAATACTTATGATTGTTTAGTAGTTCTAGTATGTTCTATCTAAAGCTAAATTGGAATTTAGATCACTGTCTTTCTGGAAGCTAGGGTTAAAATAAACCCGAGTAGGAAGCTAAACGAGCTGAATAAATTATTACTTCCTAGTCTTGATCTAAGTCAGACAACGTTTAATTGGATTCTTAATCACTATATCTCGATACTATTAAGTAAGATATAAATTCAGTTATGAGAACTGATATAAACCTAAAAAGGGTTTGGTTAGCAATCTCATGTGAAGGATGAGGGTTATTGTCCAATTTCGTTGATTTAGAATTATGTATATTCTATGAACTCCTTGAAGGGACCTCTAGTCTTAATAACTTCTCTTGTGTAAAGGGTTTTACTAAGAAAGGTAATTCTAAGGTGAGGAACCCAGGGATTGGGAAAGACTACCCTTAAGGGAGTGTCTTATCGTATAATTTTAACTCAACATATGTTATACTTATTAATAAGTAGATCTTTTCGAGGTGGATTTAAAGGTTGACACAAGTCAACTAGAGGTTGTACCTTTTGAGAAGATTAGGATCTTCTCGAAGATACAACAATGCAGGTGACTTATGATGACACCCTTTGCATTGATCGCTAAGATTTACACTTTAAATTTGAACAAGTTACTCTGGGACTGAATAGGAATGTGGTCACGTTATAAGGCTGCCCTAGGAGACTCGGGGTATCTTGACACACTGGATTAACTTGTATTGACCCAGTATGTCAGCATATCCCTAGTCCTCGGGAGCATCCCTATAACATTCTCATATTACTAATCCATTCTTGAGTGAATAACTTGGGGTAGGAATGACTGACAGAAGTCAGTATAAGACATTCTACATAACATAGGAATGGGGTGAAGGACGTATTCCAGATTGACGAGTATGCCGTCAAGGAATACGAGACATAAGCAGTATGTTTCAAATCTTTGGCCAAAGTATCGCAAGCTGTTGATTGCGTTGTCCTAAGTCACCTAGTCCAAGGGATGAGATGCCGATGAATAATAGTAACAATTATTCAGATAGGTTCCTTGGACAGAGCATTCTAAATCCCAGATTAGGGAAGAGAACCGCAAGAGTATTGTGTTAAAATAAAAATGCCAACTCTTTGATACTCATGAATAGATCGGTAGATTACCGAGTCATGGAATGAATAGATTAGAAGTACTCCGAGTCATTACAGCTGCATATGGTTATCTGTTATAAGAATGGTTGTTTTTGATTTGTGAGTTCTAAATTATGTATTTAGAACCAGGAAGCATTTATCAAAAAAAAAATTTACTTGTTCTAAAAATGAGTATGTTACTGACCCAATCCTTCGCATGGTCATACACAAACATGTTAGGCCTCTATCCCTCCATTTTCATCCACAACATCATCATCATCCAAGATGTTAAACCTGTTAAGTAGAAGTTGTGTCGCATGCATCCTTGTTGTGCCCTCTTTTTCAAATAAGAGCTACAATGTCTTCTTTTCGATAACTTCATCCATCTCATTGACTATCCGTAATGGGTTACAAACATTATACTTGTATCTAAATCCTTTAGAAATATCCAGATGTACACAAACTTTCGAAATTTAAATTTCGATTATCCCAAGGATGACTTTCCCATTCCCAACATTGATCATCTCATGGACCTCACGACCAACCATGAGATGATATCTCTTATGGATGTTTTTTCTAGTTATAATCATATCCTTATCACTCTAGAAGACCAACATAACACTTCCTTTATCACTGCTTGGGGGATATTTTCTACCGTGTCATGCTTTTTATTTTGAAAATGTTGGGGCCATCTACCAATGTGTTATGACTTATATCTTCCTAACCTTATCCATAAAAGCATATAGGATTATGTCGATGACCTTTTGGGTTTATCCAAGATTTGATGTGACCACTTTTTCATCATTGAGATCCTATTTGAGCATCGTATCGCTTCTTCAATCATATTAATCCACCGAAGTGTGTTTTGGAGTTTTAACTGGAAAATCCTTGGCTTCATTATCTCTACTAAGGGTATTGAAGCTAACCCCACCAAAATCAAAGTCATCCTAGTGATTCCCCCTCCTTCTAATCTCAAGAAGCTTCATAGTCTTCAAGGGTGACTTCAATCAGTCTATCATTTCATCTTGCAATTCTCTTATCGTTTCCAACCCTTTCATCGCCTCCTTCATAAAGACACCCGGTTCAACCAGATGCCAACTTCTAGAAGTCCTTTGATGATCTTAAGTATTATCTTCTCTCTCCACCTATGCTCACACATCTACGTGAGGGGATTCTTTCTATATTTATGTCTCATCCAACAATCATGGTCTAGGTGTCATGATAGCACACCACGATAAGAAAGGAAGAGAGCAAGTTTTCTATTATATCGTTGATATCCTTCACGATTACAAGACCCACTACATTGAGGCACAAAATTTGTGTTATAACCTTTTCTTTTCCACATCTAATATTTTTCATTACCTTCTCAATTATACAACCTTCGTTGTTATCATCTTCCACATTCTTAAAACCATACATTATAAAACTTATCAAGGAAATCGTATCACTTGTTGGCTCATGCTCATGACTAAGTTTTACCTTGAGTTCATCTCCCATAAATACATCAAGGGACAAGTTATCATCAATCAAATTATGAAGCCCCTCTTCTTGATAATAATCTACCTCATTAATAGTTCCCTGACGAATATGTATTTACTAACCATCACATTTTTCTCCCCTCAAGATGACACTTTTATTTTATGGATCTAATTGTCGGCAAGGGGGAGGCATTGGCATCATCATCATTCCTCCTTAGGAAACTCCTATTCTCATTTCTTATAATCTTGAAGTTTAATGTACGAACAACATAGCTAAGTATGAGGCTCTTATCTTGGGCCTTAAAACTATTATCCTGCTAGCTATTCACATTCTTGACATCTACGGTGACTCAAAGCTCATTATTAATCAAATCAAAGGAGCCTATTAATATAAAAATGAATTCCTTCAGAATTATAAGGACGTTGTCATCTTCCTCCTCAAGTCCTTCAATAATTACACCATCTAAACCATCCCTTGTTCTTCAAACCACTTCACAGACACCATGGCTTCTATTACCTCCTTTATCCCGACAATGAAAGAATCCAAACTATCTGTTGTCATTCAACATATTGATCAGCCTTCTCATACTAGTGAACTCCCTCACGTCAATATTTTTACTCTAATAAATTAGATCTTTAGTATTCCCAAATCTTTGATTATTTCTCCCAATCTAAAATTCCCTCTAACCTATCTAAAAATGATATGAGGTTCTTTCTTCAACACGCTACCCTCTAATTTATCCTTCACGGTATCCTCTACAAATGTGGGTTTTATGGTATTCTCGTATGTTTCCTTATATATTTAGAATATACCAATGTTATCTAGGAAGTCCATGACAAAATCTATGGTGGAAACTTTAGTGGTTTGGATATTGTCAAGAAAATTCTTTGCAAGGGATATTATTGGCCTAATATTAATCAAGACTATTATTAATATGTTAAGAAGTGTGTCAAATTCAAAGTAACATTCTAATCTTATCCACATTCATAGCCAAGATTTGTAACCATCTCAAGACCTTTGGCCCTTGTCACAATGGGGGTTCAACCTCATTAACACCATCAATCCATGCTCTTCTCGGCACCATCACAATATCATCATCGCTCACCGAGTACTTCACCAAATGGTGGAAATTTATTCCACTTACATCTACCAAAGCTAACAAAATTGTTAATTTCATCTATCAACACATCATTTGTCATTTTGGTGTTCCTTATAAGCTCATCATTGACAACTAAAATTCCTTCAACATTAAATACTTTAAGATTTTTTTATTCTTTCAACATTAAGCTTAACTTCTCCTTGTAAACAAAAATAATGCACTTTAGACATTGTTTAGTCTCGGTCTCATACTCTGTTTAGAAGGTTTTGAGAGAAGAAAATACTAATTAACCTCATATTTTAGCCATCTTCTCTTATTCTATTTTGTTATTCCTGACTTTTTACACCCGGATGCCCAGTTTTATTGGTCATCCTCCATTATTTTAGCCTTGGTGAGGTGCCCGGTCCAAGATTAGAGTGCCCCTGGTCCCACTAAGGGAACCCTAATCCTTTTTAACTTTCCCAAAAAAATTTGGAACTTTCTATCCATTTTAGCTTTTATATTTTTGGTGCTAAGCCATTTCAAGGTTACTTATTAAATTAGATCAAGAGAACCCTATAAATATAAAGTTATAAGACCATTATGAGGGACTAAGCACTATTCACTACTATCATCCACCTAAAGTTGCATCTATTTAGAGATCACTTGCATCCATTAGCTCCATCACAAGGATAATGTTGGTTCATCTCGCATCACAACATAATAGGGGAGGGATTCTATTTTATTCCATGCACACATTCTATTACATTTTCTAAATTTATTTATTACTCGCTACTTCACAAAGTGTGACTGAAACAAGAGCACCTAGGGCACATATGCACACACATACCAGAACTAAATTTAGGTCCTAAATGTAGTGCAATGCTTATTAGTAAGCCCACTATTGTGGGAGCTAAGGTCAGTCTGACCCATTCATTTGAGTTCTTCCTTTTTTATGGTTTTGATACCTATTTCGATAATTTTCTAAGTCTTCTATATACCTTGGATTATCCGCGACATATGGAGAAGTACAAAAAATATGATGCAACGCATAACAAGGATTTTAGACCACCTGTTGGACATGTGAAACTCAATTCTAGATCTTTTGTACATACCATGACACCCATTCTATAAACTAGAGATCCCGTAGGTTCCCTAGTCCCTCTCCAGGTGCTCCACCAGCTAGATAGCTCAGATCCATCTTTTTATGGTTTCTGCACATTCATTCATGATTTTTGTTTCTCTAGTCACTTCTACAACATGGTTTGATGAGATCCTTTAATCAGTTGAGTCACTTCCTCACTCTTCTTCCATATTAGGGATTCCACTTTCATTAGATTAGTTTCTTGGTTTATTTCTATATTTTTTAAGCGCATTTACAGTTGTTCTAGATTAGTGTAGACACCAAAATTGGGTCACACTCCCCTTGGCCCCTTTTTAAATAACCGGCTCAATCATACTCATCTAATCATGGACCCTTTCACCCCACATCACCATTAATTTAATCAAATGAATATATATCCTCACAATATTTATTATCTAGTTATCTTAACTTCTACCCCACCACCTCACCCTAGACCTACTCTTGGCATGTTTCCATAACTAAGTCTTACTTGCCTTAATGAGATAAGATTTAGTCTAACCCTAAAATAATCCCTGAAATTTCTCTAACCACATTCCCGCTCATTAGAAGGGAATTTTTCATTCTAATCCGCGAGAATAAACAAAATGGGCCAAAAGAAATAAAAAAGATACGCCCATTTTAGTAAACCTAGGGAATCCCACCTTAACCAATGTCGGTCACCCCTAACCCCTCGGTCAAATCTAAACCGACACCTCAACCTGGAATAGTCATGATTAGCATTTATTCACCCAAACAGCCTTGTTTTTGAGTGGGCACATTATGAGAGTAAGAAAGAAGATCAGAGCTACATACAAGTGAAACAAGCATCCTTTTACGCATCCAGGCATCCAGAGCCATCACCGGGATCAATCATAGAGCCATTGCGTTCACCGAGCACTTCGGGAAATCACTACTATAGTACCATACACATATTCTCTAATCAACCACCTCCACCACTCAACCATTAGATCATTAACACAGTAAGTATGGCCCTAACTAGTAGGGTTTATTTCAATTAGTAGCCCTTATTACTAATGTTATTAATCTATTCTTGGCATGCTTATTTCTTCATCACCCACTTGCTTGTGAACTCAAATATCCCTTCACCCATATCACCAAATCACCTATCCTCACCTACTCTACACTTCTGAGCATACCTAAGACCTCTACAGACCTTCCCATTTACTCTCCCAACCTTATTTGACCTCATATCAGCCCCTACCATTTAATCTATTTGAGTTTATTTTACCTCGACCATACTGACATCGGTTATCCACAAATGTCGTCGGTTATACATAAACTTGAATCGGTCATACCCAATTGACATCGATCTTTGTGTTTTATACCTTGACCAAGAATAGACCCAAAATCACTTTACCACTTGACCTAAATAACTAAGAATTAAACCACGACCGGTCCCAAGACCTTGATTTAAACCTCATCTCTCATATCTAACTATAGCCTAGCCTATTGTGATTGGATTTTCTTATTGTACTTGAATGAAATACCTAAATCATGTCAACTACAATAGGAGTTTTTTATTTCCGCATTAACATTTTTTAAACGGTGGATTGACAACCATCTAGGAAGTATCACACTCCTCGGAACTAGCATATGCTAGGCAGTCCATTGTCATATATCATTTAACTATATTTTTGGTCTTGTTTTTTGTTACAAGTAGTTCCTCCTAGCAAAGGGAATCTCTAACATTCAAATGCGGATCAAGAAGTCGAACACGTGTAACAACCATCAACTAACCAACATTTAATAGGTATTCCTTCTTGTCCTTTCACCCTTATCTGTTTCATCATTTCAAAAAAGTAAAGAAAATGGTGAAACATTTTGGCACGCCCAGTAGGACCCATCAAGGGTTCTTTTTGATTTATTCAATCTAGGTGAAAGTTTTGTGTTTGTTTCCCTTTGAAAATCTTCCACATTAATTTTATTCTTTGGAATCATTCTCCTTCTTTCTATTGTCTAAAAACAATCGTATTTTTGGTGCTTTAAAAAGACCACATCTTCCTTTATTTTTAATTGCATTAGTGAAAGAACATCCATCTTCCTGTTCACCACTTGCTACATTGAATATCACATTTCAATTTGGGGTTTAAAAAATTGCATTGCAATCTGATTGGTTGCATTATTAGCTCACATTAAAACTAAGGAAACCTATATGATGGAAGTCATTCCCAGTTGATGGTTGACATAAAGAATTGTAGAAAGAACATTTCTCTCTCTCTCTCTGTGTCTTACCAAACTTACACAAAATCAAAATATACACATCTTTCTTAAACATCTTACCCGAGGAACATCTGTTAGTGATCACACGATCTGGTTGGCAGGTACTCCCCATCTCATTTTCTTTGTCGAGTCATCATCTCAAAGGATGGCCCACCCCCACCATAACATACCTGAAACCTCTCCTTTTAGATATCCTTCTTCATAGGACACCTTCCTAACCAAAAAAATTTGTTCTAAATACACACAGTCAGTCCTAAATAACATAAGCTAAACAAACATAATAAAATCACTGTTAGGATCGTGCTTTTTCTTAATGTTCTACTTGGCTTGTGTTTTGAGGTGTGAGGCTACGAATCTCCATTTTTCTTCTTCCTTGCACACTCCACCATTGTAGTTGGAGTATTCGACTTTGTCCGAGTATGCTAGGGACCCATATCCTCATTCTCAAGTTTTGAGTTTGATTCTTTACTTAATTTAATTCACGAAACCAATTTTATTCATTCCTTTCTAATTTCACAATCATCGACGTGGGTCCAGCATGACCGTCACCGGTTCACATCTAACCATCATCGGTTAAACCATAACTAGTGTCAGCTTCTGGCTTTCTAGTTACTTTACCTATAATAGCTTTCATCATTGTTTATGTTCTATTTTTGGCCCTCAAGGCATCATCATATTTCTCCCCTATTGATACTTATTGTCATACATAGTTTTCACAAGTACACATCCAACATTCCTATTTCATTCTTTGAGACTGGTTTCTTCCACGGTGGTAGTATTGGTTTTGAAACCATCACCATCATCCCGACCATCATCGGTTTTCCTCAACTATCACCGATCAACCTAACCATCGTCGGTTTCCGTATTTGATTTTAAAAATATAAACATTGACCATATGTGCCTCCCAAACCCCATTATTCTTTGTTTCTACTTTTTACTATGTCATCTATAGAATACAGTCTTACCAGGTCAACACTTATTCACATGGTGTTGACTCATAGCCAGACTAATGCCCTCATATTCCATGATAGTCATCAACCATTCCCACCTATTCCCTCACCACCTTCCATCCTTTCACCCATGGATCTAACCTTACCTACCACCATTACTGCAAGTGACAAAGAGTTTGCACGACTCCTTGATCAGAATCCCATGGCCTTATAGTTCTACCTTTCCCACTCTTCCACCCGAGACTCCTCAGGTCAGTTGATATACGAAATGCATGTATCCATCTCTCCTTCCCTTATTCCTACTATGGCATCAGCCCCTAATAATGTAGTGTTACCCTCACCTGCTTCACCACTGGTAATTTCATAGGTAGGCCCCATACTCATCGTGACCGCTATGTTTTCGGTTTCACTCGCACTGTCGTATCTGTTGTCCCTTCATTGACCACCTATACCATATCACAGTCTGCACCCATTATCTCACAAATACCCATTGCAACACAACCACCCGTGGTGTCAGTGACCCCTACTCCATTCCAGAATATCATCCTCTCCATCCCACAAACACACGCCCAATCACTACTAGAATCATGATGACCACCCCACCTACAAACACCTACTATCAACAACCCCTATCTAAATGCCCTGTCACCCATTATGGATATGCACCTACTATGTCGATTCCCTATTCTCAACCTCCCTATCAAGTTCAGTATCCACATCCTTATGCCACAGGAGGTGTCCTCCATCACAACCTACCAATGACCTCATTAAGTTGATGATGGAAAATATGCAAACACCTTGGAAGCATCGGTTTTTCGGCTCATGCAATTCCCTCACCTATGATGAAATTTTTAATGAGACTATTCACCCATACATTCCTATTCAACCATACCCCGTACATTAGGAAATTCCAAAGTTCAATTGATTCAATAGAAAAGAATATCCGAAACAACATTTCGGTCCTTTAAACTCGGGTATTATCCGATTTCCCATGATGACACTTTACTTTTGAGGACTTTCCCAATGTCCCTGACAGGACCTGCATTGGGTTGGTATAGTGGACTACGAAGACACTCCATTTACTCATTTAATCAAGTAGCCCAAGCCTTCCTAGATCACTTCTCCATGAACATTGTCAAGAAGGTTACCATGTGAGCTTTATTCCACACGACAATATGATGATGAGTCTATCACTAACTTCGTCGCTCACTGATGCAGCCTCATTAACCAGCTCACATTCCAATTACCTCAAATTGAGCTTATAGAAATAATTACTCAAGAATGTGCTAAACACATCTCACCAACCCTGCAGGTGCAAAATTTTTGCACTTTTGACGAGGCATTCACTATGGCACAAAAATTGGAAATTTGTGCTATCAAAGAACAAAAGATTCAACTTTGTAACAAGAAAATCATGTTCAAATCAAATGATACTTCTTCTTCTTCGAAACCCCAAAACAACTATTCAAGCCCAAAGGGTCTGCTAATGTTGTAGTTTTAAAAGCAGTCCCCCTCATCAATCAAACCTAGCCAAACCCCCTTATAATCTCTCTCCTATCCAAGATTTCCAGTTCGAGACGAGAACAATGAAAGTACACTTCCCTAGGAGAATCTTATTCTTGTTTTGGAAAATATTTTTAAGGTTGGTGCCATTACCCTTCCACCTATAAAACCACATATTCGTTTTGACCCTGAGCGACCCATGCCTACATGGTATAAGGAGCATGAATTTTAAAACTATCATCGTGTCAAAAGCCACAACGACATTAACTACATCACCTTCAAGAATATCATCTAAGAAATGATAGAAAATATAGATCTAGTCTTGGATATCCCAATGCACCTACTAACCAAAACCTGCATATCTTCAAGAATCCATTCCCTAATCATGCCCCATATTCCAACCAAGTGGGTGATACCTCAAACAATGATAGCAATGTCCACGAGATCCACCCTATTTTTAATGACACACCAATTTATTTCCAATTGCTCGAAAGTCAAGGGCAAGGAGAAAGTAAGTGGACCATCAACCAACCCTATACCTAATATATGATCCAAACCCACACCCAAAGTCATCATTTGAGGTCTTACATATCCTATTGGGCACACATCACACGATGGCTAAAATAAGACACATCACACAATGCTACAAAATAACACACCAGTCACCCTTAGCTTGCCAGATGAAGAGATCACTCCCTTTAGCCACTCGCTGATGAAGAGACTCCCTTTTGAGTGATGACCCGACCCCACTCTTTTCATCTCCATATTTATCGATAATATATGCATATGATGTGTTATGATCGATGGTGGTGCTAGTATTAACATCATCTCCTCCCATGTGTATGACCAAATACAAATACCTGCCCATTACATGCATGGTAACCCCATTATGTTGCATTCCTTCAATGATGCCATGACCTCTACACTAGGTACCATTGTTCTCCATGTTCGTGTAGGTCCCTGTACCATCCTGGAAATTTTCTCTGTCCTAGAAGGGGAGTTCTAGTATAACTTACTACTCGGACAACCTTGGATCTCGTGTTATGGGTTGTGTCCCTTTGACATTACATCGATGCCTCAAATTTGAACATGAGGGACATAATTACACCATCCCTGCTAACCCATCACCTTTTAAGACCTGTAAAATTCTATATCGACCCAATGATGTGCTTGTACCGGTCAAGGCATCCGCCACCATAACCACTTCACCTCCACCCATGAGCCCATCCACCAAAATTGCCACTACTTCTGCTGTGTCTAACCTTCATATCCTACTTTAGTAGTAACTTCTACCACCGGCACCCCTTTTTCCCTTTCATCGGCAAGCCATCTATACCCGCTACACACATACCAACTACTCGATCCCTTAGAAGGTGTTTTCCAATACCTCACTGCTGGGGAATACCGCCTATACAATATCGGATACCTTCCTCACCTCACAAGATTATGAGAATATGCATACCTTAGGAGGCTTGGTATGGTAAGAAATTTGATTATTCATTTCTTAGAGTCTTTAGATGTGATGTTTTTTTCCATATAGACAAGGATGATAGGACCAAGCTAGAGGCTAAATGAGAAAAATGTACTTTCATTGGTTATGGTGGTGATGAATTTGGATATAAATGTTGGAGTATTAAGGAGAAGAAAATAATTCAATCTATGGATGTGGTCTTTAATGAAGTCATGTATAAGCATCGATTGCGAGAAAAATAGGGAAGAATCCAAGAAAGAATATGCGCGGTAGAGGATCTTTAAGATGGGAAAGTGACACATGAATCAATTAAAGATCCTCATCAATAGGAACCCCAAACTCCTATATTGAGGAGGTCTTATAGGGTAAGAAGAGAGCCTAAACATTTTTATCCTTCTCTTTATTATTTATTACTCACCGATAGTGGAGAGCCGAGAGAACTTTGATGAAGCAATGCGGTAGATGCCGGGAAGAAGTGGGAGAAAACCATGGATGAGGAGCATCGAGGCTCTCATGGAGAACTAGACATGGGATTTTGTAAAGCTACCAAAGGAAAAGGAGCATTTGAGAACAAGTGGGTGTTTAGATTCAAAAAGGAAGGAGGAAAGAAAAGATACAAGGCCCGGTTGGTGGTCAAGGGTTTCACGAAAAAAGGTATAGATTTTGATGAGATTTTTTCTCCTGTAGTAAAAATGAATTCTATTAGAATTGTTCAAGGAATAGTTACAATAGAAGACTTGCACTTAGAACAACTTGATCTAAAGAATGCATTTATCCATGGTGATTTAGAGGAGGAACTATATATGCAACAACCAGAGGGCTATGAGGTCAAAGGTAAATAGGAGATGGTGTGCAAACTGAAGAAGAACTTGTATGGCTTGAAACAAGCTCCACGTCAATGGTATAAGAAATTTGATAGCTTCATGATGGAGCAAGGTTATATTATATGTCATTCGACCATTACATGTATACAAAGAAATTTGAGGATGGCAGTTATATTATCTTGTATTTTTATATGGATGACATGTTGGTTTCAGGTAAAAACATGCAGGAAATAAAAGTACTCAAGAAACAACTAAGTGAATCCTTTGCTATGAAGGATTTGGGGGTAGCCAAAAAAATCCTTGGTATGAGGATATCTCAAGATAGGAAGGAATGGAAGCTGACTTTATCTCAAGAAGAGTACATTAAGAAGGTCTTGGAGAGGTTTAATATGTAGGATGCTAAACCGGTTGGGAATCCTTTGGTAGGCCATTTCAAGTTATCAAAGGAGCAGTGTCCCAAGACAGAGTAGGAGAGAAACTAGATGTCCAAGGTACCTTACTCATCAGTAGTTGGTAGTTTGATGTATGTCATGGTGTGCACCAGGCCTGATATTTCCCATGCAGTGGGAGTGGTGAGTAGATTTATGAGTGATCCAAATAGAGATCACTAGTGTAGTAAAGTAGATCCTTGGTATTTGAGAGGGACTATGGGGATAGTTTTTTTCTATAGTGGATCGAGACACCACTTTGTGTGGTTATGTAGATTCGAGATACAACTAGAGATGTAGACGGCGGGAGGAGCATGAAAGGTTATGTTTACATTGTAGGTGGGACATCGATGCAAGTGGATTTCGGGACTACAAAAGTGGTGGATATTTCAACCATAGAGGCTGAGTATGTTACTACCATAGAGGTAGGAAAATAAATGATTTGGGGCATAAGAAGGAGGAAGGAAAGTTGCATAGCGATATTCAAAGTGCTATACACCTAGTTAATAAATTTGCTTTCCACTATAAGACAAAGCACATATAGTTAAGGTACCATTTCATCGATTCAACTTTAGAGGAAGAGAAGTTGAAGGTGGAGAAGATTCATACTAGTTAGAACCCTATAGACATGATGACCAAGGTGGTCACAAGGGAAAAACTCTAGTTGTGTTTAGCTTCGGTTGGTCTTCACAAAAACTAGTGAAGGGTTAAGAAGTTTGCTCAAAGGAAAACTAGTTTCCAAGTGGGAGATTGTTAGGTTATGGATCCTATTTTCATGTGTGAAAGTGTTGAAAACTATACGCTAAAGTATTGTACACTTTTCATAGCTATCTTGCCGGGTTGGGGTGCAGCCCCAAACTTTTTTGGCCTTAAAATGTGCTCGATATACCGGGAAAAGTGCTTTTCTCATATGGGTGGGATTTTTGACCCATAGGTTTATGGGACGGTTTTGGCCCATGGTTTTAATACCCATAGTTTTGTAAAAATTATTAAGTAGATGTCTACTTATATGGTTTTATGCATATGGTAGGCATAATGTAACATTATAGATGTGTTTTGAATTTGGGTGTGAATTCTGTAGAGTTTGTTGAGCATAGCTCCAAACAGATCTGGGTATTGTATTAAGAGAGCGGTGACTTGTAATAAAATCTGAGCAAGTGATTCTTGGTGGACGTAGCCAAAATTGGGTGAACCATGTTAAATATTGTCTCTTTGTGTTGTGTTATTTTATTTTGCACTTTTATTTAAGATCTGTAATATTTTCTACATATTAGTTTCTCTCATTACGATTCTATGAGGGATTATTCGCATGTTTTATCCCTTATTTCCTAACAAAATTAGTTGATCTCACTATTGGCCATGAAATTATATTACACATGGACAATTTCTTGGGCTGCAATCAAATATTACTTGCTCTGAGGATCAACACAAGACTGCCTTCATCACCCCTTCGAGAACTTTCTACTATCGATTCATGACCTTCGGCCTCAAAATTACAGTGCTACATATCAGCAAGCCATGACTTACATCTTCCATGACATCATGCATCACATATTGGAGGATTACGTAGATGATCTACTTGCCAAATCCAAGCATCGAACTGAACACCTTCCCTTTCTTAAAGTCATCTTTGACAACCTCATCAAATATTGTGTTTTCCTTCATCCAAAAAAGTGCGTCTTTGCGGTACTTTTTGGGAAACTCCTAGGTTTCATTGTTTATTTGCGTGGCATAGAAGTTGATCCTGCTAAGGTCAAGGCTACAATTGAATTTCCACCACCCACTAATCTCCATCAACTCCATAGCCTACAGGGAAAATTTCAATCAATTCATTGTTTTATCTCCCAACTTTTTGACCACTATCAACCATTCCATCATCTTCTCAAGAAAGATGTTTCATTCAAATGGGATGATGAATGCCATAAAGTCATTGAAGCCTTGAAATAATACCTCCTTCAACCACCAGTGCTCATTCCTCCTAAGGATGACCAGCCCTTTACTTATATATTTCTACCATTGACCATTCTCTAGGTGCCATCCTCGCACATCATGACGACCAACACCGAGAGAAAGCGGTTTATTACATAAGTCATTACCCTTCTTGACTATGAAACTAGATATACCCACGTCAAAAAAAAATTACCTAGCCTTATTTTTGTCACCACCAAACTCCACCATTACCTACTCAACCAAAAAAAATTGTCATTACTAATACTTGACCCATTACACTACATATATGCCAAACCTTATCAAAATCAATGTTCCGCATGTTGGCTTATGCTTCTAGAAGACCTTGACCTAAAATTCATCCCTCAAAAGTCCATCAAGGGCCAAACTATGACCAACCAATTGGCCGATGTACCTATTTTTGGGGATCAGCCCTCTAACTTCAACTTTCCAAATGAGTTTATTGCTACCCTTTCCTGGATGAAACCACTTACCAAATGACACTCTTCTTCGATGGATCCAAGTGTCGGTGTGGGGGTGGGGCTGGTGTTATCTTCATTTCGCTTGATGGTGAACCTATGCCTTTATCTTTCAAATTTTATTTTGAATGTATAAACAACATTGTTGAATACGAAGCCCTTAACTTGGGTCTTCGGGCACCAGAGTAAGAAATCAACTCAGATTCAATTTTAATGAAAAGCAGTGAAGAAGTTTAGACTACGGTTCATACATACATACATACATATATATATATATATATATATATATATATATTCACCATTGAATTCATAGAAGAAATAAAATGATAAGCTCTACTCCATCCATCAAATAACCTTGAGTTACTCGTCTAGGTTTAAATAAATTATTTCCCAACAATCGTGCAAGAGTAAGGATGATACAATAAATCCTCCTGTCCCTAAAATAATTTGCATCCCATATCTTGTAATACGACTAGAAAAATAGTTCACTCAAATAGTTCTATCAAGAATTCTCGCGGTTTTTCAAAACCAATTGCGCACCTGAGAACATAGAAAATAGTTTGCACATCATTGTCACCTTCAACAAGATCAACCCATAATGGACAAGTAAAACCAAATTACCCATTACTTTCAGAATTCAAAATAGTAGAGAGGAAACTCGTTTCATTTACCATTTCAACAAGAAAACACCCATTTTCTTTAGTATGCATCAAGAAAATACCCAAATCATATTTATCTTCAAAAGACAACTCAACCCAGAAATTACATCAAAACATATCAACATTTTTATTTTACAAAAACACCCAATATAAGAGCAGAGTTCTTTTAATGAAGACGCTTAACAAAGAGAAAAACAGTTTAAAGAAAAGAGCCTAACATGCCTGTATATTTTCTGGTTAGCTCGTAGAAGATCATAGCCAAGATTCTCCCAAATTTCTTCCCTCTAACAAGTTATCAAACCAGATCTCTTAACTTCTTCCACGTTTCCACAGACCGAAACCACTCGAGGCGGTCAAACCAACAAAGTGGCAGAAGAAAAACTTGTAGGTTCGAAAGAGCAACAAAAGAAATGCAGAGCAAAAAATCAAAACCTGAATGAACAACAATAACCCACAAAAATTCCTCTTTCTTCTTTCCAAGGTAGGCGGGTGTCAAAACCAAGATCAATAAATGCATTGAATGCATTACTTTTTCCTCTTTCCCCACGCCACCACCAACTCAGGTTTGGCGGGCCTTTTTCTCACAATTTTTCTTGTAATTTGAATTTAGTAGCATGGTTAATTAGGAGCCTCCATCTTCTCTGCTCCCACCAAACTTGGCATTTAAAACTTCAAGGACATCATTTAATGTCCTTCATTAATTTTAAACCTTCCCTCCTTATCCTTTCATTGACATGTATCCATAGGCCCCTCTTAGGGTTAACAATAGTTTAGGTTACATTGTCCATAGTTAGGTTTCCATCTAGGTCACAAAATCATTAGGATTTGCAATAATTCACATCCCCTTTAATTTAAAATCCTCCTAGGATAGTTATTAGGTCATAGGTTAGAACTTAACCCCGTAGTATTTTACTTAATAGGTTCCAAATAAGTTTTACCAACTTACGTTCATAACTAGTATAATTCAGGACGTTCCGTCCAATGCATATATCTATACCTTGTTCACTTGCATCAAAACTCTTACTGCCTTACACTTTCGGCATTACAATTTATATGTATTTCGAAATCGAATCTTTCCATTAGTAGCATGGTGCCGAGTAATTATACCTGTAACTAGGTTCTTTAAAATTTACAACAATCTCCAGCCTGGTTCCAAACTTCGTTCTAATTAGAAAGTAAATCGACAAAGTGACCACAAGGAAGGCCGAAGCATACCTTGGATCAATCAACAAAAATATGAGTTCACTAAACACAAAAGCAAGTCTGCAGTTTCACACTTTGCAAAACACAAGTTATAATGACCTCCGTCCCAAGTAAACAAGTTACAGTAAGCAAGGGTTCAGATCAGTAACACATTATTTTTAAGATTAAAAGATATATCTTAACATAATAATCCTCATTTCCACAATTACAACATCACGAAAAGAGGTTATCATAGTAGCTTCTAAAAATCAAGACGTTACATTCCTCCCTTCTTAAAATAATTATTGTCCGATGATCAAATTAGCCAATTCATAGAGTTTTTAGGACAAAATTCAATTATCATCCTTCCATTCATAAGTTCATACCAAAAATAGATTTAATCTTTAAAACAAGTGTTTTAAGATAATCGTAAAATGACGAGTAATTTTCCATGTTTGGCGAATTATCAGCTTTTTCAAATTCAATTTCGATCAAACAAGTATGGAAAAGCAGATCTCATTTCTTCAAGATTTTCCCAAGTTGCACTTTCTTCACTAAACTGGTCCCACTAGACCTTACATTGATTCACTTCGTGATTTCTTAGGTACAAGTTGGCGTGAGTTCCCAACACTCAAATGGGCTTAACCACGATTATTCCTGGGTCTTGGACCTGTAAGGAATTCCAATTTAGCACATGTGATAAATCTGATACGTATTTCTTAAGAAAAGAAATATGGAAAACATCATGCATTTGTGATAAAGTAGGAGCTAAAGCTAAACGATAAGCTACAGGGTTGATTATTTCAACAATTTTAAAAGGTCCCACATAACGAGGTGATAACTTGGCAGCCTTACTCAAAAGTTATAGAACTCTTTTTAGGTTAACTCGAAGAAAGACCTTCTCACCAAGTTTATAATTCCTATCAACTCGCTTTAAGTCGCATAACTCTTTTCCTGTTGGTGACCTCCTTTAACCATTCACGAATCATTTTAATTTATTGTTCCATTTCCGTAAGGATTTTCGCCCAATTACCTCTCTATCCTCCACGTTGTCCCAAATTAATCGGGGTTTCGCATTTCCTTCCATACAATGCTTCAAAAGGTGCCATCTTTAAAGAGGCATGGTATGTATTATTATAAGCAAATTCAACCATCTGGAAGGTACTCCTCCCATTTATATTGTTGGTCCATGCAATACATTCTTAACATATCCTCTAAAACTTGATTGACTCTTTCAGTCTGTCCATCTATTTTCGGATGATATACAAAACTAAAATTTAGTTTAGTCCCCAAGGCCGCATTAAGCATTTCCAAAATCTTGATGTCATTCTCGGATCTCTGTCCGATATGATCAATTCGGGTATTTCATGCAATCTGAAAAATTTCATGTACAAACCTTCTTGCTAACACTGGTGCATCATCTTTTAAATTACCAGCAATGAAGTGTGCCACTTTGGTTTTTTCGATGACAACCAGGATGATATCATGTTTATTCCTAGACATAGGTAATCCTTGAACGAAATCCATAGTTATCACTTGCCATTTGTACTACGGAATGCTGTGGGGGTACAGTAATCTAGTGGGATGCATATGTTCTACCTTAACATTGACATTCCAAGTAGTGTGTCACAAATTCCACCACATCCTTTTTCATTCCCTTCCAGAAATATTGCTTCTTGAGATCAACAAGCATTTTTGTAATGCTAGGGTGTCCAGAAAAAGGTGAATTATGAAACTCAGCTAATAATTTCTTTCTTAAATCATTTGCCAAGGGTATATATACCCTGTTTTCAAACCTCAAAATTCCTTCATTATCAAAACAAAATCCTTTATACTTCATGTCCTTCATATCTGCAGAAAGTGTTGTTTTAACTTGTTGAAAATAAGAGTCAGATTCCATGACATCTTTCACCTCATCTTTAAACTAAGTTCTTAATGTTATAAGAGCAGAGATGTGCTTCCTATGACTCAGAGCATCTACTACCCTATTTTCCTTTCCTTTAATGTAGCTTATATCAAAATCATACTGAGATAGAAATTCTAACCATCTTCGTTGTCTTGCATTCAGGTTTGGTTGAGTAAAAATATACTTCAACCCCAGATGGTCGGTTTTTAGCTCAAAAGGCTTACCAAGAAGGTAATGCCTCCACATTTGAAGTGCATGAACAATGGTAGCGAGCTCTAGGTCATGTGGAGCATAATTTTATTCATGTAACTTAAGCTTTCTACTTTCATATGCTATGACATGGTCATTTTGTAACAGAATGCCTTTGAGACCCTCTCCAGATGCATATGTTACAACCGTAAAATCTCCATTTGGGTCAGGTACAGTCAGAATAGGTGCTGTAGTTAACTGTTCCTTTAAAATTTTAAAGGCAGATTCACATTTTTCATTCCAGACAAATTTCTTATCTTTCTTTTGTAATGAAGTGATTGGTGGCAGCAATTTTTGAAAAGTCCTTAACGAAATTTCTATAGTATCCTGCCAGGCCCATGAAGTTTCTTACTTCATGCACATTTTTAGGCACATGACACTCAATTATAGCTGTAATATTTGAAGGGTCTACAAATATCCCGTTCTTGCTTATAACATGCCCCAAATAATGCACCTCTGCATCATAAAAGGAACATTTAGACAATTTACCATACAACCTTCTCTTCCTCAAAATTTCCAGCACTACCTTTAAATGCTCTTGATGTTCTTCGACATTTTTGGAGTATATAAGAATGTCGTCCAAGAATACAAGCACAAACTTGTCCAAGTATTCTTGAAAAATATTTTTCATCAAATTCATGAAGGCGGCAGGTGCATTCGTCAACCCAAAAGGTAACACTGTGAATTCATAATGTTTGTACCTTGTTCTAAAAGTTGTTTTATGAATATCTTCTTCCTTTATTCTTAGTTGATGATATCTAGATCGAAGATCTATTTTTGAATTAACTAATGCTCCACGCATCTGGTCAAACAAATCATCAATCCTAGGAAGTGGATATTAATTCTTAATGGTTGCCTTATTCAACATTCTGTAATCAATGCACAATCTAAGTGTGTCATCCTTCTTCTTTACAAAAATTACCGGTGCTCCCCATGGTGAGACGCTCGGTCTTATCAACCCTTTGGTCAAAAGTTCTGTAACTGAGCCTTAAGTTCCACCAAATCAAGGGTGGTCATTTTTAGGGTGCCTTAGATATGGGTTCGGTTCTAGCTTTATCTTTATTGCAAAGTCAAATCCTCTGTTTGGGTGGAAGATCTAGTAACTCCTCTATAAATACATCACTGAAATCTCTTAACAATGGATACTTTTCCATAAAATCATTATCTTCCTCAGCATTTTCCGTCATTCTTACGGCATACAAAGTGCATCCTCTATTTTTAGCCCTTTTAGTTGCATATTTGTTAGTTTCTAAGTGCAACCCCATGCTTTACACCCGAATGATTTGCTTTGCTTTACGTAGGTCATCAAACGAGAAAATCTATTTTTCATAATAGTCAACCTTCACCTTATGTTCCACCAACCAATTAACACCTATAATTATATCATATGACCCTAAAGGAGTAACATATAGGTCAACTTCTATGGAGAAACTAGGCAAGGTCAAGGATTGCCCCAAAAAGACACATATCGACTATATGGACAACATTATTTCTATAATGCACTGTCCATGTCTTATCCATTTGTTCAATTTTCCTTTTTAATTTCATTGTTATCTTAGTAGAGATAAAACATTCAAGTAGCTCCATATCAAAAAGTATGACTACTACGGTGTGTACCGAATAACTTACCTAGAACTTCTATGGGTGTGACTTGATTTTCAGCTTTTTTTTAGCAACCATGGCGTGTATCCTATACTTTTGATCACGATCATCCTTATTTAAAGGATAGTGACTCATGTAATGGTCCTTTCCATAGTTGAAGTAGCCTCCGACGGGCCCCTTCCTAGGCTCAAATTTATTTCCGGCCTTGAAGTTATCATTCTGGCTTCCATAGGACTTTTGTCCATTACCACTAATTTTTGCAAAGCCACTCCACACACTATTAACAGGTTTGTTCATTACTGATTTCTTATTGTTATCCACAACAATTTTGTTTTTCATACCAAACCTTTTCAGGGTCCCTTTTTGGGTGTGAGAGATGAAGAAGAGTTGGGAATCTTCTTCCTAATCTCCTCCCTATGAGTAGAGATTGCTCTCAATTTTTGTTCTTGTCTTATTTCCTTTTCGACAACTCCTTCCATAGTGGTCGGACCGTGGACATCTACCTCGCCACCAATGATGGGATTTAGTCCCATTATGAAACTTTCGTATCCTGAACTTCTCGTCAGCTTGGTAATATGGTACATCCTTAAGGAGTTTAGTAAACCCTTCCCAAAGATTCTCGTCACCGTTAGCCTTTCTTGCGACAAGTTCTGAAATTTAGTCATTTTCTGATCAAAAAAGAGTTGAGGCAGCCATCGTTGCCTAAAGTAACTTTTAAATTGATCCCAATTTATGTCTGTTTCGACAATGTTCAACTCAACCTTACGGTTTTCCCACCACGATGATGCTTCATGAGAAAGATGATATGCTCCCATATCGCTTAGGTCTCCTCGGAGAAGTTTCTTATTACAAAGTACTTCTCCATTTCACCGAGCCAATTTTTAGCTCCATCCCCAAGTGTGGTTCCATCAAACTTTAGAGGACTTATTATTTTTATATCATTTGTGAGTTCAGCCATTAATCTTGCCCTTTTATTTTCAAGATGATTAGGAGCGTTCACATTACTATTATCAACACCCGAGATTTCCCCATTGGTGTTGTCCATGAGGAGGTGGCTGATCATTTATACAAGCATCTTCTTCTTCCTCCTCATTTCCCATTTCTTGTTATTCCAAAAAGCAGTCAAACGATCTCTTGTATCTAGTAGGGCAACAAGGATCTCATCTAGTTTTGGGCAAAGTAGCTACTCTCCACCCAATAGCGGGTTGTTTCGCAACATTTCCTCTTGTTCTAACCATTTTTCTGTTCAATAAGAAAATGTAAACCTTATTAAATTGTGGACTCATTAGGTCCAATAGTTGCAACCTTTAGCTTGATACCAAGATGTAACATTCCCATTTTAAAACATTAGAACAAGGTAAATTTTTTTTTATATAACGTTCTCTGTTCTAATTTATGTAATTCAGAACACACGACCAAGTTTTAGTAATTGTTCTCTGTCCAAATAACATATTTTAGAACACACAATACTTTTAAAACCAATGTTTTCTATTCACATATTTATAATATGGAACACACATTCAATGTCATTCAATCATATAACAGATACCATGTGTTCTTTGTAATGACTCAAAGAACTACCGATCTCCCATTTTATGGCTCGATTTTCAACGATCTCTCATTTCATGACTTGGCTACTTACCTATCCTTCATGTTAATCCATGCATTTTATATTAAGTATACTTGGTTCTCTTTACCATTTTCGGTTATTGAAGTGTTCCATTTAAGAGACCTATCGAATATATTCATTACCGATATTCATCGAAATCCTGCTTCTTAAACAGGTGATTAGGACAACGCAACCTGACCACACTTGTGATACTTTGGCCAAATATTTTCACATGCTTTACATGATCATATTCCTAGACGTTATACACATCAATGGAATACGTCCTTCACCTCACTTCCAAATCTGTTATCTAGAATGGTATTTTTGACTTATCGGTCCTCTTGTCCAAGGTTAAACTTCAACCCAAGATAGCAATATGAAAGAGTATAGGGAGGCACTCATGGTGACTAAAGGTATGCAGACATACTTTTCGACCCTAGTCGACTATGTGTGTCTAGTTACCTTTAGTCTTCCTGAGTCACTCCGTATACAAGGTCACATTCCTAACTTGGTCCAAGCTTATGTAAACTTTGATGATTTGATTCGGAAGGGCATTGTAACATGTCAGCTGCAACATTGTGTTGTCATGAAGTCCCTGCCTTCATGAAGACACGATATTGCAGATGGCATGTGCCAACATCCTATGGAATCCTCCCATCAAGGGTTACACATCTAGCTAAAAGTGTGATTAGATTCTTAACTTTAATTCTATTAAGAATGAGTTTCAGCAACCATGTTGATACTCTAACCTCACTATTCATTACTGATTACATAGCTAGAAAAGACTTAAATTGTCTCATACCTTAATATACATTTACCCTTTCTTACTGAAGGATTGTATATTTTCATCTTAGTTCTTTAATTAAAGCTTTAGACTTATAGTCCACTACTGACTTAACGTAGTAAGATCAACTTACTAAGCTTAACCAAGTTTTATTTCAACTGAATTTAAATTCAGAATTCCATTTCATTAGACGTCATTTGAATGAGGCCTATTCCCAATTGAATGTATTCATTTATTCACTATAACCTTACTTCAGTTAAGGTTTGTTATGAGGAGATATGATTCCTCATACCGAATATCCTTTTGACCAAAACATCCCAAAGAATATTAACGAAATCAGAATACAGAATTCAATTGTCCCTTTATTAATATTCATTAGTTTATAATCTAATTCCGAATATTATTCATTTAAGAGTTCATATTTATTTTACTCTTTTACTAATGTCAATTTAAAATCCATATTGACCTAAGTATTAATTAATTGCACGTTCCAACTTAAAAGTTGTATTCAAGTAAAGAATAAACATTATGTCCATTTAAAATCTAGCAACCATCATTTGAATAAGTCCAAATTCAATGAATAACATTATATACTCAATCAAATTCAAACAGTTCCAAGGTGGTACGACCATTAAAATAACACACCTTCTCCTTTTACTCATTCCTCTAGATTAAAATTTATACATTTTTACAAGTCCACACAACCGGACTTCATTCATGCCAAACAACATTATCAACTCGAAAAGAAAGAAGAATACAACTTTTTCTTTTTCCATTTCCCCGGAGAAGAATAATAGATTCTCAGAAAAGATCCATCTCTTAGTTAATCAGAAGAAGCATCATAAAACAACATGTCTTCTTTTTTTACTCACGAAGTCCATCTACAAAATTTACTTGTATGGGTCAGTTCATCAAACTGAGCATATTAAGCACTTATCATTAAAATGAGGTGCTCTTGATTAACTTGTCTCAATAAAAGAACTCTGCTTTTATGAAACATTTTGAAATTGAGATGGACATCATCTACGAATTAAGTGCCGATAAGGATGAACAATTTAACAACCCAATCTCAATAATTATCATCACAATCAGCCAATAAGATTAACTAACAACTTTTTCCCAAATAATTACTATAAACATGCAACACTTTATTCTCATTTCCTTATTGTTTTCTTCCAATAACGCAAAGAGTTCATTCCAGATTTAGACAATTACTACCAAGAGTATTTTCTCTAAATAGTTCCAGATTAAAAGCATCTGTAAGAACTGACACACACACACACACATTTTTGTTCTAATGCAATTACTATCAACTCCATTCCCTCATTATAGATGGGATTCCAAAGAAAGAATTAACTAAAATTTTTAAATAGAACTCCTTCACTTTTATACTACTCATTTAATTTCATCCAATTCAAATGCAGAAGAGAAAGGTAGACGTACACCGTGACAACACTGGTGTTATTTCCCAGAATTCAACAAACAACATAGTACTCTTTCAATTCAGAAAGGAAGAAAAACAACAGATAAAATGTAGTTGCTTATGCCGAAGGCAGTAGGAAATTTATTCAATATCAGATAACAAAATTTCAACTGGATAAGAGAAGAAAATAATTATTACTTCTATTACCCACTCAATAATCTCTTTCTTTTCATCACAACCGAATTAGATGATTTGAACAAGAAGAGATAACAATCAATCGATAATAATGATTAAGAGAGAGAACAATTAAAGTCAATAATCGAATGAAAGGAAGAAGATTCGTATTACCTCTTCTCATTGCTTAGCTGAGTATCAACTATTTAGTGCAGACCTATTTCCAATAGGGTAATTTCTTCTATACTGAGACTATTACAGTATTCATAATTTACTAACTACCATTCAAGGAAGTATTCCGAATTTCATTTGCATCTGACCCGCAAGTATCAATAACAATAGAACCTCCAATTAAAATCATTTCCATTAATTATTCCCAAAACGGACATATCCATCCAGGTATGTAACAAGTAAGAGTGTACAACAAGACAACTAAATCATGATTTCACCGTAATAATTAAAGGAATCGTTTTTCAAACACCAGAGTAAGAAATCAACTCAGATTCAGTTTTAATGAAAACAATGAAGAAGTTTAGACTGCAGTTATATATATATATATATTCACCATTGAATTCAAAGAAGAAATAAAATGATAAGCTCTATTCCATCCATCAAATAACCAGGTTACTCTGTCCCGGGTTTAAATAAATTATTTCCCAATAATCATTCATGGATTTCAAAACCAATAAGGAGTCATTATATCATTTTAAATCAGGCAAGAGTAAGGACGATACAATAAATCACTTTGTCCCTAAAAGAATTCGCATCCCATACGCTGTAATACGATAAGAAAAATAGTTCACTCAAACAATTCTATCAAGCATTCTCATGGTTTTCAAAACCATTTGCACACACAAAACATAGAAAACAGTTTGCACATCACTGTCACCTTCAGCAAGATCAACCCATAATGGACAATAAAACCAAATTACCCATTACTTTTAGAATTCAAAATAGTAGAGAGGAAACTCATTTCATTTACCATTTCAATAAGAAAACACCCATTTTCTCTAGTATGCATCAAGAAAATACCCAAATCGTATTTATCTTCAAAAGACAACTCAACCTAGAAATCACATCAAAACATATCAACATTTTAGTTTTACAAAACACCCAATATAAGAGTAGAATTCTTTTAATGAAGAGACACTTAACAAAGAGCAAAAAGGTTTAAAGAAAATAGTCTAACATGCCTCGTATATTTTCGGTTAGCTAATTCGTGAAGATCATGCCAAGCTTCTCCCAAATTTCTTCCCTCCAACAATTTACCAAACCAGATCTCTTAACTTCTTCCACGTTTCCATAGACCCAGAAACCACTCGGAGGTGGTCGAACTGATAGTTTCCGGAAGTAAACTTGTAGGCTCAAAAGAGCAACAAAAGAGATGCAGAGCAAAAACTCAAAACCTGAATGAACAACAATAACCCACAAAAATTCCTCTTTATTTTTTCCAAATCAAGCGGGTGTCAAAACCAAGACCAATAAATGCATTGAATGCATTACTTTTTCCTCTTTCCCACACCACCACCGACTCAGGTTTGGTGGGCCTTTTTCTCACAATTTTGCTTATAATTTGAATTTAGTAGCATGGTTAATTAGGAGCCTCCATCTTCTCTGCTCCCACCAAACTTGGCGTTTAAAACTTCAAGGACATCATTTAATGTCCTTCATTAATTTAAAACCTTCCCTTCTTATCCTTTCATCGACATGTATCCATAGGTCCCCTCCTTAGGGTTAACAATAGTTTAGGTCACATTGTCCATAGTTAGGTTTCCATCTAGGTCGCAAATCATTAGGATTTGTAATAATTTACATCCCCTTTAATTTAAAATCCACCTAGGATAGTTATTAGGTCATAGGTTAGAACTTAACCCCGTAGTATTTTACTTAATAGGTTCCAAATAAGTTTTACCAACTTACGTTCATAACTAGGATAATTCAGGACATTCCATCCAACGCTTATATGTATATACCTTGTTCACTTGCATCAAAACTCTTCTTTGCCTTATGATTTCGGCATTACAATTTGTATGTATTCTGGAAATCGAATCATTCCGTTGGCAAAGCATGGTGCCAAGTAATTATACTGTAACCGAGGTTCTTTAAAATTTACAACAATCTCAACCTGGTTCGGACTTCATTCTAATTAGAAAGTGAATCAACAAAGTGACCACAAGGAAGGCGAAGCATACCTTGGATCAATGGAATTGATTCATCCAAGGTGTGTCATCAAAAAAATATGAGTTCATCAAACACAAAAGAAAGTGCTGTGAGTTTCACACTTTGTAAAACACACAAGTTATAATGACCTCCATTAAGTAAAAAGTTACGATGAAGCAAGGGTTGGATGTAACATTTTCTTTTTAAGATTAAAATATATATCTTAACATAATAAACTTCCATAGTTACAACATCATGAAAAGAGGTTATCATGGTAGCTTCTAAAAATCAAGATGTTACACACTCTAAAATATTTATCACCATAAAAATACTACAATCACCTCTTATTTTCCTCATGAAGTCTACTCTAAACCTTTGCCCCTAACCCACGTGACCTTTGATATAAGCAATATGCAAACTATCGATCCCTTTCCATTTTACCCAGATCTCACTTCATAATGGACAACGTGCATTTCTTAAAAGTGTCTCTCGTTATTTCCTCATGGGTGGTATTCTTTACAAACATGGTTTTGACAGCATATTCTTGTGATTCCTTACAAGTTCTAAAATTCCTTACACCATTAAAGAAGTCCAGGATGGAATTTTACGAGGCCACTTTAGTGGTCTCGTTGTTACAAAACATATTCTTTGCCTAGGTATTCTTGTCCAACCGTAAACCGTGGATTTGTTGTTATTATGTCAAATGCTACATAAAATGCCAACAACATGGTAATCTCCATCACACCCCTAGTCATGCCTTAAAGGTAACTCGATACCTTTTATCTTTTCTCAATGGGGTTTGGATCTTGTCGGTGATGTCAACCCCCATTCTTCACAATGCCACAAATGGGTCATAACCACTACTGAATGTTACACTAAATGGGTAAAAGTGATTCCCCTCATTTCCACCAAAGCTGAGAAAATATGTGAATTCATCAACCATCACATCATTTTTCACTTTTGTGTCCCTCACCACATTATCACGGATAATGGAAAACAATTCAAAAACAAAAACCTACGTAAACTATGTGATGCTTTTGGTATCTAACTCAATTTCTCATCACCTTATTAACCACAAACCAATGGTCAAGCCAAATCAACCAATAAAAACTTGAACAAAATTATTATGAAGGTATTCAATGATACTGGGAAGGATTGGCATACGCACATTCCTTTTTCCTTGTGGGCTTATCGCACTTGTATTCACACATCACCGCTGCCACCCCCTTTTCTCTGGTCTACAATATTGAGGCTTTCTTACCTCTCGAAGTCTAGATTCCATCTCTCTGCATCTCACTACAAGACATGCTCAACTATGATGACTTTTTCCAGGATCATTTGGTGCAACTTGAATTATTAGATGAACATCATCTCAATGCTCTTGACCATCTCCAAATCTACCAAAAATGTATCAAACATGCCTATGACAAACATGTTCACGAATGAACCTTTCAGTTTGGTGACCTCGTCTTGAAGGAAAATCAACATGTAACCAAAAAGGAGAAAAGTAAATGGGGAAAATGTTCTTCTAATTGGATTGGACCCTATATCATCACCCATGCCTATGGATCAAGTGCTTATCATTTGTCTTGGTTAAAGGTAAACTCGAACTCTGAGCCCCTTAATGCCTTGCATCTTCGACCATTTTATTGTTGATATCAAGTCTATATATCACTTTCAATTAATCGCTCATCCCTTGAGCGGTCTTCACCTTCCATAATTACCCATTTTGAGGATCCACAACTAAACAAGAATCATGTGATTACCCGCTACCTTTTATCCTTGTATTCAATATGAGTACCACGAATCTGCTCATAGCATGATTCTCATGGATACTTTTATCTTCATCAAGATGGAATCCCATGGTCGTTCATCACTCAAAACCACCTCTTTCATAGTTAATATTTGTGTACTAATATTTTATCTTCTAAAATAAAACACGATCGTCCTCTATAGTCTTGTCCATGACTTAAGCATCTAAAAATAAAAGGGATACAACTCCTTGAGTCAAACTTCCAACACAAGATGACTCCCTCAAAGGGGACATCTCTTCTTTATATTCTACCACTATCAATAGAATTCTCCTTGAAGGACAACTATATACACTCATTACACAAATATAATAACTATTTAGAAGCTTCACACATCGATCAGGTCTATTATTAAAAAAAGATGAAATTTTCATCATGGATTTTCTTATTTTGGATTATGGGTTTCTTGTCCTGAAATACACGTTGTTGTACACTAAGTTATGCTAAACCCCCCATTCTCACCTCCTCACCTCTTTCACCTAAATTCCTTGTTACTCAAGGGACTTGCTACAAATGTGACATTTGTGATCATGTGACTTTTCTTCACCCTTAGAATAGTCCATTATGCAAGGCCTATAGGGTCTTACATTCATAAGCCCATCTAGGGTATGGTAGACTCATTAGGGTTCTTATCAATTAAGTAGCTCTTTTACCACCTCTTACCATTTTCCTTCCTCATTACTTATTGATTATCCTATACAAGACCAGATCCTCGACACATGTATTTCAAAATCACTTGACCATGCCTACAACCTAAACTCAATCATGCCTATGACCTACATCACCCATGCCTAGCACCTATCAACCCATTATGCTATTTCACCCTAATCTTCCCTAGCTTATGGGAGAACTACATCATGGCCTGAGGTCCCTTTTCGTAGGACTATGTAGGTATCACTTCGAGGGCATGAAATCCCTTAGAGGATAGCTTAGCCACTCTCTACCCACGACCAATTCCCTCTACCCCTTTCCTATTCACATTATACCCTAGTTAGTGTTCTTTTTATATTAATCATTAGAAATTAAACCCAACAAACAAAAATTTCTTAACATCTTTACCATCATCACTCATACATTTATTTCATCTTGTCTAGCATTTCTTTACCATTATCATACATTTTCCTACCAAAAACTTAACATGATCCACATCATCATTAATTACACAAAGTAATTAATTGGAAGCTCAATCATACCTAACTCAACCTAACTCCATCCATGCATATGACCTGACTCAATCCATGGCTATGACCTAACTCCATCCATGCTTATGACTTGACTCCATCCATACACCCATGATGACTGACTCCATCCATGCCTATGACCTAACTCCATCCATTCCTATGACCTAACTCCATCCATGGCTATGACCTGACTCCATCCATGCCTAAACAAACCGGCGACTCGTTATGCCTACACGACCTTGACTCTATCAGGCCTAATCCACTTGATTTCCACCTATCTATATATAGAAATACAAATAAAAACATATACACCATCCATACTATAAATACCATCATCTATAAATCAAATAGTTTATATAAAAATACATGTGAACATATATCCCAATAATAATCACAATCATCTCAAATCGCTCATGTACATCCTCACCATCTTTGGCACGTAGGCCGTATATATCAAAAATAAATAAATATACAAAACAAGAGGTACATATGGCTATCAGATACCACCCTACTAGATATCTTCCATATTTGTCTTACCTATCTCCTCCTCCTCTGTTTCCCGTATGACATCTAGCCAGCATCTCACCACCCCTCATCATTCTTCACTGGATCTCTATTGGTACCTCACCTGGGGTTGGCCTCGTGAACTGGTGGCCTCACCCTAACCCTGTCTCGGGGCTTGATGCCCCCTATGCTCTCCACATTGTGGGTGCATGACCTCATCCTCTCACTCAAGGCCTGTTGTGCTCTATACTCCTCATAGGATATAAAATCTATCCCTACGACCATCAAAATATCCCCGATAATCACGAACCTCACCTAAGGCATCTATCAGTGGCCTATCGGTACTATATGTGGTGGCATAATTAGCCTCGAACTTTGTACCTATCTCTCGGACCCTGTCTGTTGGTACTATAAAGAGGGACCCTGTCCCTATGCCTGTACTTGTCTGAGGACCCTATCCCACTCCTTCCCGTATCTAGGCCTAAAGGGTTGCAACTACACATGTGCGGTGGTAAGATGGCCTTGAAAACCTATAATCTACGCATGTAGGGCAGCCACCTATACCCCATCTCCATATCCACCTTGTGTGGGTACCTATCCTTGTGCTACACTGGGCTATAAAGTGGCCACCTATGCCTCTAAGCCTACTAAATCGACTTCCCTACACTATACCCAACTATGTAATCAAGGTCGCCACCTACCCCTATAGGGCATCTCTCTGCAATGTGATGGTGGATAAATCCGGCTGCCTTGACCTCAACCATACTACTCATAAATTTTCTTCCCACCCTTTGTTAGTATCTATTTTGTGGCCCCGACATCATCAATCCACCGGTCTCTCACTTGATCCTCCTGCCTGTTGGCCTTTGTCGGCTATGGTAGAGGCAAAGGCATCTCCACGTCATCCCTCCTGTATTATGGGAAAGGTTGCAGTATATCCTGAACCAGCCCAAACTATCGTCTAACCCTGTCCATGGGTATCATCTCATGCTCTCCTGCATGGTACCCCTCTATCCATCTAAGTAGTTGTAATCCATCTAACTCAACAACCATTTGTCTATATGAGGGAAAACCCACATACGGTATCAAATGATGTCTACACTGGAGAAACCCTCCAACAAATGCCTATAGTAGGTGACATCATGCATTTCCTGGTCACTCAACACTCTCTAATAATAGGCACCCATCACCTATAACCCACCTGAACCAAACCTGGCTCAAATGTATTAGCTCTCGAGGCATACCAACTAGGCACACACACATAATGTTCTCATATGCCCAACAATGAAGTAGGAAAGTGCAACATAATTTGAACCTCTGTAGCCACCCATACGCCCATAAATCCATCTATAACTACACCAAGAATATTGGCACCCATGCAAAACGGGTCTTGTCTATCACCATATCATGTAGTACCCCCATCAATGATCATGGGAATATCCCACCCTATGCATATGGAAGTGCAAAATAGTAAACTGCATCCATCAACAACACAACAAGCCTAGTCTCCTCTGGATGGGCCTGGAACATCTCTCCGTAGCTCAGGATGGCACCATGGAACCTTAACTCTGCCAACCCCTCACCAAATATTGTCAGCATCAACTCCTCAGAAGCCTCTAAGGAGATTGAATATACCTACGTCCCCACTATTGACAACCATAGGATCCTATACACATCCTCTAGGGTGACCACAGTCTCACCAGTCGGTAGATGGAATGTGTTGGTCACTGAATCCTATCTGTCGATGAGGGAGACCATAAAACTCTCTTCTTGGACTACATGTCGGTAGTGTCTGACCCCAATCAAGCTAACCTCTGTAACATACCACCAATCCTTGGCTATCACACCTCCTCGAACCATCACGAGAAGGGGCGGCACCCTATCTCACATTTGTAACTAATCTCTCACCTACATCCAACAACACATCACATTAATACACCTTGATCATACCCATAATCATTCTTGACACCTCACCTACATCTACTACCCTTCCTCTTTTTCCCTCAAAACTTACCTTCTTATCACATTTTTATCTACCCACCCTCAACCCTCACCCACTATCAATCATACCATACCTATTTCAACCTCTTACCCATCTATGTGTTTTCATCAACAACATTTTATTTGCCCAATATCTATCTCACCCACCCACCCTAGGGCTCTATTGGCCCCTTTTTCTCCACATGATGGTGTGGTACGATTACTCCTAGCCAACCATGGTCTCTCCCAAACCAACATCGGTCACATTTTCCATGACCGATATCAACTCAACACCACCGACGTCACTACCCTTGATCAACAGTACCATCCATTGTTGCACTAAAATTTGTGACACCCAAATATCTTTCTCCTAAAAGCTCCCTTTTTCTACCTTTCTACCCACCCGTTCCTACCTAAATCTACCCTCAACTCCTCCCCACCCCTCGTTCACCTAACCCCACCTCTCCCCATTCCTATTTTACCCAATTTACCTTCCCAAATTAAAAATTCCCTTTTCCCACAAAACTTGTTTTCCTTACTTGACCTATCTACCCAATCTACCTCACAAAATAAGGCAAGGGATTGACTCTTACCTCATCGCACTACCACCTCCATGGTGGCACATTGGGCCATTGCACCGGTGGTCCACTCGATCCCTCTCCTGCCTCTACCATGTCTAACCACCAAATCCAATCCTCTTGACCTCCACCCAATCACAATCGATCCCCTTATGCTCATGGCCCCATCTACCTAGCTCCTCTAACTAACTGGATCTCTCCACCTCAACAATATATCATCCCTCATCCTTTCCTCCTAACAAAGCACAACTCGTTCAACACTCTATCATTTTCACAAAAGCCAAAACGTAAAAATGAATCCATATTATATGGATTTTGTATTTTTATATAACCACATCGACTTGACCGGCGTGGTTATACCTAAACCGACATCGGTCCTATGCCCTAACACACCATGGTGTTATACCTAAACCAAAATCGGTCATCTCCCCTAAAAACCATGATCGGATTACCTAGACCATCACCAATTACATATGACATAGGCATTGGTTACCTATTATACTCTTGCCCATACCCTTTCCCCATTTCCGGCCAACACTTACCCAAACTAGCCACCATTTTACCTTACCCACCCTTATTACAAGCAACCTCTATGCCTACATTACCTATACCTATCTTTAATTACATTTAGGGACTTGTTATTTTACCCATACCTCGGCCCTACCCATGCCGTGACCTAGCTACTTGGACGGAACATTATTAGTGACTGTGAACTCATGTGCACGCTATAACTTATGACATTGTTACTCCTATTTTTAACCTAATGACCTTACCTTGCCTATTGTTGTGTTGTATATCCTAACCCAACCTTTGGTGTGCAGAACATAACTAAATGTTCTGCACTTTGACTGTTATGTGCTTAGCACCATATCCTATACCTTGGATACCAAAATCACTCAACCTTGTTTATATAAACTTATCGACCTTAGATCATGTAAAATTTGCATTCTCTTCAACCCGATACCGTGCCATAGCTTATACGTGTGTGTGTTTGATTGTTTCTACCTTTGACCTTGGCCCATTACCTAGATTACCCAATTGGACCCTAAGCCAATAACCCCCAATGTCTACCTTCCTCTTCATTACATCCACCTTTTATCAAACCACTCACCAATTTTTCCTTCTACCTCATCCATTCCTAGTTTGAGGGGGATCACCTTCACCCACACATGGGGAAATCACATCTTATTTTTTTCAACGTCGCTTAAACACCAATACAAGCTATGCAACAAAAGGGGCAAAATGTAGGCACCAAAATTGGGTCACACTCCCCTTGGTCCCTTGTCAAATAACTAGCTCAAGCATACTCATCTAATCATGGCTCCTTTCACCCCATATCACCATTAATTTAATTAAATTAATATATATCCTCACAATGTTTATTATCTAATTATCTTAATTTCTACCCCACCACCTCACCTAGACACCTCATCAGCCACCTCACCCTAGACCTATTCTTGGCATGTTTCCATAACTAACTAAGTCTTACTTGTCTTAATGATCTAAGATTTGGTCTAACCCTAAAATCACTCTAACCACATTCCCACTCATTAGAAGGAAGTTTCCATTCTAATCCGTGACAATAAACAAACTAGGCCAAAAGAAATTAAAAATATCTTCCCATTTTAGTATACCTAGGAAATCCCACCTTAATCGATGTCAGTCACCCCTAAACCGATGTTGGTCAACTTTGGAACAATCATCGGTTACCATTTAATCACCCAAACATCCTTACTTTTTAGTGGGCACATTCTCGAGAGTAAGAAAGGAGATCAGAGATGCATGCAAGCAAAACAAGCATCCTTTTACGCATCTAGGCATCCAAAGCCATCACCAAGATCAATCATAGAGCCATTGCATTCACCAAAACACTCCAAGAAATAAATACTATAGTACCAAACACGTATTCTCGATCAACCACCTCCACCACTCAGCCCATTGCCATGGATCCTTAACATAGTAAGTATGGCCCTAACCAGTAGGGTTTATTTCAGTTAGTAGCCCTTATTACTCCTGTTATTAATCTATTCTTTGCATGCTTATTTCTTCATCACCCACTTACCTATGAACTCAAATATCCCTTCACCCATATCACAAAATCACATGTCCTCACCTGTTGTACACGTCTGAGTATACCTAAGACCTCTACAGACCTTTGCATTTAATCTCCCAACCTTATTTGACCTGAAATCAGCCCCTTCCATTTAATCTATTTGATTTTCTTTTACCTCGACCATACTAATGTCGGTTATCCACAACCGCCGTTGGTTCTACCTAAACTAGCATCGGTCACACCCAACCGACATCGATCTTTGTGTTTTATACCTTGACCAAGAACAGACCCAACAATCACCTTACCAGTTGACCTAAATAACAAAGAATCAAACCTTGACTAGTCCCGAGTACCTTGAGAGACACCTCATCTCTCATATCCAACTATAAGCCTAACTTTAGCCTGTTGTGATTGGATTTTCTTAGTGTACTTGAATGAAATACCTAAATCATATCAACTACGGTAGGAGTTTTTATTTCACACATTAACTTTTTTAAACATTGGATTTGACCATCTAGGAAGTATCACACTTCCTAGAACTAGCATCGCTAGGGTTTTGTCTCTTGTCATATATCATTTAACTATATTTTTGTGGTCTTGTTTTATATTATAGGTAGTTCCTCCTAGCCAAAGGGAAGATCTCACATTCAGCTATGGATCAAGAAGTGAACGTGATCAACAACCATCAACCGATCAACATTTAATAGGTATTCCTCCATGACCTTTTACCCTTATTTGTTTCATCATTTCGAAAAGGTAAATAAAAGGGAGAAACAATTAGATCAACTAACCCAACCTATCCCATTTTTATTTAATAATTTTAGTGAACCTAAATCAATCACTCACACTTCTAGGTTCTTCATTTATTACTTTTCATCCTAGGGTTTGGTCATCATGAGTATCTTCATCAACGATTATTTTCTTGTCAATCTTGATTTTCTACATAGCATCAAACATTTTCTCGTTGCTACTCAAATTTGTGCAAAGATGCATCCATACTCATTTTATCAACCCTTTGTTGATGCTTTCTCTTCACACATAGTATTCAAGTCTAACCTTCCTGCTGATGTTCACACTTGTTATAATTACTTCCTCTACATATCATATTTTGTATTCATAATGTAGTTGTGAAGCGTACTTTGATTGATAATGGATCTAAACTTAACTTATGTCCTATGTCATTCCTCAAAGTTTTAGGTCTTTCTTCTTGTGATGTTAGTCCCTCTAGTGTTTCATTGCATTCTTATGATGGTTTTATTCATCCATGTTTGGTCACATCACATTGCCTATCATTGTTGGTCCTAAGACTATCCACACTGTCTTTTTCATTGTTGATTTCCTAGTTTCCTACAACTGTCTACTTGGTAGGCCATGGCTTCATGCCATGCAAGTTGTCACCTCTACTATCCATAATTGTGTAAAATTATTACATGAGAGTATCAAGTACACTATCTTTCGTGATTGTGATCCATTTTATTATTTTGACCGAGCTCCTAATTCTAGTCTTTCTATTCCATGTAAGATATTATAGACGAGCCCCAACTTATCGAAGAACCACCACACTTACCACCACTTGATGGTACCATTTGAGTGATAGATGTAGTTCTTATGTGCCACCTTTTATTACTATTGCTATGATTCCATATTAGGGCATTTCCATTCCATGGACGTCGATCTATCTCCTACACCTTCACATACGGTACCCCACCATTCACTTACACCCTCTTTATGAATGACTCATATTGGGAACATATTTTATGTGACCATATATGCAATATCATTATATGTTCACAAGATGCTCTAGCTCAGCTTGGTTTCTCTTTTGAGGAACTTCATCCTCCTACTCATGATCCTCATCTCTAATATGGCTTTATCAATATTACCAACTCTTATGGTTTGTATGTATTTCACCTTACAATGTACTTATCATGTACCCCTATTTCTTTTCTACTCACATTAGGCTAATCTTGGATTGCTTATCTTGGGGGAACATTAGATCCTAGTCATACATCCATTTTTTCTTATGCCCTTTGGTTTTATTTTTATCTGCAATAGTTCTTTCTTATCTATTTGCAAAATCTCACTCATTGGTATGCACATGGTTTCCCACTTCCTCCATTCATTGATGAGGAATAGTCCATGGGTATGTAAAATTACGCCTCAATGTTTCAATGCATGACCAACTATAAACTATTGCTTACCAAGTTACTAATGTTTATCCATTCGATTATGACCTAGAGGATGACGATATTCTCTATGAATTTACATTATCTTCTTACACACGTTTGTGGGTTGGAATGTTTCTTATACATTCATCCCCCATCACCATCTTAGCATAGGCATATCCATTATCGTTACATTATCGTTCACTCATATCCTTACATAATACTACACCACACTCCTAACATTTACACATACCTCATCTTGACATCATTATACATACATCTCATAGTCATATGCTTTCATCACCACATACATTGAATGATGAACCTTCATCCTTCACTCTCATTGATTATTTTATTTCATTCTTGACTTGGGGGTAGTAGCATCTAATACCCCCACAATCATATTCATATCTATCATGTTTGCATTCTCGTACATCAATCTTATCACATATGCATACTCATCTCATGTTTTAGCGTCGTTATCACCCGATGACACACTCTTATGCATTGGTTCACACTGGACTATTGAGGGATTACTACACATGAACCCCACACATATAACTATCAACACCACACATACATTTCATCTTATGTCTCATTTCATACATACTGCTTTTAGTCTATAACTACGCATCTATACATTATACACATTTTACACATCATACATTACCTCTTATACATTATACACATTTCTACTCCTCACATGGTCTTCATTCTTCATTACATAATCTCCTATGTGTTGCACTCACTACTTTATGATCCACTTTAGTTCCTTGGTCCATACTCAACTACCGAGGGTTTACAAATGAAATGAACCTTACATTCATCACGTATTTATCATTCCATCTTTCATCTTGTGACATATATAGGATAGTGACACATGTTATAGAATAAATTGTCACTTAATCTATCATATTGTAGTGGTATACACTTTAGGCTAAATCACCACACCCCATCCCTTCATCTTATAGTGGTATATGCTTTATGGTAAATCACTTCTTACTATTCATCATGTTTGATATACTCTTAGGGATAAATAATCAATCATACATTAATTTTGTCATGATATATGCTTCAGCTATAAGGTTCACGTACACATCATCTCTCCTATATGTCACATATCCTCATCATTACAAATACATACTCATCAAAAAGCGTTTTAGACACAAGACACACTTTGACCATTTCATGATGACGCACTCTCGTTTATGGTTCATTCTTGACTATTGAGGGGAAAAATAAATGAACCTCACTATATACAATTCCATTCACTCGAGGGGCATGTGGCATACCATCAACTTGCATTACCATCCATCCATAACATACTCCATATTATGGTTACTTTTACTCTTACTTACTTTTTCTTGTTCATGGTCGCTTTATTACACATGCTAGTTAGATTACTTGTATGTCATTTATCTATATCATCCCCACATGCGTGTTCACATATTTTTCTAGATTTGATCGTAGATACATGTATCTTACACGCAACACAGATGCTCACCTTCTACCCTTCCTACATTGGTCCTGGGGGCATCAATATCCGTCTCTCACAGGTGTTATGGTTTCATTTTGTACTTAGCACTTTACATTAATTAGTTATACATGCTTTTGACATAGTATTTATATTTCTAACATTTTAATGGGTGCATCATGTGAAACATTTTTTATGTAGGGATATTTACTTCCATACTTGTTTGCTATATTATATGTTATGGTTTGCTCTTGTTTACGGGCATTTCCCTTTTTTTTGTGCACACATGTTAATTGTATGCAGCCATGATGTCCTTGTGTGTCTTGTGATATTGTGAGTTATGTCCCCTATTTATAACCTACTTTGTGTAACTTAATTTTTCTAGTAGCTTATACATTGCTTGTGTAACTAATACATTGTTTTATTATTGACCAAATGTCCTCGGCTCCTATCCATATTAGTGAACTAGTACTTAAATAAAATAGGTAACTCAAAACATGTGAGGGTTTAAGGTACCTCAAGTGATGATGATGATGATGTGGATGGGAAAAAATATAGCTCCTCCTTGCTACAAACTTCGATAATCTGCATAACAAATAAAATTGAGAAGAAAAAGGATTAGTAGCTATATGGAGAGCTTCCCAACTAAATCAGCTCCAAGAAGTGTGAACTTTCTTGGATGGATGTTAACCCTCTTATAGATAAAAACAATGATGATGGGTGTGGAAAATATGTAGAATCTGATATAAAATAGAACTGAAATGACGATATATAAGAAAAATATATGATCAAAATAGATGTAAAGTGAACCAAACTGCACAAATCAATAGAAATTTGGGTTGGATGAGAGGAACCTGCAAAACAATCCTGCAAACTCTTCTATTGTGGATGAAAGGATGCCAAGAAATGGGATGGCTAAGGGAATCACAAGGGAATTTGGATGATATTATGATGATATTAGTGGAATCACAAGGGCATTAGGATGGTATTATGATGATAAGTGGAATCACAAGAATGCTAGATTTTTTCTATGATTTCTAGCTTGTTTGAAAGAGGGGAAGGCTCTTATTTATAGCCTAAGGATGTGATTAATTTAGGTAATCATGATTTTAAAAGTTACCTGATTAGGTGAGTGGGGATTGAATTTGAATATTAAATTCAAAAGTGGATTTGCACATGGATTATTTTTAATATTAAATTCATGAGTGGATTGGATATGGATTATTTTTTAATATTAAATTCTTTAGTGGAATGACATGGATTACTTTTGAATATTAAATTTGTTAGTGGAATGACATGGATTCATTTGGAATATTAAATTCATAAGTTGATTTAAAAGGGATTAATTAATCAATTAACATTGATTAATTAGATATGTATTTTTTGTGGGAAATGGAATTAATTAAATTTTGGAGGGAAAAGGAATTTGAATGAAATTAGGAGGGAAAAGGAATTTGAATGGAAATCCTAATGAAGGAGAGAAAATGTGGGGTGAAGTGGAGGAACGACACCAAAAATTGGTGTCTACATTTGCCCCTTTTTGATGAGTGGCTTGTTTTAGGCAAGCCGTGAGAAAAAAATGATGTACTAATGAAAAGATGATTTATTGGGTGTTCCCCTCGAACTTGGGATTAAAAAACTAAGGGAAATCGATCAAGAGTTTGAAGGATATAGATTAATAAGGATGATAAAAAAATATGAAGGGATAATATATCAAGCGAGGATTTAAAAAAGAGGAAAATATGGCACTAATTATGATATCACTTGATTAGGTAACAAATGACGGTCTCAATGGATATGGTGGCAATGTCCTATGGACTGTGAGTGGTTAGAAATCACTAAAATATGGATGTCCAAGCCATGGGACCAATGAGTCAAAGGAGGACATCAAAACATGTGCAAACAAATGCAATTAAATGTATAGACAAGTGTCGACAAGTTGTGGGGAAAAGAGGATGCAATATCCTTCATAAATGATGAATCGATAAAATATGCATCAAGGTACTATGAAAGTAGTCTTCTTTCAAAGAAAGTAGAAGAGAAGGATGAATATGCCCCAAGTAAAGGTATATATGGTTTTGAATAGATATTTCCTAAGGGAGGTAGTTCTTCAATAAGAAACTATTATAGGAAGAAAAGAGAAAGCACTTTTTTAAAAAGTAGAAAAACTCTTTCTCATGAGAGTGGGGGAAGAATTCAATCTATTGTTTTAAGTAAAAATTAGATTAGACATTTGTTAGGGATAATAGAGGGTGGTAAGTGATGAACGTTATGGTATCCTCCAAGACAAAAGTTTCATGGGAAGATGTGATGAGGGATATATGTGATGATGCTCCCTTGAGAGGGCTAATGAGAATAGAAGAGATGACAGATCTCTCAAAAATTGGAGAATTCAATATCATGGAGAGGAGGAGAATAATGGGGTGTGATAGAAAAGAGAAGTTGCGGTCTACAAATGGGGAGAGATTTTTATTGACCTTGAATGTTAAGTGTGAAGATGTGTTGAAGGACATAATGATTGAGAGTGGAAAGAGAGAAAAAGGAATGGAGAGGAGGAGTGCTTGATTATGAGTAGGTGAAAATGAGGAAAGAAAAGTCAGAGGTGAAGAAGAAAAGCCTATGGAATAGAGTGGACATGGTGAAGGAGGATAAAAATAGGAATGAAATAGGTGGAAGAGAATAATAGAGAAGGATGATAAGGGAAGAAGGTAATGAGGAAGAACAAACAAGAAGAAGATGAGATGAGAAGAGAGAAAATGTCAAAGTAGAGGGTGAAAGTATAGAAAAGGGAGAGAGATGTGCAATATGAAGGTAGTAGAAAAGATAAAGTGAGGGAGGTGATGAAGATGAAGGGAGAGAAATGATGAAAAAAATGGAGGAGATGATGAAGATGAAGGGAGAGAAATGATGGAAACATGGAGGAGATGAGGAAGATGAAGAATTTAAAGAAGAGGAAAGAGATGATAGAATTGAGAAAAGAAAGAAAGTATAGAAGTAGGAGGTGAAGAATACAAGGGTAGGGAATAGAGAGAAGACTTAGTGGGTCTAGAGAAAAAAAAATGGAAGAGGTGGAAGAGAATAATAGTAGAGAAGGATAGTAAGGGAAGAAGGGAATGAGGAAGGAAGAACAAGAAGGACAAGACTATCTCATGTGGTTTTTACCTTGGTTGTCTTAACAGTTTCAAGGGGTAGAAATGAACTCAACCTCAATATGGTGGGGTTTCTAGGATACCTGATGATTTGATTATGTTTTTGTGCACTGTGTTCAGAAAAAACACAACTAGTCTATCTTGTGAATGAGACTCATGTAATCAAATTTGCAATGTTATGTTAAAAATGTTATTGATCAAAATAAAGCACTCTGATCTTTATTTAATACATATAGTTGTGTGTATATAAAAGATTATGAAACAACATATTCTTATCACTTATTTAAGTACATATATGATTTGATAATAATCAATTATTATATCCACAAGTCGGATTCTCGATCAGTATAAAGATTTTTGGAGACAGAGGAATGAGATTCAACAGAGTTGGTAGTTTCTTCTTTTTCTTCGGTCAGATCAATGTCTATAACTGAGATATAATCCTTAGAAAATAAATTTGAGACTTCTTCAGAGAATCATATTGTTTTACAAAGTTGGAATTGGAGCTGTAAATGCTTATGTGACTAGTGGAGATGGACTAAGAAGTTGTGCGGTAATCCTCCTCTAAATGTTCAAGACCGGTTGTGAAACAGGGTTGAAGTTGAGAAAGATCCTCTCGTAACCTCAATGATTTTCATAATCCTCCCAAAAGGAATCAAATATTTCACGATACGATGTGTAGTGGAAAAGATAGATCAATACAATCAAACATGGAATCTGGATGGCACATAGATCTAGATCATTGAGCAGTTTATATTTCTCCCAACAGAATGGATGATAGAGAAGAGGAAAAGAGCTATTGCTGAGGAAGTTAGAATACCCTAATGACATCTAATATCATAAAACTGGACAAGATATTAGCAAAGGACCCAAAACATGCATTCATTTTATTCAGGTTGAATTAAAAATAGTAAAGAGACAAAAATAATAGGAATCCTTAGCAATTTAGGGGAATAACAGGAAATTGAGGTAGTCATTAGCGATTACTATGAAGTTAGATTAGTTTTTAAACAAAGCTAAAATTAATGATTTAACTTTCAATTTTACCAAAAGCAAAGTGATTGTAACATATAAAGGAACTATATGCAAGAATGTACCTAATTATAGTGCTTTAAAATGAATAAAACATGAGATATTACCTTGTAGAATGTTTGGTATGACTAATAGACAAAAATGGGTGATTGAAGGGTGAGAAAAAGCAATTTGAAGATGATTGTGACATTCTACAAGAAACATGACATTGTGGTGTGTTGATGTTGAAGACTTGAATGCCTAGTGGATTGAGAAAATGGTAGAATGTACCTACAAGGCTTATGGATTTGTGATGTAAATGGGGTCTAAGAACTCATTCTTTTAGATCACCTAAGCAATCGGGTAAATTCACCGCTGATTTTATGAAATCTTAGTTAGGCTAGAAACAAAATGATTTCCTTCTTTTTTATCCCAAAGGATGGGTTTTGAGTTTTTTGATGTGGTGGAGGTTTAAAAATCACGAGATGACTTATTTAGATGTGGGGAGGAGTTAGATTTTTGTATATTTGATTAGTTAGAAAATAAGTTATTTTAGGAAGGTGTTTATTGGGATTTTAATAATTTTTTACATGACTCGGTGAGGTGTTATGGAAAACTAGATGAGGTGTGAAGGTAAGGTGTGAGGGGATAATATCTATTTATATATTTTAATCATTTAAATAATTAATTTTAGACTCTTAGGAATATGATGGGATAAATTAATTTAAAAGGGGGTGATATAACAAAATGTTGCAAGTGTGTCATTTTTAGTCACGGGCTTGTTTAGGTTTAGGGGGTGAAAAATTTGGTGTCTACATTTACCCCTTTTTGTTGGTAATTTTTGGAAAATTTCTAGAAAAAATGGTGAAATAATTTTTTTTTGGTTTGGGTGAATCCACTGTAGCACAATACAAATCGAGCACTAGTGTGTTTTTATCTTAGAAAGGCTTACCCTAATTAGAAAGGGTACAAAGCATGATGCTAGGGAATCAAGTGTCATGGTGGCCAAAGGGATTAATGCCTACGAGCATATGATTCTTACCAGATAAATTGGGAAAACACCAAGTGATGGGGGCCAAAGGGCTTATCTCCCATAGACATATGGAAAATTCCAATGTTATGCTTGTGTTGTTTTGACAAAAGGTTTCCATGGGCTAAGGTCCATTTCAGAGGCATGACACACTTGTGAATATTTTGTCTTTTGTTATTTTTTTTTTTGCAAGATAGGGAAGGCCATATATATATATATATATATATCCCAAAATAGGGTAATCGTTGGTGATTGCAATGATTTCTAGCAATTGGGTTGGGAAGAAAATCAAGGATATAAATACCCCAAATGTTTTGTTTATTTGTTATTTTATATTTATATGACAACGACTCATGAGAAACAAAACATGTTTTTCAAGGAAAAATAGTGTCAAATGGCTTCATCTAGCCAAAACGAAAGCTCGTCCTTGCTCAGGTAGGCTACAATTACGTTTTAGTCTATTTTTCTTGTAGTTTTATGGATTCTAGGTTTTTAGTAGGATTTAAGGCTATGTTAATGCCTAGGGAAAATTGAAGGAATTTATTTGTGATTGAGGTGAATCACTAACAATTCAACGCAATGATAAATGCTTTGTGTTTTGTGTTGAAAAATGTGATTTTTGAGAAATGTGTTTAACTTTATTGGATGTTTAGGATAATATTTCACATGTTTACTTATTAGACTTGTGTTTTATGAGAATAATTTATAGTTGTGAGTGTTTAATTATTATTTACATATTTATTAATGTTTATTTTCATTTTCATTTCCACAGTAGATGGATTGACCATACAAGACCACATCCCCTTGATCTTTGGATGAGCGTGAGGAGGACCTATCCGATGATGATTGGGCACATCTATAGGTCATGGGGTTTGGTGGGATGAGATATTATAGGAGAGTGCACATATGTTGTAGTTTGATTCTTGCATTATTGGAGAGGTGGAATCCTTCCACCAACACTTTAGTTACCTGAAGAATAGATGACCATCACACTCGAGGATGTTGCTTGTTACGAGGCTTATAGTGAGGGAAGCCGGTTTATTGAATTTTAGATACGAGATAGTTGATACCATACAACATTTATATGGAGCTGATTTCATGGGTATTATGATACTCATAATTATGACTATTGTGAGGTGTTTTTGTATGATCTGGTAGAGATGGTTATCCACGGATGACCATGATGATGTTTATTTTCATTTTCATTTCCACGGGTAGATGACCGATTGACCATACAAGACCACATCCCCTTGATCTTTGGATGAGCGTGAGGGAGGACCTATCTGATGATGATTAGGCACATCTATAGGTCATGGGGTTTGGTGGGATGAGATATTATAGGAGAGTGCACATATATTGTAGTTTTATTCTTGCATTATTGGAGAGGTGGAATCCTTCCACCAACACTTTTTAGTTACCCACAGAATAGATGACCATCACACTCGAGGATGTTCATCGGATTACGAGGCTTATAGTGAGGGGAAGCTAGTTTATTGAATTTTAGATATAGAGATAGTTGATACCATACAACATTTATATGGAGCTGATTTCATGGGTATTAGATACTCATCAGGGGATTTTGACTATCAGGTTTTGTATGATGCTGGTAGAGATGGTTATCCACGGATGACCATGATGATGATAGGGATTTCATGTTTTATTCTACTAGATTCAATGGGAGGCCAATTCCCATGGATGATGATAGAGTGGTTATGGAGATGATGGATCATAATACTATCTTTGAGTGGGCACCTATTTTATTGGCACATACATATAGAGAGTTATGGGCTTGGACAACCCAAAAGCAATATGGGATTGATGTCAATTTCTTATTGTAGTGTTAGGCACACGAGAATATTGGTATTGCTCATCCATTTGGATTACCTAGTGTTATTGAGGTGAGACATCCAAATTTTATGAGGTGGAGCTAGATTTTAGGTCGGGATAGGAAGGCCAAGGGGCCTACTTATTATACGGATCTGATTTCAAGATTACAGTGGAAGACATGATTTGGCATCCATATGTTGATTTTTATGATTGGCCTGAGTTTTTTGGGGATCTTTCATGTTTGTAGCATAAAAATGGATGCAAGGCCACAGGGCCAGAGAGGATGAGTTGATACATTTTATTCAGGTGAGGAGACAATTTTGGTTGATTTAGGGTATACTCGAGGAGCCAATTTTGTATAGATGAGATGACGAGGACACTAATACCCCACAGGTAGTTATGACTAGGCTAGTACCTACTATTGATGAGATATGGGTGATTGGTATGGATGAGGATGGTACCATTATCGATTGATGATGTGGGAATCACCCCAGATTTTACTGTTTAGTGGTCCCATTTACTATGGGGGTTTTTAGAGGGTGAGGGTTGTAGAGAGAGGGCAGCCCGATTAGTTAGACATGTGCGAGGCTCGAGCAAAGGGAGGAGATGAAGATGGTGTTGAGGTTAAGGAGGAGAGATTAGATATTGATGTGGCTATAGCTCCAGATGTTGCTATCGTGACATTCGAGAAGAGTGTAGTGGAAGCCAAGTGAGATGTCACTTGCAGAGAGTGAGATTACTTGATAGGAGTATGAGATACTCTCATTGGAGAGATGGATGGCTTGATTATATAGCATTATGGGCTTTAGGACCAACTTGTATAGGTTTCTTCCGAGAAAGACTGGTACAAGATCTAGAGAGACACCTTTAGGAAGGATTTGGGGATCACGGGGCCTTCCATTTCTAGGACAAAGTTATCAGCATTAGTCAGAAAGAGATGGTTGTCTACTGGATCTTCAGGTATGATCGTGGTATCTCATTACAAGGTCATGAAGGTAGAGTGGGATTATTATGTAGACATGATCATCAAGAAATACCCTGACGCTACATTGTATGTTGATTGCATATCCACCCAAGGGGGCACCACAATAGCAACTAGGTCGAGTGATAGTGCGGTGAGTGTGAGGAACCCACCTTGGAGATTTTTGAGAGGGGATGATAGCGCAGGGGAGAGGATCCAGGGGTACTGTAGTGGAAGGGACTCCTGATCCTAGTTTGATGGATTTTACTATTTGATTATAGGCTCATAGAATCCCTTTTTCCTATGTATGACATTATATTGATTATGTGGAAACTTAGACTTTGATATATACATGATGATGGTGTTGATTTCTATTTCTATATTATATTCTTGATTTTACATGGTGTTGGTAAAAAAATATTAAAGGAAAAATAGGTGGTTATCTTGCCAACACTGTGGGAGTCTAAGTCCCTCTACTTAACTGGTGCAGTTGTTGTACGTGCATGCGCAAGTAAAGAGTGATTTTTATCCTGGTGGCCTTTTGGTCGATGATCTAACAAGGGAACTCCACAAACCCTATGAAAAATATTGCATATATCTACAAGAGATGAATTTTCTAGGAAAGTAGGAAAGGGAGTGAGAAATTTAGAAAAGAGAAACTAATGCTACAAGTAGAAAATCAGAGACTTGCATACACCAGCTAGAAGTTTCATTACATGCACTTGAATTTAGAAGAAAAAAAAATCTATGTAACAACAACAAGACCAAATAGAGTTTAATGAGCACAAAGTACCACTAAAATCCTCAATCAAAAAATGATAAAATTCCTTCTTCCTTTATTGAAGCTCAAGAAAAATTATACATAACATAGAAGTAGAAGAAATTTTTGACTAGGAAAAATGGAAGAAATTTTCTATCTCTTTGCTCTCTTCACAAGGATATCTCTCTCATGAATTCACAAAAACAGCTCCAATATCTAAGAAGTCTCAGAAGTTGTCTAAGAAGATTAAGAATTTTAAGAAAAAGCTTGAATGAGGAGCTTATTACAATTTATAGAAGAGAAGGAAAATCTTCATCTTCCAGGTGACTTTTCAAATAATTTAATGTGACTTTAGACTATTCATATTCTACTTAAATATTTAAGTCCCTTTATAAAAAAAGGCAAATTAAATTTTACATTATGTTTCTAAAGTCACTTAAAGTTATATTAAAAAGTGAAAACCTCAACAAAAATATAACATTGATGAGAGAGAGTGTTGGGTGAGAAGAGAAGAGAGAGAAAGAAGAGGAAGAAGAAGAAAGAAGGAGAATTATGTAGATGATGAGACACTTCCATGGATTTTATATCACTCCCTGATTGGTTTCCTCTTTGCACTCCTGAGAAGGCCTCTATTCCTTCAATATCTTTGTTGAAATGAGCTTCACAGATTCCACTTTTTTGGCATGAGGAATGCGAACACAACTCAAGGTATTTGTCCATCCATCGGCCACACTATTGATGTCTTTGCACTTCCCAAACCATGATGAATGTTTCTCTACGATAAGTATAATGGAGGCCCAAATATTTGAGAGGAAGTCAAGGGTATCCTTAGTGAAGGATGATGGGTTATCTACCTCTTTCTTGACATAATCTTCAAATGGAATAATCAAATCAACAACGGTTGTATCCTCGTTCATTGCATGTACTCCAAGTTTATGAATTTTATGATTTACACTATCCCACAATTTGTACACGTGTTCCTCTTTCTTCTCCAACTCTGTGATGGCCCGATTTATTTCCTCAAACATAATTGCCAAGGCCCTCTCCCAAACATGTGACAAGTCTCTGAAGGAGTTTCAAATATCTTCTTATTGATCAACTCTTGGCAATGATTGTTTCTCATTTCATCTACTAGTGGGCCCAAAGGTTCCCAATAGTCCCTTTCTTTATCCAAATCCACCTTGAGTGTTTGTGTCCTATTTTTTGTCACACACATATAGGAGAAGTGTTTGACCACTTCTTGGAGCACTGAATTTCCTTTTTCATAAATTTAGTTAATCAATTTTTTATTCACTTTCCCCTATATCATGAACTCATGTGTCTTCTTGGTGGATTATAGATTGAAGCTACTGATGGGTGAAACATCCTCAGTGGGAATTTTTGTAGCATTAGGATCAAGTAGATGTTGCACATAGAATGACAAAGTTCACACCTATTATTTTAGCTCATCAATCTTCTTCTTATACTCTTTATTCCTCACCACCATGCAAGCAAAAGATTGTTGATACATGTGCAAATCCCCTTCATGACTTGTTGGTCTGGTTGGATCTTTCTCATCTCATAAACAGCTGGTGTCATTTAATCCACTAGATTTATTACCTTGGGATGATATACTTTGATGTATTGATTACCCGTTTCCCCACTTTAGAACCATGAGGTTTTATGTGTGAGATTTCCTGATCTTTTTTATTTTGCCAATGAGACAATCGTTGATAGATCGGGGTGATCGAAACTCAAATTTAACTAGTAATTGTGCACACACATTTCTTTGATTTGTATTGATTTTCGATGTAAAATTGAGCATTATATCTTTTGTATTTTTAATAAAAGAATTAAAAGCTAAGTACTTATGTAAATATTTAAAGAAATGAAGAGAATTCACCCATGATTGACACAAGAATTGATAACGGAGTTTGGCGCTTGAGGCCTATGTCTCGGGTCCGATTGAATGGGACCGATCTATTAAAATCTTGAAAATAAATCTTTACAAATAATTCTACAAAATTTTATCTTATCATCAGTCTTCCTCTACCGAAAATAATAGTAGTCACTTTTTACATCTCCTCAAAATTCCATTCCTAGCTCAAGTTATGAGCATTTCAATATTTTCACGAGACTCGAATGCTATTCAATAAAGTAAAGCTCCTTTTATATTGTTTCTAAGTCTAGCATATCCGGATGGGCACTTATCCTTTTCCATCCAAAGGGTTCCATTCAAATCCTCCCCATCCATTCCCTGACTTATCTCCCAGGAGAATTTATCCCACATTTGGGGCGTGAAAATATTGGAGGAGGTTTTAAAAGGTGGGCGGTGTAATTTTTCAAGTGGATTAAGAGCCACCTTAGTTATGGGAAGTGGTTTGAACATGTTTGTGATATGGAGGATATGGCCCTAGTATTTTTAGTTTGCCTAGAAAAATGCAAAATATAATGCGTGGGAAAGGTAATACATGGGATTTGGATTAAATGCGTGGAATATGGAATTAAATAAAAATGCTTGGAAATGGTAATTGCATAGTTTAAAATGGCATATCAAATAGTCCCACATGCATAGCACAAATGTCATTACAAGCATATATATACAAAATTTGGTATAATGATAAATGAGAAGGAGGCCAAGACACCCCTCCATAATCGAGTGTGTCGAACCTGGTTGAGGGCCCCAGACAAGTAAATAGCGGGGTCCATTTGTCCGTGAATGAGTGTCCAAGACCGGCGTTCCCAAAAACCACTTTTAGTTCATCACACAAATTGTCCACGTGTCGTAATATAATTGAAACACTTGGCAAGCATGCACACGTCCAACTTGTACAAAACTCTAAATTTTGCCGGTTGCTAAAAATTTCAGCGGGCTATAATTTTTGCAACGAGCTCCATTTCCTGCAAAAAGATATCAACGGAATCGTATAATTTTTCTCCACGCTTTAAAAATGGCTGAAACTTATTCTAAGAAGATCTTAGATGGTGTTTCTCTGTGAAGATCCTCTCGGATCATTCCTCCCCCGAGAAACTTTGGACCCCAAAATTTAACTTAATTGGTGAATAGGTGAGGGTATTTCTCCCTCACCTTTCCAGTTTCCATCCATTTAGCCTTGTTCGGATGCATTCCTTTGAACCCAACATGAAGATACTCAATATCACCCCTTCGCGAAGTTCTTACTTTCCTGTCCAAAATGATGTCTTCCTGCAACTCATCAAGATACTCAAGAGCAAAATCATCAATGGAAGGCATTATGTTAGCATCATCATGATCAACAATCATAGGTGGTTCATACAATCTTAAATTCTCAACATTTACAACTGAGTAGATTTACATATATGGAGGTAAATCCAACCGGAAAGCATTATTACCAATTTTTTCCAATATTTGGAATGGACCATACCGTATAGGTTTCAATTTTTTACCTTCACTGTCAATCTTTCCTTGCTGATGTGAAGCCAAACTGAATCACCAACTTTGAACTTGTGATAGTTCTATGTTTATCATTCCTAGCTTTGTACTTAGCCTAACTTTTCTCCAATTGTTCACGGACATATTGATGAACTTGTTGTATTCTCTACACAAATATTTTAGCCTTGTCAGAATCACTTGAACCATTAACAATAGTTTCATGTCCATAATATACATCTAAAGGAGAATTAGGTAGATATCCATAACAAGTCTCAAATGGAGACTTCAAAGTAGAAGAATGTAAGGCATGATTATAAGCATGTTGCACATAATATAGATGTTCATCCCATAATTTAGGATGTTTTACCACAATAGCCCCTAAGAAAATGTACCACTGTGTGGTTTACAACCTCTGTTTGACCATCGGTTTGTGGATGAAAAGCAAGTGCTCTTTTTAGTTTTGTGTCCATTAACCCCACAATGTTGACCAAAATTCCCAAGAAATATAGAATGTGATCGAGATATAATTGAAGTAGGTAAACCAAAATGAACCCAAACAAATAAAAAAAAAATGTGTAGTTCCTCACCAATTATTTGTTTAGTACATGGAACCAACACACACATCTTGCTAAATCTGTCCACTACCACATATAAGTAATCATGTTTCTTTTGTGTCATGGGCAAGCCTCCTACAAATTCCATGGAAATACTTTCCCAAGGCCTTTTGGAACAAGGAAGAGGAGTGTAAAGTCCTAATTTCTATTTCTTGGCTTGCTTGGCACAAAGAACACATCCTTTAATATACCTGGTTACATGTTCATGCATTCTAGGCCAATAAAAATATTTCTGTAAATGTGCAACTGTTTTACTAACACCAAAATGCCTGAAATAAGAGAAGTATGTGCTTCCTAATCATATGCACACGTTCATTTTCTACGGAATACAAATTTTACAGAATGATATAACAATCCTTCATGCAAATGATAATCTTTTTCTCCTACTTGTTTCCCACTTACTAGATCCTCATACACTTCTCTAAAATCAACATCATTTACATATTGTTCCTTATAACTAACATGAAGCAAAGAACTATGTTGCGAAAAAAGAAGATGCTACTACCACTGGTGGTCTAGATAACATGTCGGCAACCTTGTTTTGAATACCTTTTTTATACCTGATTACAAGATGAAATTGTTGCAAAAATCCCATCCACCTAAAATGTCTAGATTGCTGCAATTTGGTTTGTGTTTGTAAGTACTAAAGCGGTTGATGGTCGGTATGTATAATTTTTCTTTTCCCATTAAATAATGCTTCCACTTTTTAACACTTTGAACCAAAGCATACAACTCTTTATCATAAGTTGGATAGTTTCTTACCACACTTGTAAAGGTTTCTGAATGGTAACACACTAGGTCATTTGTTCTGCATCAAAACTACCCCCATTACGTAGTCACTAGCATCTATCTCAATCTCAAATGAATGTTGTAAATCTGGAAGTGCCAAGATCGGAGTGGTACTTATTTTCTCTTTCAATGTATCAAAGGCTTTCTGTTGTTTTCCTCCCCATTGAAAGACTGTTTAATACTTGTCAAAGCATGCAAAGGAGATGCAATATATGAGAAGTTAGAAATAAATTTTCTCCAGTATTGAACTGCACCTAGAAAACTCCTAACTTCCATCACATTAGTGGGTCTAGGCCATTTCACAATAACCTCTATTTTTGCAGGATCAATTCTCAATTCTCCATTTCCTACAATATAACCCAAGTAAATTAAAGATGTTTTTCCAAATTCACATTTTGACATCTTCAAATACAATTTCTCTTTCCTTAGTGCATCTAAGACTTTTATGGATGTGTTTAACATGTTCATCCCATGACTTACTGAAAATAAGAATATCATCTAAGTAGACAATAACAAAATTATCAATGAATGGTCTAAAGATTTCATTCATAACTCTCATGAATGTTGTTGGTGCATTGCACAAACCAAAAGGCATCACTAACCATTCAAACAATCCTGTTTCATTTTAAAATCATTTTCCAAACATCACCTTCTATAATTCTTACTTGGTGATAACCACTTCTTAAATCTAACTTAGTGAAATAAATTGCATTCTTTAATTGATCCAGTAAATCATCTATTCTAGGAAGAGGGTAACGATTCTTTATAGTAATCTTGTTTAAAGCACGGAAATCAACACACATTCACCAAGTTCCATCCTTCTTAGGAACCAATATAATTGGTGAACCACATGGGGATGTACTTGGATGAATTATACCTTGAGCCAAAAGTTCCATTACATGTCTCTTTATTTCCTCATTCTCTGGTATTGACTGACTGTACATCCTAATATTGGGAAGAGGTGCATCTGATTGAGCAAGATTATCTCATGACTAGAAAAATAACCCTAATATTATGGGAGGTAGACCTTGTGGATATTAAACAAAACATCATAAAAATAAATATACAAATTTTCCAATTACTAAAATGTTTTCAAATATGAAGTTTCAAAAGCCATCTCATGTTCTTTTTCTTTAGCTTTGACCACCATGAGCACAAAACTTTTCTTGAGTTTAAAGCCTTTTCATTTGATCGTTATGATATAGGAATTAGTATTCACATGGTAAGTTTTATTATATTGTTATAACAAATGTGTTGTGTATTATATTAATAATGTGAGTTAATAATATGAAATTTATACTTTACTTTGCGAACATGGGAAAATTTGAAATGGCTATTTTGTAAACGGCAACCGCACTGCGTGCATGACTTTGTAATTGATATAGAAAATTAATAATGGATTCGTTTTCGTTAGAAAATTGAGGAAATCTTTTCTATACCAGATAGTTTTTACGTGAGTGATTTAATGGATCCATGATATATCATATGAGGGGAAAATCTTGTGATTTATTCACGTTTTGCTTTTACAGCCCCCTTAGGAATTTTGTGAGCATTCTAATAATAAATATGAAAAGAGCTCGTATGATTTGATCATTCAGAAAAGTGCTTCTCTACAAGAATTTCTTTTTGGTTGGAAATATTTATTCTGATCCTATGCCTTTGCCAAATATTCAGATCTGAATTTATGTGGAGGAAGATCTAATCATAGAGCCCGAAAAATTTTCGAAATTGCAGTCATCCTATCCATGGATGTCTAAGAGTGATGATGCAACATCAATTATATTGACTTCAAGATGTGATATCTTGTAACACATGCTTGCGGAAGAAAATAGATCACTCAAGAAGTAAATTTTCTGGTAAATCACAAGATCTGCGTGATAATGATACAATAACTCCATTGAAATCTGTGCATGCATGTAGATTTTGGTTTGTGAGTGTCATAATTAATCGATGATAGTTTTGATCTCCAAACACGTCTGATCTCAAGACTTGGTTCGCTACTTTATCATTGTCTTCCATGACATCGTTCTTCCACTGAGGTTTCAAAACTATCGATCTCCACTTTGACATCTTCCCTTTTAGATAATGCGATATTAAATTTAAGATCTCGCATGGACATTAAAGTTTACCATGGATCGTGGTATTTTAGTTTGATGAGGAGCACTAGCAGTTCTAAATGGTTAAATTAACTAATTCCGAAACATCCACATCTCTGCTGAATTATTTAGATTCAAAATTTTCCTCATAAAGAAAAGTGATATTTTAACCTCGATTTTACATAAAACACATGTAGTTTGATTACTTGATGAAAATTCACAAGATTTTATTAGCCATTAAAATTGTGTTTAGTACGATTTTGATGTTCTTTTGTAAGGTGTTTATGTGCATTTTTGCCAATATAGCCATTCGTATCATCATGGTCCAATTGTTTAGAAGGTAATCCGATCACCATTCAAAAACAAAGTGTAAAATACCCCAATAGTAATATGAGTCTTTACAGTGTTTTTTGGTTTAGTTACCATTGCCCTTTTATTCTACCATAGAATTTGAGTGTTTATTTAAATTTTTAAGTAATAGTTGTAAGGTATTAAAAAGTAATTTTCTATTACTTTTTTAAATAGGTTGTAAAAATTAATACTTTTGGTGTCTAAACCATAAGATACATTGTGTATAAGTATTGTCGGGTCCTTATTTCATTTAGGTTTCATCCCAGTCATTTTAAGGTCAAAATTCATTCAAAGTTGATGACAACTTTGAATTAAATATGATTTTATGGATTATTGTCTTGTCGAGTGTTAATGTCGTGAAATTGTATTAAGTCAAAAATAAAATTTTGCCTTTGTAATACGCATTTTGGTGGAATCCGACATTGTAACTTGATGTAATTTTAAGCTTCAGGATCCTCAAATCCAGAATTGATCTAGCAGTAGTGAAAATGGAGGAAGGAGGCATGTTGAGGAAAGTAAATAGACTCTGGAATGTCATCAGCCAAGCGATGGCATGCCAAATATGATTTGGTGGTTTTTTTTGAGTTGTTGATAATTTGGAGTATATGATTAAGTGTGGTTTCCATTTTCTCGGAGTGATTATGTTTTGCGAGTTCTGTTTTGTTTGGTATTTGATGGATGTATGGAAAGAGAGTTAGTTGGGATAAGATGGACTCAATGTTGATCCTCTAGACATGACTTGGTCACTATGCCCAAATGGATTAGTTCCATTGGAAGATGGTCAGCTAGAGAATACATTCACTAGCATTAGTGACCAATGCACCTTTAAGATTTATCCTAACTACTAAGATCCATTGGGATATGTTCTTCGATTATCTTGCTTCTAGATATTATGTGTGGAATTTCACATTGTTGGGGGAATACATACCAATGTATCCATTCCCATTCGCACCCAAAACGATGGTAGTCAAGGAAATGTTGGAGATAACTCTCCTAAATCTATTTTAACTAGTTCTTTGTATTCGAGATCGATCCGATCAATTAATGAGACTACAATTAAGAACATCTTATGATTCTTATAGGAAGTAATGTGAAAATTTTTCAATGTATTTCTTATATTCCATAAAATTATGATATATTTCTCATTTTACATTATTTTGATGTATAAGCATAGTTTGGTGAATAGTAGCTTTCATCTTATAATAGAAGAACTGGACTTAAAGGGTTTGTGGGAGGAAGTCAGAAACCACATTACTGATGAGGTTCTTGTACTTCAAGGTTTGTGGTAAGCCTGTTTAAAACCATGGAATCAACACACAGCCTTTCTTCTTGGATCAATATCATTGAGTGAACAACATGGGGACATGCCATGGGTGAGCATACTTATATTAAAAGTCCATGTGGATGTTTTTCTCATTATACACATAATTATAATCTAGGAATTATATTCACATGGTTAGTTTTATATATATGTTATAACAAATGTGTAACAATCTGTATCTCATATTGAACCCCTCTTTTGGGAGGTAGATATGTGGATCTGAAATACATCATCAAAATGAGAAAAATTTTTACTAATTCATCCTTATGTTTGGATGGCAATCTCAAAAGCCATCTCATGTTCTTTTTCTTTGGCTTTGACCACCATTAGTACAAAATTTTTTCTTGAGTTTACAAGCCTTTTCATTTGATACCTAAGTTACAAGGATAGATTATTCTTTTCACGATGAGATCTAACAATAAACTCAATTCCATCCTTTACAAGAAAATATTTATTTTCTTCCCTATAGAAGATTGCTTTACGATCATACAAATAAGGACTTCCAAAACCACCCCACAAATATCCAAAGGAACTACATCCAATTCAACCTCATCAATAAACTTTATGCGTAATGGAAAATCTGAAAGTACAAGTTTTAGTTACTTGCAGTTTTGCATCATCACAAACCTAGCCCAAAGGATAAGGCTTAGGATGTGGTTTAGTTTTGAGTCCTAATTTCTTAACAACCTCCTCAGAAATTAGATTAGCTTGAGATCCACTATAAAAAAGAGTATCAATTTTCGTATGCTTTGAAATTACTCTAATGTGGAAAAGCTCATTCCTTTTCTTATCATCATGTATAGTTTGTTTACTAGAAGAAGATGCAACATTTGTAGTCTATTGTTGGAAATTGAAAGAGTTGATTTACCTTGAAAACTCATATTTGTGATTTTGGTTTCATCACTGAATAGAACCAAGATCATGCACTACAATGTTTGTTTTCTTTTCTTTTCCTTTCTTAACCATCCATTTAGCCTTCATTTTGGGATGTAATTTCTAACATTTAGACTCATCATGGTTTTTTTACAATGATTACAAAATGGGTTTTCATCTTCCTTCTTAATAGTAGAGTTTGTTTTTCTTACCCTTTCCTTTTCCTTGTTCTTTCAAACCTTTTTCCTTCTAGATTGCTTGTTCTTTTGATTAAAAGAAGAGAAAGAGGACTCCTTTGTCATTTTCCCTCGTGCTTCCAAATGGGTTGCTTGAACACATACTGCATCAAGATTAGTAGGACCTAAAACAAGTATCATATGCCTTAGATAACTATGCAATCCACCAATATATTTGAGCAGTGTTTCTTCTGTGTTTAGGGAAATTCCCAGAATTAGAGCCCTTTTCCTAAATTCTTGTGTGTATTCTTGAACACTTTGTCCCTTAGTTTGTCTTAATGTTTGCCAATCCATCATAGCTTGTTGCTTATAACCAAGAGGATAAAATTGTTGCCTAAGATTTGAAACAAATTCAGACCAAGAAGTGATTTCTATACCTTTGGTTTCTTCCACTTCCTGAAGCTTACTCTCCCACCAAATGAGTGTTGTGCCACCCATCCGAAGAGTTGCTAGATGAATCTTTGCTTCATCATCAACAATTCTCTGAACCCTACAATATACTTCTATCTGCTTGACCCAGTTATCCAACTTCTCTACATTTAGCTCTCCAGTATACATTGGCAATTCAAACTTGATATCTAACTTTAATGAAGGAAAATCAGATTTTAAAGGTCTCTTTTAGGAATATCAGAACTAGAGCTTTCTTCTTTCTTACCTCCTCTAGTTCCCTTTTCCCTTTGCCTATCTTGGTACATTTCTTCCACCATTTCCTTCATCTGTTGGAATGATTGATGAAATTCTTCCACTTCTCGATCCACCATTGTAGGACTTCGAGATCGTCTAGTACCAATTTGGGATCTCCTTCAACTAACTCTCCTTCACCCTTCTTAGATCAAGACCTTGTTAACATCCAACACAACAACTTGTAATCCAAAACACGTTAATCTGAACCAAAAATTAGTCAAAACCAGCTCTGATACCAATGATCTGAAAATCAAATTTAACTAGCAATTGTGCACACACATTTCTTTGCTTTGTATTAATTTTTGATGTAAAAATTGAGCATTATATCCTTTTGTATTTTTAATAAAAGAATTAAAACTAAAGTATTGTGCTAAAATTTAAAATAAAGAGATGAATCACCAACAATTTGACACAAGAATTGATAACGGAGTTCGCGCTTGAGGCCTACGTCTCGGGTCAGTTGAATGGGACCGATCTATTAAAATATTGAAAATAATTCTTTACAAAGATTTCTACAAAATTATGATCTTCTCATCACGTCTTCCTCTTTAAAAAATAATAGTAGTTTCTTTTTACATCTCCTCAAAATTCCATTCCTAGCTCAAGTTATGAGCATTTCAATATTTTACTATGAGACTCCGAATGCCCTATTCAAATAAAATAACACTCCTTTTATATTGTTTCTAAGCCTCCTAGCATGGTTAGGTGCTTAATTTTACATGGGCCCAGTGGTTCCAGGTTCCATTCTCCTCTCCTTCATTTGAGGCTTATCTGTAGGGATTCAATATCCCACATTTGGTGCAGAAAATATTGGAGGAGGTTTTAAAAGGTGGGCGGTGCAATGTTTCAAGTGGCTTAAGAGCCACCTTAGCCGTGGGAAGTGGGCGCATGGATATGTATGGCCCTAGTATTTTTAGGCACCTAGAAAAATTCCAAATATAATGCGTGGAAAAGGTAATAGGGATTTGGATTAAATGCGTGGAATATGGAATTAAATAAAAATGCATGGAAATGGTAATTGCATAGTTTAAAATGGCATATCAAATAGTCCCACATGCATAGCACAAATGCAATTACAAGAATATATATACACAAGTTGGTATAGTGATAAAATGAGAAGGAGGCCAAGACACCCCTCCATAATCGAGTGTGTCGAACCTGGCTGAGGGCCCCTAGCCAGTAAATAGCGGGGTCCATTTGTCAAAAATGAGTGTCCAAGACCGGCATTCCAAAAACCACTTTTAGTTCATCACACAAATTGTCCACGTGTTGCAATATAATTGAAACACTTGGCGAGTGTGCACATGTCCAACCTGCACAAAACTCCAAATTTTGCCAGTTGCCTGAAAATTTCAGCGGGCTATAACTTTTGCAAACAAGCTCCGTTTCCACGAAAACAAGATATCGATGGAATCATATAATTTTTTCCGTGCTTTAAAAATTACGCAACTTATTATGAGAAGATCTTAGATCGGTTTTCTCTGTGAGGATCCTCTGGATCATAGGGGTTTCGACTTGCTGCATAGTGTGGGTGTGAGGGAAAATTGTTTCCTACATCCAAGGAAACATCTCATCATACTCGGGCTTAATGATAGGTGCACCAAGAGTTACCTATTCTGAAGGAGGAGGAAACTCATGAATGAGAGAGATATAGATGTCAATAAGAGATGAAACCTCCAATGGTGGCTTGAAGACTGAATCATGAACCATTTTCTATTCATCTACTTGTGCCTTTTTCATGGGGTGTTCTTCCTTCATTTTTGTGATCAAATATTCCTCTCACAGTGATGTAAATGAGCCTTCTTCTACTCTGAGTTTCTTTGGTGTCTTCTCGTGAGGAGAAGCTTCCAATTTTTGGCCTTCCTTTTCAAACTTTCTCTGGAGTGTTTAGAACTGGAAGTCACCTCTACAAATTTTGAAGATGACTTATGGGAGACTTGCTTCTGACTTGGGGGAATTCCTCATGACTTGATGATCATGGCTCGCTTATTTTGAAACTAATTTCTTGTTGTCCTCACCACCTTCTCAATACGCTCTTATATATCCCCCAATTCATGAAAATACTAGTTGATTGGAGGTACAAGGGACATATTTACTTTCATGTACTTAGGATCATACATCTTTGTCCCATCATTGTGCAAAATATCTTCATACCAGGAGAACTTGAATTTCCTCATCTCACTGATTGTCATCCTCATATGGTCCTTTTCATGTACTTCAAATTCATCAATGCAATTAGCCTAATAGTCCTTGATTTGTGTTTCATGTTACAATTCTAGGACATAAAAAGAGTTAGGCTTCTTGGATGTCAAAATTAGGCCTGGTGATGTAGGAATGCAAAGTCAAATGAGCGAAAGCAGCCTCTAGATGAGATGCATCATTTGAGCTCTTGCATGTGAATACCCCAAGAGAGATAGGAAATGGAATCAACTTCTTCCTCCTACTTCTAAGCTTATTATTCACTTAAATGATCTATCTATAGAGATCGAACAATACAATTTGGTCATTAAGGTACTTGGGAAGCCTTAACGATGCTTGGTCGAAGCAGAAAATCATAGGTAGGAGAATGTCAAGAATTATATGAAATAGGAGCCATACTTCTTGATCAAGGATGTCACTTGTGATGACATCCTAGCTTTCAGATCTCCTTCCAAGCTTTGGACTACATACATTATGAATGCATCATTCACACGAGTGAAATTCCTATGACTTTCCTCCATCACCACCTGTGGAAGTTTCTCAAATGCAGGCACCTTGGTGGTAATGTTCTTCATGAGAGATAATCCCTTGAATGATCTTAAGCTAGCGAGGAGGTAGACCAAGTAAGAATTCATGTGGAACTTCTTCGTCATGGGTACTTAGAGAAATTGTAGATGGATTTTGTCACTGATGATCTACCCTAATTCAATTCTTTGTTTTCCTTTTGTAAACGTGAAGATGAAAAGGACCATCCATTCTTGGAATTCTCTTATGCTTACTTTTCCCATTACTCTATTGATGAAAGTGATGATATCCAAATACCCTTCTCGGAACTCATACCTTGGAAGGTTCTTAGGCATCCTTGAGGGATTTCTCCCTATTTTCAACTATACCCAATCATAGCCCACGACACATATGCATCCATTGTTTCCCAATTATGCAAGGCTCTGTCTTTTCAAATGACAATCATGTTGGGTGATGTCGGTACCTATAGAGAAAAAGAGATGGTTCTAGGGCTGATTACCACCATTTTTGTACCATTTTCAGCTCGTATGGTTCATATTTCAGTCTCATAGTGGTGAGAGAAACCTAGGACCAAATCAAGACTTTGAAAAGACATTGGGTGTCTGCAGCGGTGAACAAGCCATTGGTGAATATATAATCTTCAATATTCTTTCGGTCTCTGGCTGCCATGCGAGTTCTCAGTCATTCGAGGTCCATGTATAATACATTGATGTATTTTATCTCATACTCGTAGGTGAAGGGTTGTTTGAAACATCCCATCTTGTCGACTTTTGCTTCATGTTTTCCTTAGAATAGTAACTTACTATTTTTAGTAAGTATGAAAAGTAACTCCCTCAAACGTCAACTGGATGTTGCGACCTTGATTACCCCTTTCTCCCTACATTCCTCCCTCCTTCTGGATCATCTTTCTATTTTTAGTAGGTTTTCATGTGGCCACTTAATATTTTTATTAAGTGCAAAAATTCCCATTCCGATGAATTCTCAGCTGCAACGCACCTCTAATGTATCCATCTCCTTTGAAAGTTATTTTATTGTTGACTTTCCCAAAATAGTAGTCCCCTACGTAAAAGACCTGATATTCTTAGAAAGTGGGATTCTAGACGTTGGATTGATGTGGAACAAGGTTTTGCGATATGTTTTTTCCCTATATCGCCCCTCTAAAATTTTAGACCTACCCACTTATTAGTCTAGGAGATTTTAAACTTTCAAATTTTGGACTTGACAGTGCTTCTAAACGTGGAAACCATTAATGGACCTCAAAATTACAGGTATGGTTTTCTTCTCCATTTTTGAAAAAATTAATATTTCTGATATGGGTTTTTTCTTCTGGTGCATCACTTGACAATTTTCTTCAATCGACAACCGGTTTGACGAGAAATTCAATTTTTTCTTCGTTGAGCCAGAAAGGAGATTTCTTTGCAGTGAATGATTTGTTACATGAGATGAGAGTTTGAAGGTATTTTTTCATGGTCTTGGAAAAGGAACAAATAGGGAAAAATGGTTCATTTCTTCATACACTAGTTTACAAGATTTCTATGAATCTCCATTTTTGGCTATGGAGATTTTTTATTGTTCTTCGTTATTCTTCGTTTCTCCTTCTTAATTCGATGAAAAATCATTTTGAGACCTACATATCACCATGGGAAAGGTATTTTAGTTCCTTGGATGATCTGGTCTATGAATTTACAATGGTGGAGTGATGGTAGAAGTTTGGAGAGGAAGTATGGAGATATGGTTGTGCACGAGAGTGTTAGAAGCTAGAAGCGAGAAGCAGGTAGATATTTAAAATTTTAAAATCATGCATAGAGAGGGTTGGGGAATTTTATTTTCCCTGATTCCCTCACCTCAAAGGGATGTGAGGTAAATAATTTTACATGGTGAGAAAGAAGGCAACACATGGTAGCGATCCGACGGCAGGGAGTGAGAGCTCTAAAATCAGCTTTAAAGCACTGAGGGGCTAGAAGCGGGTCACATGGGTGACAAGAAGTTTCTCCTAGGGGGCTGGGTGAATTTTTCAAGTTTTATGTCCCTGACCTATGAAGTACATGAGGGAAATCAAATTCCATGACGATCTTGGAGCAAAGCGTGGCGAGATCTAACGACAAGGAATTTGAGCTCCAAATTGCACTCGGGGATGAACTGACAATCCTGATGGTTGCATGGGGTTCCATAGGTCACATGGGGATTGGGTGAATTTTTCAAGGTTTATTTCCCTTGAGGGACTTTGGGGACACAAAATCCCATCGAGGCTCTGGGTGACACGTGTCCTCCCAAAATTTAGCTAACTTCCGAACTCACTCCAAGAGGACAACTTGTGACAACGATAACTTGAGATCCCGATAGAATTTTTCAAAAAAATTATATGATCCTAACTGGAAATTTCCTTTTGAATCCAATGGTGGGGATATCATGTCTTTATTCTTGCATTTGATCCCTAAAAAATAGGACTTTTGATTTGTTACTCTACCAGTGCATGAGAAAACCTACCTATAGACTTAATGCTCCAAAGTGTTGTGAAAAAATGGATTTCACCACCTTGCGGGGCTTGGAATTTTATTTCCATTGATATTTTTTTTCTCCTAGCTCCATATAGAGTTCCCAAAATCACCTTCAAAAGTTCATTGGTTGTTTTGGCCCGTGCATTGACTAGGTAAATGAGCCCTAATTTTGGTGAAACTTCCCGACTTCTCTAAGCCCTTCAAAATCTTTTGAATACTTTCCATGACCTTTTAATCTCCTCCACATCCACTTTTTCTCTTCTTCTCTACTCCATGGGGTTGCTCTAGCCCTAGAAAGACTTAGTGATAGCCCTTCCACAAACTGCCTGTAGCTTGCAACTTTTAATGAACTCCTAAAATCACCTAAGGGGAATGAATGGAATTTCCTAAATCACCTAGGGGGATGAGATAACATTAATTAGGAGGTCACTTGGAATTTTGGATAGACTGGGTGTCTTGGAATTATAGGACTTGAAAAAATTAACACAAGGGTATAGTTGTCATGCTCAGAAATTGTTAATTTCCTTGTTGCACATTTACATGACAACAACTATCTCTAGCTTGGGGACATGACATGGAATAAATTTAGTGAAGACATGACATGAGGAATCAGAATCTCAATTTTAGACCATATGATCTATTGACCAGTGCCTTATCCATTGGGCCTTGCAGATTCATGTACAATTTACAAGAGAGAAGGATAACGAAGAAGGAAACACACAAAACAACCAGGAAATAAATGACACACAACATTAAGGGAAACACACCTAATAATCACCTATGGTACAAGGTATGGGATAACCCACTTTCACAGATGATACAATTTTAGGTATTTCTAACTGTAATGCAATTCTAGTGGCGTTCCATCAAAATATGAGAGTAGAAAAAAATTCTCACCTGCAATATTCACGAATTTGGAATGGGTCAAGACATAATGAATCAAACTTTCCATGGATTCCTTTTGGTTCCCTTCTTTTATCCATAGCAAGATGAAGTCTCCAAATTTTAATTCTCTCACTTTGGCTTTCTTGTCAAAAATATTCTTTACTTTCAACTGGTGCTCTTTAATACGATCCACCACTCGGAGTCTATTTTCTTCTAGATTCTCAAGAAAGAGGATCCTCTTGTTAATGGAATCCTTATATTGTCCATATTCTATTCCCTGTAGCAACTTGAGATCCAAGCATCTCAATCATGATGAGAATTTCTACTTCGACCCCATACAACAGTTGGAATGGTGACATACCTATTTCCTTCTTGGGAGTGATCTTATCCACCCATAATGCATCATACAACTTTTTGTGCCAATTCCTTTGGTTTTCATCTATGAGTTTGCGGATGATGGTTACAATGTTCTTATTTCTTGATTCAGCCTATCCATTTCCCTATGGATAGTAGTTTGATGAATGAGATAAAGAGATTTTGTAGCCATAGAAAAACTCATTCAACTCCCTTGAAGATAAATAGGTAGCATTTTCTGTTATAATCTTTTGTGGCACTCCAAAATGTACTATGATATTCTCCTTGATGAAGTTGCATATTGTTTCGGTGTTGGATTGCTTGGCGAATGGCTTCCACCCATTTTGTGAAGTATTTTATCACTGTGAGCACATAGGTGTGCCCTGTGCTTGAGTGAGGATTTAGAACACTCGATGAAATATAGTCCCCACTTTGCTGAAATGGTTCTTGATAACAACAAGCATGAGTGGTAGTGCAACAATTCATGGTCTTCCAATGAATTGTTAGCATGCTTCACATTTGGAAACCCATCCCTATGTCTGCAAAGAGGGTGGGCCAATAATACTTTCCTTGGAGGATCTTGTGTGCGGTGACCATCTTTGAAAATTTCCACCACACACTTGGTCATGGTATGCTTTAAACAATTTTCCTTGTTTCTCTTTATCTACACACCTGAGGAAGCATCCATCTAGAATTATCTTGTAAAGTACATGATTCCATATTACAAACTGTGTTTCCTTCATCCCGATTATTCTCCTTTTCTTGTAATCAAGATGAGGAGGGAATTATCCATAGGTTAAGTAATAGGAAATATCATCATACCACTCATCAGTAGGGTTACTGAAGAGAACATGTGGATTTTTTTGGAACAAGTTGAGAAAGCACAATTTTCTTCACCATGTTGAGTTTTGAGTGTTTCATCATTATAAATCAACCTACACAAGTCATTTCCCCTTACCATATTAGAGGGTCGAATCTCTAATTCATATTATTGAGTCTTTGCAATCAATTTCCTCTTTTAGCTCCAGGATCATGTTGTGTCAAGATGGACTTGATTGCATTGTCGGGGACCATCGCCACCATATGAGAGTTGAGGAAGTAAAACCTAATACTTTTACTGGCTTTGACCACTTTGCATAAGCATGCTTCTCTAATTGGTTGTATTTTATTTCATTCTTTTTTAGTGGACAACTCATAAAAGAAATAGGTTCTTCCATGCCTTCATCATTCTTCTAAACAAGAATGGCAGAGAGGTTATATTCTGATGTATAACAATACATGATGAAATATTTGTTAAAATATGGAGCCACAAGGGTTAGAGCCTTGGCAATGGATTTTTTTATCTCTTCAAACTTTTCCTCCCTTCATTTTTCCATTTTAAGTTTTCCTATGGTTTCATCGTGGTGGTGATGTGCTTTGTTAATTCAACACACTTCGGAAAAAAGCAACGAAGAAAATTCACCTTTCTGAAGAATGAATGAATTTTTTTCTTGATTATGAGTAGAGATAGTTCTTAAATGCCTTGTACTCTCTCTGGATCAATTTGGGCTCAATTTTTATTCAAAATTTTCCCCAGTAACTTTCCTTTTGTAACTCTAAAAATGCACTTTTTTGGGTTTAGTGATATGCCATGTTTTCTACACCTTAAAAGTACTTGTTCTAAGTGATGGATATAATCTCCCATCTTCTTTGAAAACACCATGAGATCATCAAGATATATGAAAATACAATGTTTTAAATCTTTTAATGCCAAATCCATCACCCTTTGAAATGTAGCTCTCGCATTGATTAGGTCGAAAGGCATTCTGTTGTAGGAAAAATTTCCCCAAGGCGTTGTGAAGGTTTTCTTGGTGTGATCCTCCTCTACCACTTTGATTTGATTATACCATGAGAATCCATCAAGAAATGAAATCATTTCAGATCTAATGACTACTTGAAAAATGTGGTCCATGATAGGGAGAGGATAATTGTCTTTTAGTGATGCTTGGTTCAAGTTGCGAAAATCTACACATATTCTTATTTCACCATTCTTCTTCCGCACTAGCACAATGTTTTCCACCCATGTTGAATGATGGATGGGAAAGATAATCCTTGCATTAAGCATCTTCATTACCTCTTTGATGGTATCAACAATATTTAGGTTATATGGCCTTTGTTGTTTCCTGAATGGCTTGGCATCCTACTTCAAGGGAATTGAGTGATGCATTTCCTTCGGTTGGAAGGATTTGAGTTCATCATAAGAGTAGGCCAAAACATCTGAATTATTCTTGAGTAACGTAAAAAACCTTCTCTTCTCCTTGGGAACATTTTCCAATATTGACCATGTTTGGCTCCTCCAGGGTGCCAATGTTTTCCTTATCAAAATTAGTTGTGCACCGAGAAGATTGTTTTGCTTTCTCTTGAATGAATCTGCATGCGTCTTTGCAAAGTAGTATTCCGGAGAAACTAGGCCTTTGGGAATCTTGTTTCCTTTCAATTTGATCACTCCTTCATTAATCCCTTAAATTCCTTCTTTCTCTTCTTTGGATACCACTTCTGTGGATTTTTGCTTCCTTCAAAGAAGAGATTATTGAAATTATCCCTTTGTTTCAAAAATGCTAGAATTTGGTAATCATCATTAAATACTTGCCAATGATTTGCTTTATCTAGTACACTAGGCCTGAATACCATTTTAATGGTCACCTTTTCTTTACCAAAATAAGGATGAGGTGTCACTAGGGAATCCAACATTGTAAGAGAATCATCCTTTTCATTCTTTTCTCTTGGGATAGATTCGATGGAAAATGCATCAAAAGATTCAATATAGTCGCATACTATGTTTCTATAATGTCGTAGTCTTGTATTTTTCACCTGATATTGTTATCAGACTTGTTTTACTATCACCTCGCATCACCCCAACATCTCAGCTTATTGATTCCCATGTCTTCTTCCACACCCATGCCTAAGAGGAGGGCTTCATAATCCATCGTCTTATTTGTATTATCAAATTGCAGCTTGCAGGAAAATGGGTACAATTCATCGGAAGGAGAGTATAACACCACGCCTTCTCCACGAACTGCACTAGAATGACTATAATCAAATTCCATCATCCAAACTTGATCTTATTCCTCTTCTATAAGAAGTGGAAATTTATCATTTTTTTATGTGAGGAATTAGTTTCCTATCTGTTGTCTTGAATATAATGTTTTCCTTTAGGTCATCACACTTTCATACGATGAACTTCATCTTTCTTCTTGGTAGAAACTTCTTCATCTCGCCTTTCACTGAAATAGTTATAGATGACCAATCCATTTGTATTTCTCCACCCAAGTCTCTGCAAAATATTCAGCTTAGTAGCATGCCAAAGGATGTTGGTATGTCTACCACTAGGATGGTTAAAAGTACCTTCTTTTATGGAAAATAATCTAATGCTGCCTATGCATCTTTGATTCTTCCTAACAACAGAACTTTTTGGATTCCATTGAATAGCGAGGTGCAATTTTCTTGGGTCAAGGTGAGGCATAGAGAATTTTCAATTTTGACGGGCATCATATTATCGAGACTCTGGAATCTATGATGTAATTATTTAGTTGGAAGCCTTTAATGAGGAGTGATTGGGGTAGAAAGGTTCAACCTTTTGGTTTTGGAGGCACCGAGGGCTAGCATATTACGAGAAGGTGGTGTGAATGGTTTAGGAGTAATCCTTTGGAATTTGGACCTAAGGTTATAGGATTACCAACACAAACTACATCAATGAACCTATCAAGTTAGGCAGGGTGCTTTTATAAGTATTCTATTTCTAAGATATGGACTTTAGTTTTTCTTTTGTGATCCACAAAGTCAAATGGGGTTATGAGGTTCCGGGAATGATAGAAGATTTACATGGTGAAGGATTTGCTACTTTGGGAGTGAATTTTCCTTCACGGGTGTAGTAATTGGCTTGGAAGGAGATGAGGATGTAGGTTTTGATAGAACCTTAGATGTTTTTGTGGGAACAACATTTGAAGGAGAATTATTTTTAGTAACTTTTGAGCTGGGAGAAGGACTAGAAGACTTACTTGATATGGCAGCATGATCCTTGCTAACCAGTGGGTCCAATGTTTCTTTATCGACTCCATCGAAGGTGGTAGTGGTGATCCTCTGCTAATGATTTTATTTTTAGAACTTCCACAGGAGAATATTCTTTCTTCTTTTTGTCTTTTACCATAGCTATTGAGGATGGATCACCTTTCTTGGACTATGTGTGAGTGAAAACTACACATGAGTATCTTGGATATTTCTTCATTCTCATCATTTTCATCGTTAATGTACTCAATTATACCATTATGTGTGCCACCACAAACTTCCTCTACCTCAAGATAGTTCTCATCATCCTCCACAAATTCTTCTTCAGGTTCTTCAATTTTCACTTCCTCCTCTAGTTCTTCAGTGTCACAGGTGGCATTGATTGGTGTTGCTTCAAGAGAAATCCTATGAGGAGGCAGAGAAATCCTTGGTCTATTTGGAGGATTTGGTTAAATTTAAGCATTCTACATAGTGATGCGGGAGAGCTATTTCTTCAAGGCAACCAATTCATTTGCAATTTTTTGGAACATTGGGTCCATGGTGAGTGAGCTTGAATTCTAGACATTTTTGTTTCCATTTGGGCCTTTCACTTTCTTGGACATGATTAGATCATCATCGGTTTCTATCGTTTCGTCTTGAGCTTGCCTCAAATGTTCTTGGTTGGGTTCTTCTAGGAAGAAACCTACTTACGATGGTAAGGAAGCGATGAATAATCCCTTCAAATTATTTTCAAAAGGTACAAAATCTTTAGGGATTATTCTTATTACTCTATTATATCTTGCTATTAAGAATCTCATTAATTTGGAGGTTTCTTTCTTCATTTGTACCAATTGAACCAAGAGATCCTGAAAGTCTTTCGTGGTCTTGAACCTATGTTCGAATGCACTTATAATATCTTCTCAAGAAGTGAAAACCCTCGAGGGTAGCATGTTGAACCATTTGGCATCTGTTTCTTGAAGTGACTCCACAAAGAGATGGATTGCCACATCTTTCGTCCTCAACACCCAATACACCGCAAGTGGTGATAAATGCTGCTACATGTTCTTTGGGGAGTTGAGAACCATCCCCTTTGAATTTTGGAAATTTGTTTCTTGATCCTTTTGGTATCTCGTGAAGTGGTTGAGCAAGGGCGAGTGGGCTGATGTTTCCACCCCATGGTACATTAGGCCTACAGACCTCATGATCACGATCCCCCATTTTGTTTCTATTTCTAGCTTCATACCTTGTAAAGGTTATGGATTTTGTTGTTGCTCTTTCTTCCACCTTGGCTTGAAGTCTTTCAATTTCTTCAATATGAGATCTTATTTCCTCTTCCACTCTTTCTCTATCTTCTTCTTCATTCTCTACATCATTGAAATCTTCAAGGTTATCATTGATGTATGGAAATTCACCGTCTAAAGGATTAAAAACACTCGGAGTTTCCAACGTGACCGATTTGCTTGATTGAAAGGGATATCTATGAATTCTAAGAAGCTCTTCAAAAGTGGGGTCATTTTTTCCTCCTTGTCTCATTTGTTGAGTGTATATTCTATCCACCAACTTGGAATTATATGCTCTTCTTTGCGGTGTTGAAATTTTTCTTTTCCTTTCCAATTCAGCAGCGTGTTCCTCTTCAAGGTTAAGAATTCTTGTGGAAATGAAGTAGTGGTTGAAACTTTGTCTATTATGTTGGATAGTTTCTCTCAAATCTGAAGCAATATCCTCTTAGATGTGGAAGAGAAATTCAGGTCTTTCAACAGGAGGATTTCTATGAATAGCCATGGTTTGTAGACATGAGGCTCATATAAATATTCAAATTCAGAAATTTTCTTTTTTTATTTTTAATTTTTTATTTTTTTGTATTTTTCTGAACTTCTTATCATATTCAGGTGTAGATGCTACTAAATCTTCCCCATGGTGGGTGCTAAAAACAGTTGGTGAGAAAAATTGTCATGGAAAAATTGGTGATTATCTTCCAATGCTCTAGGATTGTAAGTCCCTCTACTTACAGTGCTCGGCTACCGTATGTGCATACGAGTAAAGTGAGTTTTATCCTAGTGGCCTTTCAATCAATGATCCAACATGGGCACTCCATTGACCCTGTGGAAAAATCTTTCATATATCTACAAGAGAGGAATTTTCTAAGAAAGCAAGGAAAGGGAGTGAGAAATTTAGAAAAGAGAAACTAATGTTGTAAGTAGAAAATTAGAGACTTACATACACAAGCAAGAAGTTTCATTACAAGCACTTGAATTTAGAAGAAAATAAATCTACATAACAACAACAAGAACAAATAGCATTTAATGAGAAAAAGTACCACTAAACTCCTTAGTCAAAAAAGGCTAAAATTCCTTCTTCCTTTATTGAAGATCAAGCAGAAATTGTACATAACATAGAAGTAGAAGAAATTTTTGACTAGAAAAATGGAAGAAATTTGATATCTCTTTGCTCTCTTCACAAGGATATCTCTCTCATGAAATCACAAAAAAAAAACTCCAATATCTAAGAAGTATCAAAATTTCTCTAAGAAGATTAATAAGTTTAAGAAGAAGCTCAAATGAGGAGCTTATTACAATTTATAGAAGAGAAGGAAACTCTTCATCTTCTCAATGAATTTTCAAATACTTTAATGTAACTTTAGACTGTCTATATACTACTTAAATATTTTAATTCCCTTTTATAAAAACAAGGAAGCTTAAATTTTACATTATGTTTCTAAAGTCACTTAAAGTTATATTAAAAAGTGAAAACCTCAACGTAAACATATAACATTGATAAGAGATAGCATTGGATGAGAAAATAAGAGAGAGAAAGAAGAGGAAGAAGAAGAAAGTGAGAGAATTATGCAGAAGGATGAGCTACTGCTCGTGGATTTGATCTCACTCCCTAACTGGTTTCCACTTCATGCTCTTGAGAAGGCCTCTGTTCCTCTAAGATATTTGCTGAAATGAGTTGTTATGGGTTCCACATTGTCGGCATGAGGAATGCGAATGAAACTCAAGGTATCTATCCACCCATTGGCCACACTATTGATTTTTCGCACTTCCCAAACCATGATGAATGCTTCTCTGCGATAAGGGGAATGGAGGCCTAAATCTATGAGAGGAGGTTGAGGGTATCCTTAGTGAAGGACGATGGGTTGTCTACCTCTTTCTTGATGTATTCTTAAAATGGACCAATCAACTCATCAACAGTTGTATCCTCGCCCATTGCAAGTACTCCAAGTTTCTGAATTTTCTGATTTACACTATCCTATAATTTGTATGATTGTTCCTCTTTCTCCTCCATCTCTGTGATGGCCCAATTGATTTCCTCAAACCTGATTGCCAAGGCCCTCGCCCACACACGAGACAAGTATTCTGAGGGAGTTTAAAAGATCTTCCTAGTTATCAACTCCTAGTGATGAGCATTGCTCATTTCATCTACTCTTTTGGGCTCAAAGGTTCCCACAGTTTCTTTCTTTCTCCAAGTCCTCTTTGAGTGTCTATGTACTATTTTTTTGGTACACATATAGGTAAAGATTTTCTGATTCTTGGAGCATTGAATTCCCTTTTCTAGAAATTGAGTTAATCCATTCATTATTTGTTCGCCCCTACATGGAAAACTCGTGTGTCTTCCTAATGGATTATGGATTGAAGCTATTTTGATGGGTGGAACTTCCTCGGTGGGAATTTTCTGCCATTAGGATTAACTAAATGTTGCACATAGAATGACATAGTTTTCACCTGCTCTATTAGTTCATCAATATTCTTCTTATACTCTTAATTCCTCACCACCATGCGGGAAGAACATTGCTGATACATGTGCAAATCCCCTTCTTGACTTATCGGTCCCAGTTGGATCATGCTCATCTCATAATCAAATAGTGTCATTTAATCCACTAGTTCTATTACCTTGGCTGAGATACTCCAATGTATTAAATATCCCGTTTCCCTTTGTAGAACCGTGAGGCTGTATGTGTGATCTTTCTTGATCTTTTTTCTTTGACCAATGAGAAAATTGCTGATAGATCGGAAATTTGCCACTTATGGAATAATGCAGGTGTTAGGGAAAATTGTTTCCTGGATCCAAGGAAACATCTCATCGGACTTAGGCTCAATGATAGGTGCACCAACAAGCTCCTTTTTCTGAATGAGGAATCAAATCCAAAATGAGAGAGGTATGGGTGTCAACAAGAGGTGAAACCTCTTGTGGTGGCTTGAAGATTGAATCCTAAACCATGTGTTCTTCATCCACTTGTGTCTTTGTCATGGGGTGTTCTTCCTACATTTATGTGATCAAATCTTCCTCTAGCAGTGATGCAAATGATCCTTCTTCTACTCTAAGTTTCTTTGGCATCTTATCATGAGGAGAATCTTCCAATTCTATGGCCTTCATTTTTAAACTTTCTCTAGAGTGTTTAGAAGCATCGAGTCAACTCTACAAATTTTGAAGATAATTGATGGGAGAATTGCTTGAATTAGGGGAATTCCTTATAAGCGGATGATCATGGCTTGCTTCTTTTGAAACCAATTTCTCGTTCTCATCACCACCTTCTCATTCCACTCTAATATATTCCCTAATTCATGAACATACAAGTTGATTGGAAGTATAGGGGACATATTAAGCTGCTGCGTACTCGGGATCATACATCTATATCCCATCATCGTGCGAGAATATCTTCATATCATGAGAACTTGAATTTCCTCATCTCATTGATTGTCATCCTCATATGGTCATTTTCATGCACTTCAACTTCAATTATTTTCATCATCAGATTCAATGATGTTGTTAATGGCTTAATTCTAGAAAGCATTCATGAGGTGGTTTTTGTGCGAAAGAGGTGTTTTAGTGAATCTGATCAAATATGGCGTAACCTTTAATAGATTTTTATGGTATAATTTCTAAGTCAACTTTAAACATGATCCATCAGGTTATGTGGTTATTATGATAAGGTTTATCATTCATGGTGTTAAGTGGGTTAAATCTACTAACGACGTATGTTTTGTGATTAAGAAGACAATGTTGTAGTTTGGAGGTGGAAAACTACAATGCACAACATAACTTTTCAACTTTAGAGTAGTGTGTTTCGTATTCATGGAGCGTGTGGCTAATGTAGTATATGGCCTATTCGTGACCTTGACTATCATTATGGGCAAGCATGGCTCCTAGAGCATGCTCCAAAGTGGGTATATATAGGTAAAATGGTTCCCCATCACAAGGTGGAGTTAGGATAGGTGGTGATAATAGATAATGTTTGATTTTGTCAAAGGATTTCTGACAATCAGAATCCCATTGAAATATTATATCTTTATGGAGTAAATGGTGGAATGGTTGACAATGGTTAGAGAGATGTGATATGAAATGTCATATGGATTGTAACTTTCCTTACAGGTTGTGTAGTTGTTTGAGATTAGTAGGTGGAGGAATATCGATGATTGCTCTAAATTTTGTGGGATTGAATTCAATTCCATGAAGAGATACGATGAATCCTAAAACTTGATTGCCAAGGCCCTCGCCCACACACGAGACAAGTCTTCTGAGGGAGTTTAAAAGATATTCACGGTTATCAATTCCTAGTGATGAGCATTGCTCATTTCATCTACTATTGGGCCCAAAGGTTCCCAATAGTTTCTTTCTTTCTCCAAGTCCTCTTTGAGTGTCTATGTCCTATTCATTTTCGTACACATATAGGTAAAGAGTTTTATAGATTCTTGGAGCATTGACTTCCCTTTTTAGAAATTGAGTTAATCCATTCATTATTTGTTTTCCCTACATGGCAAACTCATGTGTCTTCTTAATGGATTATGGATTGAAGATACCGATTGGTGGAACTTCCTCGAGTGGGAATTTTTGTGCCATTAGGATTAACTAAATGTTGCACATAGAATGACATAGTTTTCACCTACTCTGTTAGTTCATCAATATTCTTATTATAATCTTTATTCCTCACCACCAGTGGGAAGAGCATTGCTGATACATGTGAAAAATCCCTTCTTGACTTGTCGGTCCCCGGTTGGATCATGCTCATCTCATAATCATTTGGTGTCATTTAATCCACTTTGGTTCTATTACCTTGGGCGAGATACTCCAATGTATTGAATACCCGTTTCCCCACTTTGTAGAACCATGAGGTTGTATGTGTGATCTTTCTTGATCTTTTTCTTTGACCAATGAGAAAATTGCTGATAGATCAGGGCTGCCGCTTACGGCATCTGCCAATTTGTCGGAAAACGGTTTCATGGATCCAAGGAAACATCTCATCGACTCGGAGCTCAATGATAGGTGCACCAATAGCTCCTTGTTCGAATGAGGAATAAAATCCAAAATGAGAGAGGTATGGGTGTCAACAAGAGGTGAAAGCTCTTGTGGTGGCTTGAAAACTGAATCCTAAACCATGTGCTCTTCATCCACTTGTGTCTTTGTCATGGGGTGTTCTTTTTCCATTTTTGTGATCATATCTTACTCTCTCATTGATGTAAATGATCCTTATTCTACTCTAAGTTTTTTGGGCATATTATCATGAGGAGAAGCTTCCAATTCTGTGGCCTTCATTTTTAAACTTTCTCTAGAGTGTTTAGAACTGTCAGTCACCTCTACAAATTTTGAAGATAATTGATGGGAGACTTGCTTACGAATTAGGGAATTCCTTATAAGCTGGATGATCATGGCTTGCTTCTTTTGAAACCAATTTCTCATTCTCATCACCACCTTCTCATTCAACTTTAATATATTATCTAATTCACTAACATACAAGTTGATTGGAAGTATAGGGGACATCTTAATTGTTGCATACTCAAGATCATACATCTATATCCCATCATCGTGCAAAATATCTTCATATCATGATAACTTGAATTTCCTCATCTCACTTTGATTGTCATCCTCATATGGTCATTTTCACACACTTCAACTTCAATTATTTTCATCATCAGATTCAATGATGTTGTTAATGGATTCATCTGGAAAGCATTCATGAGGTGGTTTGTTGTCTGAAAGAGGTGTTTTAGCAAAATGATCAAATATGGCCTAACCTTTAATAGATTTTTATGGTATAATTTCTAAGTCAAATTTAGTCATTAACATGATCCATCGGGTTATGTGGTTATTATGATAAGGTTTATCATTCATGGTGTTAAGTGGGTTAAATCTACTCACGACGTATGTTTTGTGATTAAGAAGACAATGTTGTAGTTTGGAGGTGGAAAAATACAATGCACAACATAACTTTTCAACTTTAGAGTAGTGTGTTTCGTATTCATGGAGCGTGTGGCTAATGGAGTATATGGCCTATTTGTGACCTTGACTATCACTGTGGGCAAGCATGTCTCCTAGAGCATGCTCCAAAGTGGGTATATATAGGTAAAATGGTTCCCCATCACAAGGTGGAGTTAGGATAAGCGGTGATAATATATAATGTTTGATTTTGTTAAAGGATTTTTGACAATCGAATCCTATCAAAATATTATATCTCTATGGAGTAAATGGTGGAATGGTTGACATTGAGTCGAGAGATGTGATATGAAATGTCATATGGATTGTAACTTTCCTTAAAGGTTGTCTAGTTGTTTGAGATTAGCAGGTGTGGGAATATCGATGATTGCTCTTAATTTTGTGGGATTGACTTCAACTCCATGAAGAGATAAGATGAATCCTAAAACTTGATTGCCAAGGCCCTCGCCCCACACACAAGACAAGTCTTCGAGGGAGTTTAAAATATCTTCACTGGTTATCAACTCCTATTGATGAGCATTTCTCATTTCATTTACTACTTTTAGACCCAAAGGTTCCCAATAGTTTCTTTCTTTCTCCAAGTCCTCTTTGAGTGTCATGTCCTATTCATTTTCGTACACATATAGGTAAAGATTTTTATAGATTCTTAGAGCATTGACTTCCCTTTTTTAGAAATTGAGTTAATCCATTCATTATTTGTTTGCCCCTACATGGCGAACTCGTATGTCTTCGATGGATTATGGATTTAAGCTCTTGATGGGTGGAACTTCCTCGGTGGAATTTTTGTGCCATTAGGATTAACTAAATGTTGCACATAGAATGACATAGTTTTCACCTCCTCTATTAGTTCATCAATATTCTTCTTATATTCTTTATTCATCACCACCATGTGGGAAGAACATTGCTGATACATGTGCAAATCCTGTTCTTGACTTGTCGGTCCAGGTTGGATCATGCTCATCTCATAATCGGTTGGTGTCATTTAATTCACTATTTCTATTACCTTGGGCCGACATAATCCAATGTATTGAATACCTGTTTCCCCACTGTAGAACCATGAGGCTGTATGTGTGATCTTTCTTGATATTTTTTCTTTGACCAATGAGAGAAAATTTTGATAGATCGAGGGATTCCTCTTACGAGCATAGTGCGGCTGTCGGGGAAAATTATTTCCTAGATCTAATGAAACATCTCATTGGACTTGGGCTCAATGATAGGTGCACCAAAGCTCCTTTTTTACGAAGGAGGAATCAAATCCAAAATGAGAGAGGTATGGGTGTTAACAAAAGGTGAAAGCTCTTGTGGTGGCTTGAAAACTTAATCCTAAACCATGTGTTCTTCATCCACTTGTGTCTTTGTCATGGGGTATTCTTCCTCCCTTTACGTGATCATATCTTCCTCTCTCATTTTGGGGTGTTGTAGATTCACACTAACGGTTTTGGCATGCTAGGTGGGAGATTAGAGGTCTTCATCTTCATTACAACAAAGTTGATGCGTAATTGTTGTAAGTTTCTTGCTTGAAAGAGCCACGATTTACACATCTAGTGACTCCAAAAGGATAGAATCAACTAGTTTCAGAAGTCTAAGCTTTAAGATTCATGAGAAGGATCCAAACAAGGTCAAGGAGCAAAGAAGAAGGATTATACGAGTATTTGCAATTATCCCCGAGAAAAGAAAGGGAAAGAAAGGATTCAAAGGTTTTGTCTCCACCAAACAGAACTCTATCAACTCCTCCACCTGGTAGACCTTTCATCCAATCAACAATGGTTGTTAGGCCAATCATAATGGCACAAACCAATCCTTATGTCAACTTTCTTGCGATATCCCACTTGCTCTCAATCCACAAAACCCAGTTTCAATCGCAGCATTGAGGAACATTTCATACTTTACTAGAGAAAATTAGACCATTGTTGGTGATCATGTCTAAGACATTGCTAATATCTCATGCAATCCATGAGATTGTTGAGATGGATATTTGTCAAATTCCTAACATCTTCATTCAAAGGGAAAGCCTTGAAATGGTTCAAGAACCTTGAGGTAGGATCTATCCACAATTGGAACCAATTGTGCACAATTCTCCATAACCAATTTGGAGAGAAAGGGGACAACTTGTCTCTATTGGAGCAAGCGACAACTATCAAGACGGCTCCCAATGAGTAGCTAACGAGATTCAATTTCAGATTTTAAAGAACGTGGGATAGAATCCCATTAGCGGTGAGGCCAACAACTCAAGGTGCTTTCTTATACTTTCTCAAGGCTTTAAATTCGACATTTCTATGTTGATCCAATCCATGGGAGGTATAACTCTACGCAACTTACAACATTGCCATTAGGGCTGAGAATTGTTTGATCTAAGCTGGTAAACTTTCACCTAAGCATCCTATGCCCTTATATCCCGAGTTGGGAAGCCCAAGTGCTAGTCAAACACCTAATTTAGCTCTTATTCTACTCCTCGAAACCAGAGCTCAAATGAAACTTATACTTCATCCTCTAGTGCCTCAAATGAGCTCCCGAGGAAGTTATGAAACAATTGCAAAATCTAGGCAATGAGCTGGTGACACTCGAGGAAAACAAGCTCAAAGTTTTTGGCCTTCTTATCAGCCTCAAACTCATCCTAATAGATAACCATATTAGCCTAATAGGCTACCCAACCCAACTGCAAATCAAAATCAAGTAAGGCCTCCTACCAATAGACCATTTCAGCCCTATAACCCCCATGTTACATCTACCTCTAAAGCCTTAGTGCCGGTGTAAAATAATAAAGCTCGGGAGTATGTTGGTGTTTCCCATGCAATGAACCTCACTTTGCCAATCTATGTGCTTCAATGGTGCTTTGATGGTGACAAAAAATGGTGTAGAGAGTGAAGAAATTTGAGAAACAAACCATCAACAAAGAACATCTCAACAAGATACAAATCCCAGATGAGACTACCCTTGTCAATTAGCGGGTTGAAGATTTTTATGGTGTGAATCAAGCACCTTCTCAAAGTGTAGCATCTAACACATGGTCAAAGAAGAGAAACATTGGTGAAGGGAAGCAATCAAGTCCAAGTGATTCACAACCTTCCATCACTCCACAAGGTGTTGGAAAGAAAAATCTAGTTCCAAATATACAAGGAAATCCCAAGCCACCTTCTAGACAAGCTCAAATGTCGAGTTATTTGTAGCCCATGTACAAGAAAAGAGATGGTTCATCCACATTCAATGTCATTGAACAAATGAAGAAGACCAATGTGAACATATCTATGTGGGAGTCACTATCCATCCGGGGAAAAGGGATTTCCTACAAGCTACCATGAAGAATTGGTCAACCCCAAAACTTTCACATTGAGCCTCATACTCCAAGCCTAATCAATGCCAACTATTTAACGTTTGATCAAGAAGATTATCCAAGAACACATGAGGTGACACAAAGTTGGAAACATTCAGATTTGAATCTTGATGAATGGGCCAGCAAGGTACATGCTTTTGATCCCTACAAGGAAATGGAGGAATATGAACTAGGATTCTATTACATGCATGAAGAAAATCAGCCTCTTCCTAGCATCACCAAGCCAGACCATAGAGATGACAATGAGGTATGGCAATTGTTCTTTGATGGATCAAGAAGTAGACAAGGTGCGGGAGGAGGAGCTATGCTTATTTCACCTCAAGGAATTAAGTATTATTCATCTTTTAGGTTTCGGTTTGCATGTTCTAACAACAACTTTGCTAAATATGAGGCTTTGATACATGGATTGCATTGGTCAAGGAAGAGAGACATCAAAAACTTACAAGCTTTTGGTGATAGTGAGCCAATTGTTAATCAAGTTAAAGGACAACATGCTGCCAAGAATGAATTTCTCAAAATTTATAGGAATAGGGTGTGGGATCTCATTGAGGATTTTGAGGGTTTTGGCATGAACTCCATCCCTAGGAAAGAGAACCAAACTACTGATAGGCTTGTAGCATTCGGAGAAAATTTTGATGTTGTAGAGAGTATCAAAAGAGACAAAATGTAGCCAAACATCCATGTGATTGTGATGCCATCAATGCTAGACAATAATATAAGACGGAAAGTGTTTGAGATTGACAATAAATAATCAACTTCTTGCAAGAGGAATCTGATTTCTCAGCCAAAAATCAAGAAAATTTGGGACAGCTAGTATGGTGATCAAGTGGTACAGTGAGAACCAACAAACTGCCAAAGGTATTGTGACTTTAGAGTCTATCTTCAATCCTAATGATACATTTAGGAAGGAGAAATAAAACATCTAAGTCAAGGAGAAGATTCAGAGCCAATCACGGTTGGAGAAGGAAAGTCACTTCAAATTGGTAGAGTGGCAGTGAGCAAGAAAGGTATGAATTCATGCAACTTTTCCAAGAGTTCCCGGATGTATTTTCTTGGAGATATGAAGACTTGAAAGGTTTCAATCCCAATTTATCTCAACACACAATTGAAATAGATCCAAGTACTAAGCCCATCACGTAAAAATAGAGACCGGTAAGTCCACACATTGAGCCTCTCATGAAGAAGGAATTGAATAAGTTAATAGAAGCAAGTATCATATTCCCCATCAAGCATTCAAGATGGGTTACAAAATTGGTTCCAGTTAGAAAGAAGAGTGGGGAAATCAGGTTGTGTGTAGACTTTAGAGATTTGAATAGATCATCCCTCAAGGATCACTACCCACTTCCTTCTATGGAGCATATTTTGGAAGTTGTTGCTAGCTCTGAGAGGTTTTCATTGCTAGATGGCTATTTAGGGTATAATCAGATCATGGTAAAGGAAGATGATCAGTTCAAAACAACCTTCACCACTAAATGGGGAACCTATGCATATAGAAAAATGTCATTTGGGTTATCTAACATCGGAGCTACCTTCCAAAGGGAAATGGACATGACATTCAAGGATTGATCAATAAAATAGTGCTGATATACCTAGATGATATTACTATAATTTTTAAAAGTGTAGCTGACCACCTCTTTCATTTGAGACAAGTGTTCCAAAGATGTAGAAGATTTAGGGTATCCTTGAACCCAAAAATATGCATAATCCTAGCTCATGAAGGCAAGTTCCTTGGCCACATTGTTTCCAAAGAAGGGTTAGTAATTGATCCGAGAAAGGGTTGAAGAAATAAGAGAATTTCCATTTCCAAGTCATAAGAAGGCTCTTCAAAGTTTCTTGGGAAGAATCAATTTTTCGAAGGTTTAGTCCAAACTTTATAGCCCTTGTCAAGCCAATAACTATGATGTTGAAGAAAAGTATGGATTTCAAATAGATAGTTAAAGGTAAGGAAAGTTTTGAGGAAATCAAAGAAACTATCTCACAAGCTCCAACTCTCATAACCCATATTTCTCCAAAGACATCATCCGTTATGTATTTGACGGTGGTGATACGATTTCTACAATTTTAGTACAACAAAATGAAGAAAATGTAGAACAGCCAATTACTTTCTTTAGCTTGAGATCTTGGAGGACTATGAAGTAAGGTATTCCTTCATTGAGAAGCATGTTCTTGTATTGATTATGAGTTTGAAGAAATTTAATCATCTAATTTCAAACAACAAGGTTCATTTGTTGGTTTCTCATGCGAGAGTTAAAGACTTCCTCCTCAACAAATATCTAAATGAAAAACGTGCAAGGTGGATTACTCGTGTCATGGAGTATGACATTGAGATCAAATTCACCAAGCTGGTCGAGGAAAGGGATTTGTGGGGAGAGAAATTGGTCTTGAGTCAACCAATTGAAGCAAGCAAAGAGAAGAATGTTGTTTTGATGTTGCTGAGACAACCAAGAACAAAGAGATGTTCAAGAAGAAAATGGTGGTGTGCTCACTCCTTGCTGGACCCAATACATAATGCACTTCTTGTAAAAAGGCCTATGCCCTCCGAGATATGAACAAAGCTAAAATAAGACACTTTAGATTGCAGGCTATTCCATATGCACTTTTTGATGGTGTATTGTTCAAAACAATATATCAATGGGGTGTTCTTGAGGTTTATTGGAACAAATCAGATTGAGAAAATTGTTAGAAGAGTTCCATAATGGATCAACCGGGGTCACTTTACTCCAAGAGTGACGACTCTCAAGATCATGAAGGCTGGTTATTATTGGCCCAAAGTATTTAGTGATTGTTATGCATGGATCAAGAGGTGCGATAATTGTGCATTCTTCACGGAAAAGAGAGGTTAGCAGCACTTAAATTACACCCAATCTCGTTAACTATCCATTCATACAATGGGGTTTGGACTTCATTGGAGTCATTAATCCAAACTAAAACCAAGGGAAAAAATGGATTCTAACAAGAACGAGACTACTTCACTAAATGGACTTAGGTGGTGGCACTCAAAGAGGTAAATGAATCTAGCATTCTAGACTTCTATGAGGGGATAACAACTAGATTTTGTATAGCTACCACTATAATATGAGATAATGCATTGGCATTCATAGGATCAAACGTCATTGAATGCTCTATTAGAAATGAGATCTATTTGAGCACTTCATCAAACTATTAGCCTCAAGGTAATGGCAAGGCATTTGAGTCCACAAACGAGGAACCTATTAACGATCATCAAGATGACTCTTGATGAATATCGAGAGGACACTGCACACTAAGCTGAAATCAGCTCTATGGGATGATAGGATAACTCCTAAGAGATCCACAGGTAACTCTTCATTCAAAATTTTTATGGGAGGAGGTAGTCTTACCTATGTCACTTGAGTTGATAACATTGGAACTCATGAAGGAATTGGAATTGTTAGAGTGTAGACACCTAAAATTGGTTACTCAATTTAATGTCCCCCGTGTTCACTTACCTGTTCTATTCTTGGGTAACCCAGTGCACTTTTGTATCACTACTTCTCTCTTAGGGTATTAATTAAATATCTAATTAAAATGCCTATCCTAAGTTTGTTCCACCCCATTATATTTCACCCATGGATAATTAAAAATTAACCATGTAATTCTATCTTTTACATTTATTCCAACTACTTATTCACCCCATATCACTTCCCAACCTCCCGTGTCACTATTATCCATCCATCCCACCTATTTCTCCTCTCCTGGAACCATGCAACGAGATTTTTCCCGTATTTGAGTTGGAAGGATAATATTCTTATCCTCAACTCATCCCTTTTTGCCACTTTGGGAGTCTGTTCCCTGATCGGCGCCGACCGGTCCTCTATCGAATCTAATTTTTTGAAAAGTGACGATTTTAATTTGGTCAGCACCACTATAAATACATGACCTGAACTCAATTCTAGTTAGATGGTAGAGACTTGAGAAATAGTGAAAAGCTTGAGCGAGCCTTAGAATTATCAATCGAGAGAGAGAGAGAGAATTATTTCTAGATCAATCCCTAAGAGAGGTATACCGTTATTCTGCCCTCATAATATCGATATCACTTAGGTTCTTCAACCTCTGGGTGACTCCATTTCTCCATCCAGCCAAGGTGGAACTCTGTCCACATCTCTGCAGCTCCTACGGGTCTCCACATTCGATCATCATCAATCATCAATCAAGATTTCTGTGATTTCTTCCGATCAGCGACGGACCAGTACGATCGACAGCGATTAAGAATCAATCAACGCCAATTTTTCCAAATAAGCACCATTACAAACCATCGACACCGATCGTTATCTGATCGATGTCGACCAATCTATAGAAAGGTACAAAATCTAGGTGACACAATTTCATCTTTGTTTTTACAGTTTCCTGCTTTCTTTCAGTTTCTACTACTATTTTTACATTCTGTCTACAACTTAAAATAAAAAATCTAAACATTTTCTTACATCTTTTATCATGTATGCCTTTATTCTTAATTGAAAACGTGAATTGACATCCACCAAGGAAGCTAATCGCTTTCCAGGACCCGCTCCGGGTAGTTCACCCTTATATCTTCTAACGTCATCTTTTTCTGTCAAGTATTCATGCATCACAGGTTTCTTGGATCTACTCTCTACAGGATTGCTCATGTGCATCCATCTTAATTCCATCAGGCTTTCTTTCCATCTATGTCTTTGAATCTTGTCCAATTAATCAGGTATCGACTTTATTTGAGTTTTTCAGGGTTTTTGTGTTTAGTTTGGTGCATTAACTTGGACAGGTAACAAGCGTAGAAATTATTGATCTACATTCTAGCACGCTGGTGGGACCTTACCAAAGTCCCTTATTGGTAAGTTCATCTCTTTTCCAGTTTTGAGCTTTGTTCTTTTTCTTCACTGATTTTCATCAGTTGTTCTTAAGCATTTCCTTTCATCATTTCGGTCTTGCTTCTTTCATTTCTAAATTTGTAAAGTTAGGTTCCTTATTTTTGCAAATCTCAATTCCAATTTCTATTTCTAAGATTAGTAAATCCTTCATTTGATTTCAAAGCTGCATTTTTGATTCATCTCTTTGTGAAAAATTGTCATTTCCTTGAAAGTTTTCTAGTTTCTTAAAATAGAAATTTCCTTTCCACTAGTATCTAGTTATCTAGATATATCTTGTTGGATTTTTTTACGTGTTCTAATTAAACCTGTTTTGTGGAGGTGGTTTTCTTGTTTATGGGATTGTTTGAGGGGAAGAGCTCTGTTATCTGTAAAATTGGAAAGGGTAATTTTACGGGTAACCATCCCAAATTTTATTCGGTCCCTCATCGAGGGGACCCCTTTGCGATCAGAACATTGCAAGAAACCCTTTCCCAGGAAATCTGGTTTTCCAAACTTAGCCATTTTTGTCTTTTTGGATTAGCACCTATTTTCACCTATTTTCTATGCTTTAACGGTTTGAAGTGTCAACACACATTTTGGTGCGCCTCACCATGTTGCACCTTTTCTGCATGCGCCTTTGTGTCAACAATATTTTTGTTGTGCCGCATTTTGGTGCGCCAAGGGCACATGTATTTTTGTGTTGACAGTACTTTTGGTGCACCAAGGGCACACATAACTTTGTGTTAGCATGTGTTTTGATGTGCCAAAGGGCGCAAGCTTTCCAGTGTCGATAGGCATTTTGATGCGCCACTTCAAAAAGTGGTTGGCGCATTTATTACAACTTTGCCTATATATAGGCACATCCACCCTGTCACTTTCACCAGTCAGAAAACACGTGATTATTCTTTTTCCTCTCGCACTTTGTCAAGTGCTGTCATTCTCATATCACGTCGTGGACCCAGTTTCACCTCTCACATTATATATATTCCTGGTAAGTGGTCCTTATTGCTCTTGTGTTTTGTGTTTTGGTTATTGGCTATTTGTTTGTGGGGTTGGATTAAATAGATCTATGAAACCATGAAACCTCCCTTTGCTGTTTTTGTTATCCTCCCCCATGCACTTCTCCCTCTTTCCAGATCTGCTGGTAAAGAGGACTCTGCCTCTTAAAAAAAAATCACTTGGATATCTTTGTTTTAGCCCATTCATCATCCAAGAACCCTACAAAAGAGGCTTAAACACATGTAACCCCTCCAGAGGAAGAACAAAACTTAAAAATTGATAGACTACTCTTTTTCCTCTTTGGCATAGTTGTCATCTTTGCAACATGAAATACTGATTGCACCAACAGTGCATCCACCATACTGCTGCATAAAAAGCATTGCACCCTAAAAGTGCACTTTCCTTTATTATTACACCTGCTAACCCTGTGCCTCTTGGTGCACCAAAATTATGTGTAACATTGCAAAAACTTGCGCTATTGGTGCACCTTACACCCATGCAACACCAAATTTACTTGCGCAAGTACAAAATAAGCGACTCGGGCGCATCGCTTATTACAACAACATCATGTCATGCGGACCTTCCATGCATGACAAGTTCCCCAATAGCGCATGAAAAAATGATGTTACACAAATTAAACATGTGCCCTTTGGCGCATCTGTACCCATGTAACATGAAAAATATCAGCACCCGTTATAAAATGCATATATATGGTACAGGCGCACTTCCACTTGCAACAACAAACAAAATTTCATCTCAGCGTCCATGTGCCCTCACGCCTTTTGGCGCTGATTTATCCTGTAGCACCCCTTTTCTATGTGCCATAATATTTAACCTTGCAACCTATAGTATTCATGCACCTTTGCCGTGCCCTGAGGCCTTAAAATTGCTAACTCTTCCTTCTGTCAACGCTTTAATGGAAGATCAAACAGCTAATATGACTTTCCTGTGTTGGGTTTCACTTCTTCTTCTTGCAGATCAGCAACTGAGTTTAGAACTACATATGTCAACATCAAGTAAGAGACCAACCAAGTCTAAGGGAAAAGCCAAGCTCACAGAGGAAGAAATGAAGTACAAATATCAAAGGGTCAGGATGGCCGAATCCCAGGCAGAGTGTGACCTGGATATAAGAGACTCAGAGCTTGGTCACATTGATATGGAGGATTTCTAGGCCAGAACTCGGAGGGTCATAGGAAGTCTGTGGATGGACAAACTGGTAGGTAGTGGCCTGCATTTTGCTGGAGGATTCCAGTTAGTGCTATGAATAATGAGTTCATGATGGTAGTAGCCCGTTGCTACAACAAAGACACAAGATGCGTCTAGAATGAGAAGGGTGAGGTCGTGATCAACCTCACTACCGACACTTCAAAATAATGCTCGGCATTCCTCACCACCGGAACTTTGTGACCATAAGCTAAGAAGATTGCACCAAGGCTTGGGAAGATAATGAGGATCAGTGTATGCGGTTGATGAATGACGTATACTTGAAAAAAAGAAGGTGGTGACAGGATGGCCACTGAGTCATTCATTACAGTGATTTCTCGAGAGGAACTCGGTGATACAATCACGTTCTGAGTAGAGTATTTGGGCTTCCTCATGCCCACTACTTTCATAAATGCATGCTTAAATACTTGGAGACGATGAACAAAAATGTGCTAGATCAATGCTTCGAGTGGGCGGAGATCATAAGCAGCACCATATCTGAGCAGCTCCAACAACTTACCATAATGGGGAGGTTCTATATGAACTCTTACATAGTTTATGTTGTGGCCTCAGAAAGAGATTATCCAGCCTTAATACGGTGCGCGGTTTGGCCCTAGGTAAAAATATATGAATACTATCAAGAACTAAAGCTGGAAAATAGTATCCCCCAGTTTACAAAGATTAACGATGCCTTCTTCTACGGCATTGTCTACCTTTTGAGGCCAAACATGACTCACGGTCATATGACCATAAGCATTGTCACAGCTACAAAGAAATGGGGGGCCTTGTTCACTCAATTCCCCACCTTCACTTATCTGAGAGTAGCCAACTTCTTGGGGGAACCAACAAAATTACCAAGATATGCGGCCCCAAGTTGATCCTATTGAGTTGTCAAGACGACTTATAACCTACCACGAGAAGTGCTAAAGAGAAAGAAGGGTGGAACTCCTTTCCCCCTCACAGTGGGCAGGTACACTTGTCTCTCTCACCACAAAGCATGGGATATGTTTGCAGAAATGGAGCTGCTAAATCTAAAGCACAACTTCCCAACAAGGCCCACTTTCGACCCAAGGAATTATCTACCCAGGGCCAAACTCGATCCGATCCACATTCCACAGATCGAGGATATTTATATCGACCTATATCATGAGGTCGAGCTCAGAAGGAAAGACCATTCCCACTTGGCCTTGGCTGAAATCATCTAAGTACGGCGTAGCCATCATCCCAAAGGTTATCAAACTACTGATCAAGAGGTTGATCAGGTATATCTTGACATGGGTGGGGACGACTGGCCTTTCGCTGTAATTGACAGAACCAAAGTGCCTCAGACAATAGAAGAAAGGGTCAAAGAAACTCTGAAGAAGAATGAAACCTTTGGTGCAGGATGAATGGTCTCATCTACCTCGGAGTTGATTTCACCACATCTCCATTGGGAAACGCACCTTCCAGGCCAAAACAACTGCCAAAGAGAAAAGGGAAAGACAAGGAGGGTGAGTCAAGCTCCACCTAAGAGGAAGCTCTGAAAGTCCTCCTTCCGAGTTCACAAGAACAAAGTTGTAATCCCGAAATCCTAGAGAAAGAAACAGAAGATGTTATGATGGCACATCCTTTGAGGATGTTGCCACTACTACAACTATTGAGGTCCCTTCTATCTCTTCTCCCTCTCCTCCTTCCTCCTCGAGTGACCCAAGCGACCCATTCCTTTGGTCGTGTCCTCTCCCCATCTTCTGTTGTTCCCCTTCCTCATCATCCATCTTCTCTTCTCTCACGGAGCTATCCCCCCACCATTTCTTTCCTCATCTCTCAGGCTCCCTTCCTTTCCCATGTCTACCTCCCTACATTATCTCTTCCTCCCATGAGCACTTCCTTGGCCTCCCTCTTAATGCCACCTCCAAGTGTCTCCCACACATTTTCTTTCTACTACCTGTAGTTTCTCCCTTATCTATTTCCAATGCCTCTCCCATATGTCCAGCATGGATCTCTCAGCACTTGAGTCAACAAAAGAGGAAATTTCCCATCACACCGATGGACTTTTCCATCATCCCATCAAAGGGGACCAAGAAGCAAAAGCCTTTAACCCACTTCTCTCAGAGTGCGTCAGGAGAGAGAGTAATGGAGATAGCATACCCCAATCCTTTAAAGGATAAAAAGGATCTGTCTTTGACAGATTACATAGTGACCCAAGTCACAATGGGGACATCTTCAGAAAGCCTTCAAGGAGAGGCCCTATCTGCAGTTGACGCCCTTTGCAAGAAGCTCCAGGAAGCAAAGGAAGAGAAAAGGCTGTTAAAGGAGAAAAATAAACATCTTCTCCATGCCTTACAGAAAATGGGTAAGTGCAGCCTCCTACTGTTTGCCGCCGAAACTCCTGAGCCTTTGAGCCAGGATAAGATTAATGAATATGCCAAAATCGGCAAGCAGGGCATGGCAGTTTCCACCTGGAGGAACCAAATCCTCAAAGAAAGTGAGGGAGTGATCACTAAGTTCACTAGATTATATCGAGAATATTAATCGGATGAACAGAGAGCTCCGAGGGTGATAGCGAGGACCCATCTCGAAGAGCTGGACCATGCCAAGATGCAGCATGAGTCCTTTCAAAAATTCTCAACTATTGATCAAAGATGCGGTCAAGTTCGGCATCTCTGGACACCCCAGAGCCCTCAATAAAATCCTTTCTACTCTAGATTATCGGGTTGATCAGCTAGAGTTTATCCTGGAGAAGATTGATAAGATAAAGGAGGAAGCCCTAGATGCAATGCATCAAATGGAGCAGATTGTCCTGAGAATGTCTCTAGGCTTGCTCACTCCTTCTTTCGCCTTAAGAAAGGTAGAGGAAACTATTTGGATCTTCAAGGAGATCGTTCACAAGGGGCGGGACCAGAGGTCACTTTCGACACCGAATCCATCAACAAACTGCATTGGCTTGTCGTGACTTCATTGGGTACCTGATAGAGGCAGAAAATGATTATTCCAAACTCTAGAAAATCTCACGGATTAGAAAGAGACTTGCGAAGCTATCGGTGATAAACACGAGGATCCTTCCGAGATCAAATTCAACCCATGATTAGCAAGTTCATGGAATACCGTACCTAGTTCCACATCTCAAATGGCTTCGAGCGAGAAACAAAAGAAGGATACCCCATTTCAATCACGGGATGATGATGAATAGTTTCCTTCTTAACCCGACTTTCTCCTTGTAATTA